>JARHVA010007466.1:422500-675162 GCA_037957365.1 Torreya grandis
ATGGGTGGAGGAGGAAAAAATAATGGCGATGGATGGAAGGGAATGGATGATGGATGGGTGTCATGGGTGAAAATAGGGTAATTACAAAATTTAAATACTAAGAGAATAATTTAGACCTTAATTATTCATGGGTCATAAAGACATGGGGGCCAATTATGCCTAAAATCTATGTGTTCATTCTTAATGAAGGAATTAGATGATTGAATACATATCCTACAAAACCTAGTTTGAGGAAGAGAAATGACCATGATGGTATTATTGTTAAAACTATAAAATGTGAAATTATCCTTGCTTTCATAGTAGGTTTTTAATTGAGGCTCACCTTTAGTGTTGGTAAACTTGAAGGGGTTTCCCTAGATGGAGCCTATGGAGGCATTATTGTCATTGCTAGATTTGTTGAAGTGATATAAATTATGGTAGAAGAGGAGATTGGGGTTATCATAGTCACAAATTTTTAGTTAATTTAGTACTAGGATGGAATGTGACAACTTGTGAGGATATTTGAGGATCAATTGATGGGGCTGACCAAGCTAATATAGCTAAAACAAGCCAAATGAGGGTCATGGGGTAAATGAGGGGAGTCAAGAATCTTGAAGAACAAAATATTTAAGTATATATACATAAAATGGGAACATATGAACTTTTTTAGGATGAAATAATATTCATAATAGAGGGATGCTTCAGCTAGGTTGGGAAACTAGGAACATTGAATACAATCAAAGCTAGTGGAGTAGGGGAAACTAGGGTACTCAGCAAAGATGCTATGAAAGGGGTTTTAAAAAGGGTAGGATACACTAGCATTAGGAAGATAGGATTATATTTAATGAGATGTTTAAGAATACTATAATTAAATGTGGAAACCTTTATGGATACTATAATGTTGGTTTCAAGGTGGGCTCTCTTATGACATCAATCTACTTAAAAAATTCAACACATGAGCAACTTGGGTTTCACTTACCTAAGATGATGTTGGATCTGAATTAGAAACCAAGGCTAATGGGTTTTTAGTATTAGGTACACATTTAAAAATGAGTCAAGAAAATATCTATGCCATTATAGGTACTTTGAAACCAAGTCATTAGGGAAATGATTATAGGGTAGTTAGTGTTTTTTATAATAATGGATTGAGTTGTGCTTACACCTTCTCATGACATGTTGTTTTGATTTTTTTGATCACCTATACATCATTATCATGGTTTATGTGGATCACATCATTGGCTTCAATCTCATGGTGGTATTTATTATTAGGCCATGCTTGATACTCATCCATATGAACATGTGCCATGCCATAGGGATTTTTTTATTTGTATTCAACCTTAGAGAGGTTAAAAAAGTCTACATGGATGGACATAGCTTGTAGTCAATCCAAATTACTATCTTCATGGCACCTAATAATCATGGTAGTGGTGGGTAAATATTATGCCTTTGATTAAAGTAGAGACCCATGATGCCATTGGCTAACTACCAAGTGATTTCTTGCTCAGTGAGGTGGTCCATGACCATGTATGGAAATAAAATAGGATCCCATTAGATGATTTAAAAACTAAATAAAATATGGTATTGGTAGTAGTAATAGGCAATGATGGGAAGAATTGAGGCATACATATCCTCAAAAATCCTAGGTATCTACTTTTTACTAATGGTGAAGTACACCCAAGGGTAGAAAAGGTCACAAATGTCCTAGATATGGTTATTATAGTGGTTAATTTAGATCTTAGTTAATATTAAATGAACCATATACATTTTTTGAAGGTTATTATTTTGAAATCCATCATGGTGGAGGTGGTGTTGACCAAGTAGGACATCATAATAAGTTTTCCCTATCCTACACCCCATTAAATTATTGCATGGTATTGATGGTCATTATGTCCCTAAGTGTAAGGACCTCATATATTTTAATGATTATAATTAGTTGATGGACCCAAATTATTTTAACATACACAATTTCACTCACCCTATATAGGCAGTTGAGTAACAACATTTTAGTCCACACTCCTTTGTATATTGTTTTGATGGTGTAGGATTTATGGTCTTGCTTATTCACCTAGTGGTTAGAGTATTCAAGCTAATACTTAAGGTAATATGAGATATCATGAGTGCTCAACCATTCAACAATGAACTTTGCATCATATGTGATGTCTAAGTTTGGGATATGTTAATACTTCTTGATGATAGCCGTAGAGATTTACACAATATTGAATACTATAGTTGGGGAATACAAAATGTCCTTACTACACTAAGATGTGTGAAATAAGTTACTAAAGACATAATTATATGGGAATACTTCTAGTTTAGGAGAAAATTTGTGTATTCCTAAAGCTCTAATGAATATGATATCATCAATGAAGTCCACATCATTATAATATGGCTCATCATCACTTCTAGGTTTATATATCTTTAATTGTCTTCACTATTTTGTTATAATGTATGAATATTATTACACTTTGTATCAACGTGGTATCTTAGTGTTCTTGTTCTAGTTTTATATGAAAAATTGAAGTTGTCCTTTTTGAATTGGTTTTATTTTACATGTAGGGATTTAGCAGGGATATACTTTGGGATTTTCATGAAATTTAAGGAAGAGGAATCTAAAGAATTTAAACTTGAAGAAGATAGATAATGGTTTTCCAAATCTATATGAGACCTTATAGGGCGATTTGGTATTTTATATATTAATGTCATTGTAGGTTCACATCATGTGAATTAAATTATGAGTTCCTAGGTTTGATCCTGATTTAAATGTTTTAGGATTATATTTGATCTTTATGAGAAATTATTAATTGGATTGGATAGTGGTGATGGGACCTATCTAGGTATCAAATCATGAACTACCTAAGTGAGATAATAAATATAGAGAGTGTGGTGGGCACATACCTTGATTTGGAATTCATTCCATCTAAGATGCATCCACATCAACTAAATGTCATTTATACATTTATGGGATTAATGGGTATAGTGATGACTTGGTGTATTAGAAAACTTCCTCAACTTAACAATTATATTTATGTTGATTGGCCACATGAGTTTACTTAGTACACACATTATATTACTAAATCCAAATATCCTAGTTTGTACCATTATCTGACTCATTAGGTTGGCTTGGGACCTATTTGGACACTTGGGTTAAAAAGAGTACACATTGTATTATTCCATTAGATCGAGCCTCTCATGACTTTAAAATATATGGGTGTGTGATTACATGTGATATTATCACTTTGGATCTTGCCTTTAGGGGATTTGATAGCTCTGACACCTCTAGGTGTATAGGTACATGTGGTGTTCTACCATTAAATCAAACCTTCTATGGCTCTAAAATATATGACACCTCTAACATTATAGGTACATGTGTCATTATCCCATTAGATTGAACCTCATAAGGCTTTGATAGATCTGGCACCTCTACATGTGATGCTCTAGTATAAGATTGGGCCTCTTAGGGATTTAAAAAATCTAACGCATTCAGGTGTTGTAAAATATATAAAAGGAGTAAGTCATTTTATAAGTTCCTCATAATAAAGGAGATGTTTACCTATCATCAAATAGGATCTAGGAGATTTTAGTTGGAATCTAGGACTAAGGCTCAAGGAAATGCTTGTTTTAAAGATTTCTTACAAGAAATAATTAATTTACCAAAAATCTAAGTATAGAGAGCATTTTTAAAATGCATTAGGACCAATCCTTTTAAAATAAATAGTTATAAAATATCCTGAACATAATCAAACAAATCATTATCATTATTATATGAAGTATCATGGAATGGCAATCTAACATGGACCTAAGATATTGAAAAGGATGAGCATTGAATTGGGATGGATATAATGCGAATAACATTAAATTTTTTATGTGTTTCATAGGTCCCATTTTATTATGTGAAAAAATATATGTTGGATACATAAAATGATGTCTATGCAGGGAAAATGATGTCCAATGCTTAAAACCTAGGTTATAGACCTTTCAAATTAAACAAGAGGATAAAATAAAACTAAGTCTATTAAAACACACAACATACTAGGCTCTAATTCCTTAAATAGGTTATTTTGTGTGAATATTGATTCATTTCTTTTGGTCTCCCTTTAAATACATGATTAAGCTTAGAGGTGGATTAGGTGTGTAGAAATCTTAAAATTTTCTTGTTCAATTTCATATTGATGAGGAAGAAAAGTCTCAAGAATTTTTATACTAATATCTAGGTATAAATAGTACCAATAGAGATACCTTTAGTTTATTTCTAGGCCTTTCTCCATTACCATCTATGGTAGAAAACTTGTGATGGAAGTTTCCCAAATCACCCTTTCTTAGGAAGAAAATTTGATATTTTCTTAAGATTTAAAACTTCCTTTAGTTTTGATGTTTTTTTTATAATTTATGATCCATAAGGGTTGGGAAATAATGTAGCCAAGGTGAATGGTTGATTTAATTAAATATTAGCACTATTCAGGATGACCTTGATGTTCTTTAAGTGCATTAATGACCTCCTTTCAAAATAAAACTTTTCTCAATTAATTTACTTAGATTTTATGGATTATTTATTACTATGGAATGAAAAAGGAGTTTTTTTTTTATCTAATATGATTTATTCAATAATGGAATCTTGATTTTCGTTTATTACCTCATAGATTGTGTCTTCAATTATTTTCCATCTTTTAAGGGGACCAAACTGTTAATATGAGGGCCAATGGTTATAATCATTTGTATATTTTGAGTGCCTACATTTTATTTTTTTGAGACCAAATCCATATTTTTGGGTTTCATGAAGAAATTACTAGGGGGATGGTGTCTAAGGGTATATGCAAGAATAATTAGGGAAAACAAATAAAGTAACAAATAAAGAACGAGTATAAAATAAAAACACAAACAAAATTTAAAACTAATCTAAAACTACTATACCCATAAAATATATAATAATTTTTATATTCACTATTATTTTAGGATTTGATGCAGAGCTCTTACCATCAACCTGCATTTCTTCTTACTCTTGCTTGTAAACTTGTCAATCTTGCTTGTACACACTAGGCCTATCTTATCTAAATGGACCAAAACACAAAATCCTACTTTATCAAAGTTAAAAAACAAATAAAACATTATAATAACTTATTTCAAACCATCTCAAACCAAATTCATCATCAATAACTTTTTTCTTCACTCAATATTCAACTTCTTGTTTATTATGCCTTTCAGCCCTATTTCAGTGCAAATCCACTATTATTTTTTGTAAAACATCACATAAAGGAAAAAAAAAATTTAGTACCCTTTTCCATTCTATTTCTTCACACAAAATTTTAGGTTAGGTTCCTTTGAATTTTTTTGTACTTATAGGCTTACTTCACACTCTAATTAGCCTTCCTAATGGACAAACCTCCTTAGTTTGAGAAAAGTATGGTCAACTAAGGAAAAATAATAAAATTTTAAGGTACCATTTTTTCATTCTCACTCTCAAATAACATACCCTTTCCTTCTTTATCCTATTCCAACTAGGTCTCTTCTAGGCCTAATTCAAACTCAATCCTTAAAATGCTATACAAATGGATCCATACTCCTCTGCAACAATTTAATTCACTTAAATAATGTTTATTGTAACTAGATTATATTTTTTTGGAAAAATTTTATGGTTAAAAATCATTATATGCACCAAACCCTATTTCTAGGGTTTCTTAGACCAGTACAGGGTCGAGATCCTTATAAAATGCATAACTTTTGCTGAATGAGGTTTCAAAGATCAAAAATACCTTTTTTATGTCTATAAATAACCTAAATGTCTTTATAAATAATTTTAATGTGTTGTTCAATCCATTATCCTTGGTTTCCAACTCCAAATATCCTTGACTATGTCAAGAAACTAACTATCTACAGGTCTGTGTTCTAAGAAAGTAAACAACTTGAAAAATTATGCCACTCAAAAGATAAATAATCCTTTAATAAAATTTAAAAAATACCTTTATACCCTAATTCTCTTTTAAATTAATTTCAATTTAATTTTCCTTAAAATGAACACACATTCTCAAACAATAAGTTTGCTATAGGAAAACTTTGTCTCTCCATTCAAAAATCTTAACATCAATTAATAATTTTACATTTATTAGATTATATTAGCATAAAATTAAGTCCAAAAAATTATTAGATAAATTTATAAAGTTTTTTAAATACTACGTTTTGATTTACAATGAAACTCACAATATTTTGGCATCTCAAACAACACAGGGATCATGCAACTTCCTCTACACAAGAAATAGGGGTTCATTGACATTATTTGCAATTCATAATAATTGAACTCAATATAGATATTATTTGAAAAATTAAAATGCATTAATCCTTTACTTACCAAACACAATATTATTCATAACTTTCTCATCAATTTGTTCATTATATCTTATGCCTTCTCATAGTTCATAGGCATAACATGTATATCAAATTTAGGATAGGCAGACGTAGTCTTGAATATTCTTATTCTTAGTTATGAGAAAAAATTATTAATATATAAATAACTTCAAATACATACTAAAAAAAAAATCATCTATTACCATTCTATACTTATGAAGATCTAGTTCATTACATAAACACAATCCTCATACATCTTGGCAGAGCTTCATTCTCTATCAATCTTTGTCTACATGTTTTCATCATGTCTACTTCCTACAGACCACACAACACTATAAATCCTTAATATAAGTTCAAAAAGTCTTAAACCAAGATCTTTAATGGTCTTTTGAATCAAGAAACTATTGATACCCTCAAGACCCATGTAGGATGGTAAATAACATGACTGTTACCTCACTCTTAAAACTGAGTTATTGACTCTTAACCAACCTAGAACATTTCAAAATAATTTATAGGTATATCAAAACATTATTAAACATGACATAACATTAACACCTCCTTATACCACTTACACATACTCTTAATCCCTCATTACAAGTTTGAAAATTCAAATTAGAAAAAAGGTAGGAAAACAAGTTTTGGACTCTTATTCAAATTTCACTCATTGTCATGACTGTTAGACCAAATCTTAGGAATTCATAATATGATCCTACATTATGATTACTCATAAATAATTATAGATGGTGAATCTAAGAAGTATTTCTTCAATAAATATCCTTTCACAAGAAAAGATAAAACATTTCCTTGAAGGTAATAAATATCCTTTCACAAGAAAAGATAAAACATTTCCTTGAAGGTCTTCTATCCTAAAATAATTACTCCCTAAGAACTTTGTAATATGATATAAACCAATCCATAGAAGGACTAGTTTGGAGTGTTGGACCTTATTTTCATGAGATTTATACTGTAACATGACAAAATTTTATATTCTAAAGGATTTAAAATTTTCCTTCTTATCAAACCACCTTTTAACAATATCTTTATGTTTGTTTAAACTTTGTAAGGCTTCTTCTTGTGCATCTTCCATTTGAATAATATTTAGTAGTCTTGTATTCAATCTACCATCATCCCCCATATATTATTTCATTAACTAATACATGGGTAATCTGAGGGGTATTTTAAATATTAGCTCTAAGCCATATATAAAGCTAATAGGTGAACTTTTAAGGGATCACTTATATTTGGTGTGACCAACCCAAAGTGTATACTTGAGAAATGAGTTACAATATGTATGTCACTTTTAATAAAACTTATTAATTTCATCCATTAGGTTTTCATTTTTTGACTCAACTAACCTATTTACCTATAGATAGTATTTCAATGATAATTTCATGGTGACACTATTCTCATAGGCCCATTCAGTGAGTTTAACTAATTAGTAGTATGGACCATTATCACAAACTATTGATATTGGTGTGCTAAAATACATGTTTATTATGTTATATTCAAGTAATTTTATCACTTCATTGCCTGTGTTATTTCTAGTGATCATTTCCTATTTTTTATAATATATAATAATTAGTTTCCTTGAGTATAAACTTATGTCCATCTCATGAATTTGTATTGATGAACCCTATGAATTCGAGTACCTTTTTAGTGAAAGTATTATCTTCTATGACATTTTTTGTATCATAGAATTTTATGGCTTATTTTATTCCTTGAGTGGTGACCACTAACCAAATTTTCATGAAAACTAGTCATGATCCTTTTGCTTCCTATTTTAATAGACACATTTGGTATATGACTTCATAGTTATTTTGGTATAATATTCATTTATTCAACATATAATGAGCTAAATTCAACGTCAAATATCTTGTCTTTGTTTTTTTTAATGTTGGTGGAGGTTTCTTGTAGAGAATATAGTGGATAATTGGGTCATATAACTCTTAGATAACCATTTATAATTTTTCTAATTACACCATAGTAAATATTGGGTCAATTTTTATGATTGGTTGAGTGATTCCTTATCCTCTTACCTATTGGAATATGTAATTCTTAAGTGGTGCTAAATGTAGACTTATCATATTTACATTAGTTAAATAAATTAGATGTATTTTATTTATTTAACACAAGTCATCCTCATGCGAATAAATAAAATATATTTGACCATTATTCATTGAGAGGTTATACCCATTGGATACAAATAGTCCACCCCATTCCTCATCAATAAAAGGAATTTTACCCATGTCAAATGATATAACATAATATGTGTGGAAACCATATTTTGTACTCAATCTCCCAAATTGACCACTACAAAGGTTTTGTGAACAAATTGAAGAGAAGTGAAAAGAGAAGGAATTTATATTGGGTTATTGACTTTATCTTATAAGAATAATAAACCATGGTGTTTTATGATGAAAGTCATACACCAAGACTATATCAGTATATATGCCTTCTCTCAAAATGTACTTCGTGGACAAATATTAATCACTAAATGTTAATGTTCTCTTTATTATTCTTCATGCAAGAAATATGAGATTCACTGAATGACCTTATGGTTTATATTATCTTATTCATGATTATATGGATCTAATTAATCATCTCTATCTAATCATCAACTCTATCAACCTTTCTAAGTTTCAACCCCTTCCTTTACTCAACTTTGCATACTCTTCACTTAGTCCTTCTATCCTTATTTTTTGGCTTATTAGCTTTGTACTAATCCGTATCATATAATTATGGAAAAAAAACACTTTCATAGATACCCTCTATTTTTATATGCCTATCCATAAGGTTATAGACCTCAAATATTTATTTAAATCACTTTTCTTATTCACTATAGTTTGTTGTTTAAGCCTATTAGGCCTATTCTACCTTTACCAATACACAGTGACCTATAACTCATACATTAAAGGTTGTAAAATTAAAAAATAATAAAAATTGGTTAGAAAACATTTAATCCTTTCTACTCATAAAATTTTAGATAATTTCAATGGTTAAAATATTTTATAGAACTTTTTTTCTCTCAAAACCCTAAAACTGGGTTGTCCTTATTTACAATAGGTTGAGAAGGAAAATAATTTGTTTTAAAGAATTTTTAAAGTGTTTAAAAGCTTAAAAATGATCAATTAATCTATGTACACATCATATTCACCTTTCAAAACTATTGGTTACCCTCCTTGACTTATTTCTCTATGTTTTCTAACTCAAAGTTTATCAACTATGTAGGAAATTATATAATCTATAGGTATGTGTCAAAGTTGGAAGCTCTTTCACGTTCTTGACCAAATAAAAAGGTTTTAAAAACACTCAATATATTTCCACACTTTTAAAAAATAATTCTAGAGCATTTTCCAATTGATTCTTTGATCTTATCCTTTCAAGAAAATAATGCATAGTCCATCATGATAGTGTTTTCTATAGGAAATAGGGATCTCTTGGAAATATATCAAACACCATATAATTTAAATTATATACCTTTATTTATGTAGTTTCAAATATCATTAAAAAATATTTAACCACATTTTAAAATAACTAACTACACCTTTTATATTCAATCATTATAAACACACAATTTGTTTAAGAAAAGCAACATCTCAAAAATAGGGATCCATCTTCAGTAATGTCAGGCCATAATTTATCCTTAAGTATTAATGTCACATATATATTTAAAATCTCCACTCCTCAATATATAATTTTTAAAGGAATCACCATTATTAGGAAAACATTCAACTTGGAATACTTAGTCTATAAAACAAGCAAAAAACACACCAAAACAAGGTTTATATTCCCTGTCTCTAACAAGGACTTTGATTTCTTATATTCCTTCAAAGTATCACTTTAAAAAAATATTAATTAACCTAAAAAAAAATTATAAACAATTTAAAATTCATTATTTCCTCAATCAAAACACATGCAATTGGCATTAAAAATAAATGACCTCAAACAGGGGTCTGTGTTCATTTTTTAATCAACAGAGATTACAAATCACACCAAAATTTTATCATACAAAATTTTTACATACTTATATCCATCTACATAAAACTCATAAAAGAAAGCAGATTAAAGATGGAACTTCAATATACTATCCATAACTAACTCCTACACTCTTGAAAGGACGCATAACTGAATCTTGGTTCCTTTTCCACATAGAGGTTTCTTGTCACCTTACATTATCTTTATGTTCACACCATATAAGGTACCTAAAAAAGAACAATAGGTTAAATAACTTATTTTTGACCTCATAAAATGAGTAAAAACTTATACACATTTAATACATCTTTACATCCTCACTAATGCATAAAAGTTCTTAAATAATGCTTGATAATATTAAAAATTTCAAAAAGGAGTTTTTTGTGGTAAAACCAAAATTCAAATTTTATGAACTTTATAATTGTATAGACTCCACCTAAGGACAATTTATGACATATAACACCTATTAAACAAATATTTGACTAAATTAAGACAAAATTAAAATAAGTTTGGGGTCCTTATAGGATGTCCCTACATCAACTACCAAGCTAGAAAAATGTTTGCCATAGGTTCTAATTGATGAACTTGGTGTATGCTCTTATCTAACTAAAATAAACCTCATTATAAAAGGTATTAACTTATAATTTCCTCTCATAGAGGTGAATATGTTCTTGGTCCCCACATTTTGGCCTTCTTTATTTCAACTCCTTGAATAGTATACATACACATAAAATAAAATTGTTAAAGAAAACATATTTATTGTTATCTTATTCCTACCTTAAAGGTGTATACCACTCTTCCTCCTCTAAAAACTGATTCGCCATCTCCTTATCTCCATGATTAATTAGTATTGAAATTATTTAATATTATTTATTCATCCATGTGTCTTGTTCTATCCACTTCACATCACATACAACATGTTCTTGGTCCTTACATGCCACATGCTTGTGGAAATTCTTGGTTTATAGTTGTATAAAACCATTATGATTTCTCTCAATTTACTTAATATGTAAGGGATACATGCTAATTTTCCATATCTCATCTCCTTAATTTTTAAATCTTACATGGTCATCTTCAAATTCACTTGATTGTTCTTCATGGGTTTATTACATGTTTCCCAAATCTTTGACATTCTTTTCATCTACCATTATTTCTTTGGCTTCTTTCTTCTTACCTATAATTTAATCACAAAACAACATATTAGAAACAAAATTTGGATCCTTCACAGATCTCTCTTGGCCTTCCTCCTTGGATAATTCAATCTCTAACCTCTTATCTTGCTTTGTGTCAATCCCAAATAATTGATCATCCATCTTAGATGTAATCTCCATCACTAATCTATTTTCATCTTTGTAAAAGGCTTAGTTTTCCTTCTTTTTTTGGATTTCCTCTTTCTTAAGCACTCTTTTGGGTTCTATATATTCTTCTCTTTGAGAACTACTTGCTATCATCTTACATTCTTATTCATTCTCTCTCATATCCATATCTATAGACTCACAACTCTTCATATTAATAAACTCAAGACAACTTACCTTTGCCTCTTCCTTTAGTGATTTTACCAAACCCAATATTTCCATGGATTTGCTCCAAAACTACTTTGTTACCATCATCATTATCCTATCATCTCTTTTTTATTTTTCACCCTTCACTGGGAGAAGTATGTGTAACTCTCCATGTTTCTTGATGGTGTATGTATTTTCTTAACCATCATGAATTTCATGCCTATAAAACTTCCATGGTCTCCCTAAAAAAAATGACAAACATCTATAGGCATAATATCACACAACACTTTATCTCTATATCCTCCTATATGAAATTCAATCCAACTATGCTCACTTACCAAGATTTAATGTCCCTTCTAAACCCATGAAACCTTATATGATTGTGGATGTGTCATTATATTCAAGAGTAATTTTTGTACCATCTTTAAATATCCTCCATCAATTAACAAATTATAAAACTTACCTTTTGCTTTTCACCTACTTTTGAATAAGCTTCTCCTTTGGGCTATCTCTTTGAATTTTTTTCTCTACTAAAATATGATTCTTCTCATGAGTAAAGAATCATTTATTTCTTGTCTTCATTCCTCATTATCTTCTCTTATATTTTGTTTCTATATATTTTTTCCAACACTCAATGGACATTCTACTACCCTATGTCCCTCTCTAGGGCATTGCCAACATTATCCCTAAAATCTTTGTCTTAGTCCATATCTCATAGGAGTTTCATATCTTCTCAATCTACTTCCTACAGATGGTATAATCTCCCTTGCATGATTTTTTACTCCTATTCCTTATTTAGATATTTTTTCATGCACTTTTGGTGTCTCTTAAACCACCTCTTATTTTCTCTCTCACTTACTCTTGGTTGCAAAGGTGTTACTTGACCTTACTATTTATCATATATTTATTCTCTCTCTATTTTTGTTCCTTATACTCTCTCTCTAAGAGAATCCTTAATTTCATACATCCTCATGATAAATTGGGAAATAAATTATGTCACTTGGTCTACCATTTTCTTGACCAAATCTTCATCTCTACTAATTCTCTCCATAAAACTTTGCTCTTGGTTGCCTATCCTACAATTCACTTAAAAACACATGATGTCAATATTTTCCAAAATATTATATGAATATTTACTAGCTCTAATACCAAAATTATGAATATCATACACCAATTCTAACTCACTCTATATGCCCTCTCTCAAAATGCACTTCTTGGATAAAGATTAATCACTAAATATTAAGGTTCTCTTAGTTATTCTTTATGCAAGAAATTTGAGATTCACTTAATGACCTTATAGTTTCTATTATATTATTAATGCTTATATGCATCTCATTAATCCTCTCTATCTACTCATCAAATATGTCAACCCTTCTAAGTTTCAACTCCTTCTTTACTCAACTTTGCATACTCTTCACTCAGTCCTTCTATCCCTATTTTTGGGCTTATTGGCTTTATACTAATCCATACCATAAAATTATGGAAAAAAAAACTTTCATAGATACCATAAATTTTTATATACTTTTCCACAAGGTTATAGACCTTAACTCTTTGTTTAAGTCACTTTTCTTATTCACTATAGTTTGTTATTTAGGACTATTAGGCATGTTCTATCTTAGCCAATACCCAGTGACCTATAAATCATACATCAAAGGTAATACACTTAAAAAATAACAAAAATTGCTTATAAACCATTTAATCCTTGATATTCATAAAATTTTAGACAATGGTTAAAATCTTTTATAGAACTTTTTTCTCTTAAAACCCTGGAACTAGGTTGTCCTTATATGTAATAGGCTGAGAAGGAAAATAAGTTATTTTCAAGATTTTAAATATGTTTCAAATATTAATAATTATTAATTAACCTCTTTACACATCATATTAACCTTTATAAACTATTTATTACCCTCCTTGACTTCTCTATGTATGTTTTCTAACTCAAAGTTTATCAACTGTGTAGGAAATTATATAATCTACATGTATATATCAAAATTGGAAGATATTTAATATTATTTACCAAATAAAAAGGCTATAACAACACTAAATATATTTAAAAAACTTACCAAATCATTTTATAACATTTTTAAATTGATTCTTAGATCTTATCCTTTCAATAAAATAATGCATAGTCTACCATGTTAGTGTTTTCTATAAAAAACAAGGGTCTCTTGGTAATATATCAAATAACATATGAGTTCCATACTATACCTTGATTTATGTAGTTTAAAATATAATTATGTATTCTTTATCCACATTTTAAAATAACAAACTACACCTTTTAGATTCAATCATTGTAAACACACAATTTGTTTAAGCAAAACAACATCTCAGAAACAAGGATCCATATTCAATAATGTCAGGCCATAAATTTAACCTTATGTTTTCATGTCACATATCTATTTAAAACCTCCACTAATCCATAAATAATTTTTAAATGAATAAACATTATTTTGAAAACATTCAACTTGGAATACTCAGTCCATAAAACATGCAGAAAACACACCAAAATAGGGTATATATTTCTTTTTTCTAATAGGGACCTTGATATATTTTATTCCTTAAAAGTGTCACTTAAAAAACATATTCATTAACATGAAAATATACTTTAAAAAAAATTAAATTTCATTCTTTCCTCAATAGAAAACATGCAATTAGCAATAAAAAAAAATGACCTAAAACATGGGTCTGTGTTCATTCTTCAATCAACAAAGATTACAAATCACACCAAAATTTTATCATGAAAATTTTATCCATCCTTATATCCATATAAATCTAATGGAACTTCAATATACTATCCAAAAATAACTCCTATATTCCTAAAAGGATGCATAACTAAATCTTGGCTCCTTTTCCACATAAAGGTTTCTTGTCACCTTACATTATCTTTATGTTCACACCATATAAGATACCTAAAACCAAAATAATAGGTTAAATAATTTATTTTTGATGTCATACAATGACTAAAAACTTATAAAATTTTAATACATATATCCATTCTCACTAATGCATATAAGTCCTTGAAGAAAGATTGATAAGATTCAAATTTTCAAAAAGGAGTTCTTGGTAGGAAAACCAAAATTCAAATTCTATGCACTTTATAACTTTATAGACTCAACCTAAGGACTATTTATTACATATAAAACCTATAATACAACTATTGGACTAAATTAAGATAAAATTTAAACAATTTTGGGCTCCTTATAGGATGCCCCTACATCATTTTACCTCCTTTTGAGGTTTTCCACATTATATATGTGTTATGATTATTTATGACTTTATCATTAATTGATCATCTACATACAAAATTTTACATATGAATTATTATATGTTTATTAACATGGTTTTAGAGCCTATGTGGTGTGTTAATTGATTCTCAAGACTAGTTATTGGATTTATCTTCATTGTGCAAGTGTTTGTTCATCCATTTCTAACCTTGTACAATAATGGGAGGCAAACAAATAATTTTTTCATTCAATTTTTTTTATGATTATTATTAACTATGGATCTTATTTATTGCATATTTAAGAAATAAAATACTTATTTCAAACTTCAAAAAAAAAACAATCAACAATCAAAAATTACCTTGGGCATCATAGTACAACCCTTGTATAACCTCAAAGAAAGAAAAATTAGAATATTTTGTTTATTGTTTTGAACCCAAGTTTTTTTTAGTGATTAGATAACCATTATTGGTGAACCAAATCACTTGTAGATCCTATGAGACTTCAATCTCAAATCTTATAATTTATTAATTCACATGTGGTATCCATGTATGACTAGTTCAACTATAATATATTAAAAACATTGGATTAAAAATTAACTTTTAAAAATTTAGATGCTTCATACCCCAACTTGAAGGTGCTTTTGGTTTATTTTATTTATTTTAAAGGATTTATAATGCTCCCATTTTGCACCTGATTCTCTTCCTATGCCATTTTTAGCTTGCAACACTTTCAACAAGTTAGTAATAGTTTGATTCAAATATTTATTAAATATTTTTTAATACAAAATCCATACAAATAAGGTGCGGATCCTAGTTGAAAATTGATTCCTGAAAAAGGTTTAAAATCAAGTTAATCTTTTACATGCTCATATATTTAAAAATAAATCAAATTGAATTAAATCCATTTTATATTAAATATATTGCATGTTTAAAATTCTAAATTTTCAAAGGGAAGTTGGTTAGTGTAATTTATTAAGGATAGGTCATGAGTTAAAAACACTCCAAACACTTCATTTTGGTCAAACCTTGTGTGGTTAAAACTATTTTAAAAAATATATATTTAATTAAATGGTTTTTTTAATTCATGCAATTGCCCACTTTCAGCACTAGTCAACTTATGACACTTTATACACCTTTCTAATTACTTATTTGTCAAAAGTGGTCATGTTACTAGTTGATTTATAGTGTTTTTCATGTTCCAAACACATTTTGATAGTCAGTTTTTTAATTCTTCTTTATAAGTTTTTTGAATCAAAATTGAAAAATAATTTTTACATTGTTTGTTTTATGACACTTCATTTAGTTACAATCTTTTACAAATTTTTCACAATTAATTTTTTTTTAATACATTAATAAATTTGTTTTAATATAAAATTAAGTATAAAAACACATTAAAAATAGGCTTATAAACTTTTTTTTTATGCCATTTTAATATAAAACTCAATCTAGTATTGTCAAATTTAAAGAGAAGTTATAACTTATCCTAATTTTGTGCTAGACAAATCACAAATTTTAAATGGGTAAAAATATGAATTTTATAAAATTTGTATTAAATCTAAATTTATGGCTCAAAAATTATGAAACTTTTTTTATAGAACTAAAAAACCCCCATCAGGGAGAAATGTCATGGCTAAGCTTACCCATGCATTTCAATAAAAAATTTAAGAAGCTATGCTAATTATTTTTAGGATTGTAAAGGATGATTTAGTACTCCATATAAAAAATAAAGATTCATCTAGTGATCCCTAAAAACTCCTTGAGTATATGCACAAAGGGCACTCATCTCTAAAAAAACATTAAACTGCTTACTATTCTCATAAAAGGTGATAAAAATTAATTAATTTTATTAAAAAAATCAAAAAAATTAAATATTAGTTATATGGTTGTGACTATAATATTATTAAATATAAGACTTTTTATTTTAATATTTAGTTATGTATTCATTAAAAGTTTCATAATTTCATTTCAATTATTGATTCTAAATACCAAACAAAGCAAGACATCCCTAACCTCACTATCCTTTTGGCTCTTCATATTCAATAAGAACAAGTGATGTCAAATTTTAACTATAAAGATAATGCCACTCAGGAAATTTTCATGCTTAATAGTGCTATTGAAAACACTATAAACAAGAAATCTAACTCTAACTCTACCAATGACAAAAATGAGAATAATAAATCTAGTAATAAGAATCATAAAATCAAATTTAATAGAAATTATATTATGTGTTGTAAATTTGGACATAGAAGGAAATAAAATTATAAAAAGGAATAAATTTTATAATAAAAATAAGAAAGGTTCTAGTCAAAATCAATAAAAAAATTCAAAACCAAATCAAAATAACAATTAAGATTAAAATACTAACATTATCACTTTGTATGCCATCTTATTTGTTTCTAATGAAAATGAATGGATTTTAGATAGTGGTGTATCAAATCATATGAATTGTTTATCAAATATTTTATCTGACACTATATATATACTTTAAATTATTTATTTAGGTGATAATTTATTTTTAGAAGTTATTAAGCAAGGAAAAGCTAAATTTGCAAATGTAGCCATAAAAGATGTTTTCTATGGTACTAAACTTAATAAAAACCTATTATCCTATTCTTAGCTTAAAAATTATTATTTCATATTAAATTTTCTTAAGGATAAATGGTCTATTATAAATAAATATATCTCTTTAATTCCTAAAGGAATTCAACAAAGTGGTTTATACATTTTTTCTGTTTCTTCTACATGTTGTCTTTCATCACAAAGTAGAAATGAATCTCAATTATAGCATAAAATATTAGGACATTTTAATTTTATAATTTTATATGATATGTATCATAATGATATTTTGGTTATTCTTCTTGATATTTCTTCTCATCATGAAGCTTGTGGGGGCTACTTACATGCTAAGCAATATACTAAACTCTTTCATAGAAATCATGCCATGAACCCCTCACATCCTTTAGATCTTATTCATATTGATGTTATAGGACCACTTTAATTTGTATATATTAAAAATTATTTTTTTTGATGATCATATTAGAATTATTTGGTCTTATTTTATTACGAATAAATCTAAAATTATATCTAGATTTAAAGAATTTAAATCTTTTGGTAGAAAAATCTTCTAATTTTTATATTAAAAGATAAAAAAATAATAATGGTGGTAAATACATTATTAAATAATTTGAATTTTTTTGTATTATTTTTGATATTATAATAGAATAAAAACTCCCTATTCTCCACAATAAAATACAATTATTGAAAGGAAAAATTGAGTCATCTTTGAATGGCTAGAATAACATTACATTCTACAAATGTTTCTAAATTATTGTGGGTTGAAGCCATGAATATTGTTGTGCATATTATAAATAAAGTGAGTACTAAATAATTTCATATTTATACACCTTTAGAGATGTGGTATAAAAATAAAATAAGTGTTTCTCACCTTAGGATATTTAGTAGTCTTGTTTCCATCTTTGTTCAAAAAGAAAAAAAGAAAGAAAATTTATCTTACCTCCTTTTTTGGAATTTTTGTAGGTTATGAACAAAAAATAAAGGATTAGGAGTACATGATCCATCTCAGAGACAAATCATTAAGAATAGGAATGTCTAAATCCTTGAGAAATCTTTTTGTGAGCCTTTTGTGGATCCTCCTCAAAGAGCTTCTTTTGATGAACCCAACTCTTTTATTACTCATTATGAAGAAGAAAATACCTTAGGGTAAGTTGATTTGATTTTATATAACTTAGAGTCTCAGGGTAATCCTTCTATATTTAATGTTCAATATAAAAGACATAAATGGGTCAAATCCTTAATTTAGGCATCTAATCCTGATAATATTAATAAATAAGCTAGGAGTCAACATACATATCATGATTTGATGACTCTATATGATTGTAAACCTTAATATTTTTAGGAATCTATTCAAGATGATATATGGAAAGTTTCTATGCAAGCTAAATATCTATACCTAGTTAAAAACTAGACTTGGGATCTTATTTCACCTTTGCCTAAAAGGCATATTATTTGTTTTAGGTGGATTTATAAATTCAATTAATATTTAATTGGTAAAATTTATAAGTTTAAAAAAATATTAGTGTCTCATAGTTTTATAGAAAAACCTAAGATTGACTATGTTGAAACCTTTTCTTTTATATCAAAAATGAGTAATGATAGATTTCTTATTGACCTTGTAACTCAAAATGGTTATATTATACACTAAATGGATGCCAAAAATTCCTTCCCAAATGGTGATCCAAAAGAAATAATCTACATGACTTAGTTTAAAGGTTTCACTAAATCTAAAAAATAAAATTATGTTTGTAAGTTAAAGAAATCGATTTAAAATAAGTTCCTTGAGCTTGGTATTCTAAAATAACTAGTTACTTTTAAAAAACTAGGTTTCTCTAACTGTTGTTTTGATATTGATCTCTTTGTAAAAGTTGAAAATATTATTTTTATTTATATTTTATTGTATGTTTATGATATGCTTATTATTGGTGATCAAATTAGATTAATTATTAAATATAGATGTAAGCTATGTCAATATTTTAAAATGTAATGAACCATTACATAAAAACATTGAGGTGTTAGTGAAATCCGCATACTTGGATCACAACATCCCACCATGATTTTGAATCCTAAACTTTGGGTTAGGTTTGGAACTATAAATAAGGACCCTCTACATGTATGAGACCCCAAAAAATACTAAAATACTGATCTAACCACCCTCTACATGAATTGAACCTAGTGTATGCTTTACTAACAAATGTAATGAACTATTACACCATAACCTTCAAGTGTTAGTGAAATAGGCACACTAGGATCATAGCATAATATCATTGATCAAAGTTTTCTTCATTATTTTAAAGGAATGGTTATATTTTAGGATAAAAATTCAATTGTTTATCTCAATATCAATTTTCACATAACCTACTTGTTAAATTTAATATGCTTGAATTTAATCCTACATCTACTCCTATTAAAGTTGGTGTTAATCTTGATCCAGATATTGCTTGTGATAAAGCTAACCCAACTCTATAAAGACAAATTATTGGTAGTTTGGTTTATCTAACTATTATTAGACTAGATAGTTCATATGTTATAGGTGTTGCTTGTAGATTCATGAAGGATCCATATTTGGATCATTGGAAATTAGGAAAATGTATAGTCCAATATATCAAAGGAGCTATAATTTTTGATTTATTTTATCTTACATTTATAATGATAATTTATATTATTATTATGATACTAACCATGATAGTGATATTATATATTGTAAATATACTTTTGGATATGTGTTTAAGTTTGGTGTAGGTTCTATCACTTTGATAAACAAAAATCAACTTGTTATTTTTATCTCTTATACAAAATCAGAGTATGGAAGTGTTATTGAATATGCTAAAGAAGCCATGTGGATATGAAGGTTGTTAAAATAACATCATTTGAATTTTTCTCATAGTACCACCCTTATTTTTGATCATGAAGGTGCATATCTCTAGCCAAAGATCTAGTGTAGTATCAATAAACTAAGCATATTGAATTTCATGCATATTTTATTTGAGAAAAAGTCCTTAATTGTGATTTGATATGTAGCTTTTTATTACATATCAATAGTGGTAGATATCTTCACAAAACCATTTAGTTATACCAAGTTTTTTAGTTTCATAATATGTTGGGACTCTCAAATTTTCCATTGAGGTGGGGGGGGGGAGTGCATGACAATGTCACTTCATATGTACCATGAGTTTCCTTCTTATTATAATTATTCTCATTGGTAATTTTTACCATATGTGATCTTATAGTACATATAATACTTAAAATCATGTATTTTAACATAGGTATTTATGCTATAAAAGGCTCCATAATGATTGGTTGATTATTAATGATAAACAATGAGATGTAATATCATGATCATGATAGCCTAAACTTACTCAAACTTTTTTATGGATTATAATTCCTTTTGTTTTAAAAGATGATATTGGCATGATCAAGGTTTTTAAATCATTCAAATGTTACATGCATCCTAAACTCATTGTAGATGGTATATTAAGTATAACTCATTTAATATAAAGGTGTCTATGGCATGTATCCCCACTTAAAAGTAAGGGGAAGTGTTGCAACATGTAATGATTAAGTGGTTCTAAATGAAACCTTATCATATTTACATTAGTTAAATAAATAAAATATATTTTATTTATTTAAGACAAGTTATCCTTCTATAAATAGATAAAAATATTTGAATGTTGTTTAAGAATATGTTAGACCCATTGGTTACAATGGTTCACCTCACACCTCATTATAAAAAGACATTTTACCCTTGTAAAATGATATCATAGAATATGTGTGGAAACCATACTTTATACATGAGATTTGAACTTGACCATTGCTAAGGTTATGTGAATAAATTGAGGAGGAAAAATGAGAAGAAAGGGAATTTGTTTTGGGTTATTAAGTTTATCTTATATGAATAATCAAATGTGGTTTTTTACCTCCTTGTGAGGTTTTCCATGTTACATCTATGTTATGATTATTTGTGCCTTTATAATTAATTTATCATCTAGATCTAGTATTTTACATATGAATTATTATATGTTTATTAACACTACCATTCTAGTAGGTTTGATCTCTAGATCATATTTTTATAACTTATCCACACATAAATCTTTGTGTTCTCCCAATTAATTTTGTCCCAACATGAGATTTATGGTTGGGTCTAGTGTTGGAGAGTTGTCAATGACGTCATGTAGGTATATAGGTGAGTGTATGAAGTGCCTTAATAGTCTAAGTGTCAATGGAAAAGTGTGTAGTATGTTCCAATGGTGATTGGAGACCTTGAGGAAGTGCATGGTATTCATCCAGTTCTTCATTATGATCATCTTGGCATAGTTGGTTTTTTGATAAAAAATATGAGTAGGTAGTTTGATGATGTCACCATTGCCACATATGGATGATTCAAGAGGATTTGGTCATATGGGTGTGATCAAATTAGTCTCAATTTTCTATGGTCCAAGTTTTAGGTCATGCAAGTGAGCATAGCAAAATATATAATTATGCAAAGTTAGCTTCTTAGGTAGTTTACAATGTTTTCCCAAACATAGCCAAATTTACAAGATATAACAATGTGTGTTTAATCGCATCATAGATCAGCAACATAAAATGAATATAATATTAATGTATAAGTTCAAAAAGAGTTGTGTAATTAGTTTTATGGTGTTATATTTCACATGCATGAAATTTCTAGGAGTAATTTGTTATATTGATGGATTCCCCTATGTGAGGAGATCATATGCTTTAAATTTTAGGACATGAAGTTAAGCACACATTTTTTTATTAAGGTTAAAAGTTGGAATTATAAGTATATTAAAGAGGTTCCCATAGCCAAATTTGCAAAAGGTAAAGATCAGGACCAGATAAGGATCTAATAGTGAGTAGGTATTCCTAAATATGCATATCTATAATGCATATTGAGTTAAAGAAGTCAAAGTGTCTAATGTTTAAGCTAGTTAAAGTCTAGGCTAATATCAAATAGATCAACCAAAGTACATTTGTTCCAAATTTTTAGGAACCAACAAGATGATGACAAGTACTCAATGTTTAGTGTTTATAAGGAACACAAGGGTGTCAAGTGTCATAATTATAGGAGTTCTGATCAAGATCTAATGAGAAACATTACAAGATAAAGACCTACTTGATTCGAGGAGATCGATGGTGTGTATTTGGTCAATATTTCAAGGATGCATGAGATGAGGTCAACATGTTTGATGTTTTATTATGACCATTGGCATTTGAATTTAGAAAATGGAAAACCTAATCTATAGTGTTTGAGCCATAACATTTGATCTAAAATAAATTCAAAGGTGCAGTAAAAATAAAAGTTATAGCAGGAATTTAAGGTGCATGTAGAGAACCTATTTAGAAGGTCTGAATGTCTGTATGATAAAATTTATTGAGATCCAAATTTTACTATGTGTTTGACCATGGTCTATAAGTGACTTGAGAAGGATATTTTGAATTGTTTTATTGGTATTTCAATGTTTTAAGGGTACTTAGATATTGAAAAGTGTTGTAGACTCTTTGAGAATGATATTATGGACTTTTAAGGTTTGAATAATCCATATTATATATAAAAAAATGATTAGAAGTTTATTTATTTTTCATTCATGGTGTTCTTATGTATAAGGATAACGTTTGAGTAGATTGATCATAAATAGAGGAATGTTATGATGTCTATGATCATTTGAGCATGTTTAAAGGGTCATATGAAGTAGACCTATACTTTTAGAAGCGGTCCTTTTGTTTATAAATTATTTTATGGATTACTGAAATGGGTGAATAAGTCAGAATGAGACCTATAATGGCTACTAAGGCCTAATTAAAAGGTGTAGCTACTTTAGGGTGACCCATGGATACTATGTCCGACCTATGAGAATGGTATTAAGCTATATATTTGTATGATAGAAGACATAAGCATTAAGGCAAGTCTAAAGGATAACTAAGAAGATAATAATCATGAAGGCTCTATAAAATTTGAAATCAAAGGTGGCGATTTCTAGACTTGGGTGAAGAGGTATATGTGAGAGTTGAAGAGCAAAGGAATGAAAAAAGGGTGTGTTCCTAGTAGATAAATTATAGATCAAAGTAGGTTGATGACTATGTGTATGACCTATAGGTTATATTTTTTATGTCAAAGACAATTCCACTATAGGTTTGAATATTGAGGATGACTGAAGGATATATGATGTCTATGTGAGCTTGGTGGCTGATTTGAGAGGAAAATCATAGTGTGGACTATGCAGTGTGAAGATTTGAAGAGATATGATATACATTAGATCTCCATTATATTTTTAGGCAATCTATGATTAAGATATTTAATTTCATAGGTGTTGGGAGGTTGCTCAACATCTAAGTCAGAAGGACTTAATCAATAAGTGGTTATAAGGACTTGATCATCAAAAGAGTAGGTGCTTCTTATGAAATAGGTGTTTCACTAAAGCTGATCAGAAGGACTTGACCAATAGGTGGTCAAAAGTACTTGATCATCTTAGGGGTAGGTATTCCTTGTGAAAAAGGTGTTTCACTAAAACTAGTTAGAAGGACTTGACCAACAGGTGGTCAGAAGGACTCGATCATCCTAGGGGTAGATGTTCCTTGAGAAATAGGTGTTTCACTAAATTTTGGTCAAAAGGACTTGACTAGTCTCATGTTTATGATCATATTATAGAACAATTAGTCCATGTGTTTATAGGATTTAGAGTATGTTTTATTCCCCAAAAGGGTTTCCCACATAGATCTTGTGTTGTGTGTATGATTTTGCATTATCTAGTGTTCATTATTCTGAATGACTTGTATATTCTATGAATCCTTATAGTAATTGAATAAGGGTTTTAAAGTATGGGAATTGAATTTGAAATATCTTGCATCACTAATTCACCCCCCTCTGTTAGTGATTTTACCTTTAACAATTGGTATTAGAGTAGGTCCTTTGGTAAAGGCTTGACTTCTTGAAGGAGATCCAAGGTATAATATGGGTAGACATTAAATGCAAGGAGTATTTTCAACTAAGCAAGTAATGATGTTCAATGGATCCAATTATGATTTTTAGAGTGTGAGGATGAGGACCTACATCATGTCCTTAGGGTTTGATACTTGACAATATGTTTTGGATGGTTATTCTACACCTACTATTCCTCCATCTAGTGCTACGGATAAGAAGTTATTTAAGAACAATTCTAAGGCAATGAATGCTATCAATTGTGGTCTTTTAGAGACTAAATACACCAAGGCAATCCATTACATATCTGCCAAGAAAATGTGGGATAAATTTAAGACTATTTATGAAGTATATTCAAAGGTTAAATTGGAAAAGTTGTAAACTCAATGAAGATAATTTGAGAGTCTTAAGATGAAAAAATAATATTTTGTGGAATCCTTTCTATAGAGATTTCATGATATTGTGAACATCATCAAAGGTATTAGAAGAAGTTTTACTAAGCTTTTATAGTTCAAAAGGTATTAAATTCTTTTTCTCAAGTTTGATTTTAAATTATCTATTGTAGAATAAAGTCATAATCTTACTCAGTTGAATATAGATGAATTGCATGTCATCCTTACTTCCTATGAGAAGAGAATAAATGATGATATACCAATAAAGAAGGAAGCAACATTCAAGATATAAATGAAGCTAAAAATTAATTTCCAAGGTATGAAACTCAAGTAGGATAACATATCTTATTGATGAAGATCAACTAATTGCTTTGTATATAAGGAAATTGAAAATAGGATCAAGAAAATATAAGGGTAAACTACTATTAAAATGTTTTAATTATGGAGAAGTAATACAATTTGATAACAAGTGCCATCATAAGCATAATAATAATGATTATGAATAGTATGGTGAATACCAATATGGAGAGAAGAAAACATACAAGTCTGAAAAGAGGAAGAAAGGATTCAGAAGGTTTGAAAACAAGTACTTCAAGGACAAGAAGAGTCTCTACACCAAAGAAGATTGGAACTCATTAGATGAGAGTGAATAAAACAAATTAAAGCATGATCATGAAGATGATAGTCCTATTGAATATGAAGACCTCTTCATGGTTGAGGAAGGAAGTTATCATATCAAAAGGAGTCTACTTGGAGTGAATTAGATGATGATAAAAATGAGGTGGATTGTGAGACTAAATTAATGAATGATCTTGAAGAATTGAAGATTGAGAAGAAGATTAACAAGAAGATGAAGTATCAAATCAAGGGCGAGAAAAAATTCAATGTGTATGAAGCAAGAATGAATCAATATACCAAGGAGCATGAAATTATAGTAAAGCATCTCATTTGTCAATTGGAAATCCTATCTACAAGGCTAAAAGTTAAAGAAGATGGATGTTCAAGGTATGTAATTTAAAATGAGTCATTAAGAGTTGAGTTAGAGAAGACATAATAAGGTGAAATCATTTTTGATATTTGAAAAGAGCTCAAGTGATCTAGACAATATTCTGAGTGGTCAAAAGCATGCAAGTGATAGAACTAGTCTTGGATAAAAAGAAGATCCAAAAAATGTAACTCAAGATAAGATGAAGACTAATGTAAATCAGACCTTCAAGGTCAAAAATCAGTCAAGGAATGAAGATGTTGGTAGAGTGAAGACAAACAATATTAGGAAACCAAATTCCATGAGGTATGAAAGTTTCAATGGTTATTATTACACATGTAATTAGGTTGGGCATAGAGATAGATAATGAAAGAGACCTATTAGAAATGAGTTTGCATAGAAATATGATGGGGGTCATCAATCAAAAGGTGAGTATTCTTCAAAAGGAGTAGTTTTTTTCAATTTTCAAAAGAATGGACATATTGCAAGATTTTTTTATAACCAAGAAAGATAATATAAGCTTCTTACAAAAGGTACAGTGTGCTTTAACTATCAATAGAAAGGTCATATTACTAGATTCTGCAAGTAAAGGCCTACAAGATAGAATAGGCTTCATCAGGGTCCTAGAGTGAAATAAAAAAGGAAATTTAACTCATGCAAACCAAAGGTGGTAAGTTTTAGTCATGATGATTCTATAGGTCTAAGTAATCTATTTGCTATGGTGGAGAATTCTACATAAGTTAGAGAGTGACAAGAGCTCTCATTGTCTACTCATATAGTGAATGAAGAGACCAATATCAATGAGAATACCAAGGTGTTGGTTGAGGATATTTCTAAGGTATATATGGATTGAAGTGAGCATCCTATGATTTTTGAGTAATTTTCATGTAAAGAACATCATTTATCAATACCTAGTGATGAGGTTTTGAACTACAAGGAAGATTCTTCAACTAAAAAGGTATGTCATGAATCTATGTTATCCCCATGTGTTGTCAATATAGTCTTAGAAGAGAAGAATACTATTGTAGTGGATGACCAATCTATTTATTGTTAAGCTTAAGAAAAAGAATAAGAAGAAATATCAGTATTAGATGACCAAGGAGGAGAAGGAATATGAGGAGTTGTGGGTGACTCCTGGTTTCACATTGTTTTAAGAAACTGTGTGAAGTAGGTGTCTCTCTCTATTCTTAAGAGATTACTTTCAGTGGATAATAAATAATTATTTTTGTGTTCTTTATAAGGTATTAGAAGGCAAGAGATGAGTGTTTCTAGTTGGTGTTGGTGTGTCAAGATGGGAGAAGTGATTTGATGAGGTTAGAGTGCTGTCATAAGGTGTTTTTGTTGTGTATGTAGTGTTTACAAGATCAAAATGGGTGTTTTTAATGTGGAATAATGAGATTGATGAAATTTAAATAATATTTTGGTGCTTAGAAAGGTATTTTCACTTATTTTTGATGTGTTCTAGGTGGTTTTGTGTCTTGATGATCTTTTTTGTGCCTTTTAGAGGTTTTTGTGTGTTCTTGGGTTTATCTTTCTTATTGTAGATCAAATCCATGGTATAGTAAGTCAAGGTTATAAATGGTGTGAAGGATAAAACATTGGTCCAAAAGTGTGTGATGATTATATCCAAGTGTGCAATAAGTTTTAGAGGTGGGCATTGACTAGAAGGAAGTTTTTTGACCCTATTTGTTTTGAGATTCTGGAGTTTTGGGATATACTAGAAAAGTAGTTTGGATTATGAGTTAATGTCTAAGGATTATTAATAGGTTGAAAGGGATAAATAGGTTATAAAATCAAGGTTCATTGAGATTTGAAGGTTTGTATTTCTCAAATTATTTAATTTTTTGTCAAAATGGAGGCCTAATTAGCTAGTAGATTTATGAAAGAAGTATGTTGTAGAGGAAGAGATAGGTGATACAAATTGGTGTGATTAAGGGGGTATATGAGAGTGATCTAGATATTATTTTTTATGTCTTAAGGTATGTATAATAAAATTTGGGATCTTTACAAGTACTAGGTAGGGCTACAAGGAGACTAGATAGGCCTAGTGTGAAGAAGAGTGTTTTTTGATCAATTTCTCCAAAAGAGCATGGTATGAGTGTTTCAATGTAAGTTCTCAACTTGGTATAGATCATGTTTCATATTTAGTGAGTGGAATGAAATTATGTTGGTGATACTTGAGTGGCTTGAGAGAGAAGGCTAGTAAGCTAGTATGGTGGTTCTTTATGGTGTGTGAATATCTAAAGATGCTCAAGAAGTGAAATGAATTAGAGATAATATGGGTAGTCCCTCTCAGATGTTTCTTGGTGAGTTCCATCAAAATTTTAGTGCTTTTATGTTTTCTTTCTTCATTGGTGGTAGTTATTTATTGAAGATGAATGTTGGCATGTAGCAAGAGAAAGTTGTCAAGATAAGAAGAGGTTAGATCAAGGTAAGGTGAGTTTTTATCATCTTTTTAATGTGGTAATATCTTGTTGGTGGTATTTTAATGTCCTTAAGATTATTTTGTACCCACTTTGTCATTATGTCAAGTGGGGAGAAGGTTCCTATTGTGAGAGTTCCTAGAAAGAGAGAAGGAAGGTGAGATGTATGATGGGTTTTGACATCATTAAAAAGGGGTAGATTATTGGATATTTTTTAGTGATGTCATGGAGGTGTGCAGGTGAGTGGATGAAGTGCCTTGATATTCTAAGTGTCAATGACAAAGTGTGTAGTATGCTTGTCCTAGTATACTTAAAGTAGGCTTGATTAATATCTAGTTTTGGCATGATTGGGATTGGGTTTGAAATATTTATCATGTGTGAGGAGTCCTATAAAATTTCTAGGATGATTGGAGAGATTTTGGAAGTTCATGGTATTTATTTGGTTCTTCATTATGTTCATCCTAGCATAGTTAGTTTTGTGATAAAAAAATCTCAGTAGGGAGTTCTTTAACATCACCATTACCATGTATAGATGAGTAAGGGGGAGTTGGTAATATTAGTGTGATAAAATTAGTCCCAAGTTTATATGGTCCAAGTTTCAGGTCATGCAGGTGAGTGGAGCAAAAGATATAACTATGTTAAGTTGGCTTCCTAGGTAGGTTACAATATTTTCCCATACTTAGCCAAATTTGCAAGGGAGATCTAATGGTGCACATTTAATCTTATCATATATAGATGATGTGAAATGAATCTAAGATTAATGTCTAAGTTTAAGAAGAACTAACTAAGTAGTTTTATGGAATTATATTTCATAATTGTTTAATATTTAGGAGTAGTTTGTTACTTGGATAGATTCCCTATGTGAGGAGATCATATGGTTCAAATTTTAGGACATGTGATTGAGTGTAGAAAAAGTTATTAAGGTTAAATTTTTTCCTTCAAAGTAGATTGTAGAGGTTCCCATACTTAGCCAAATTTGTAAAAGGTAAAGATTAGGACTAGATAAGGATCTAATGATGAGTAGGTGTTCATACAGATACAAATCTACAATGTGTATTAAGTTAAATAAGTCAAAGTGTCTAATGTTTAAGATAGTTAAAGTCTAGGATAATATCAAATAGATTTATGGAGTGTGTTTTTTATAATTTGTTAGGAATTAGTGATATGATGACAAGTGCTCAATGTTTAGTGTTTAGAAGGCACACAAGGGTGTCAATTATCATAATCATGGGAGTTCTTATTATGATCTAATAATGATCATTACAAAATAAATAAATAAATAATATAAGGAGATTTATGGTGTGTATTTGGTAAATATTTCTAGTATGAAAGAGATTAGGTCAACATGTTTGATGTTTAACTGTGACCATTGGTATTTGAATTTAGCAAAGGGAAAAGCTAGTCTATAGTGTTTAAGCCATAACTTTTGATGTAAAATGAATTTGGAGGTACAATAAAAAGCAAAGTTGTAGAGTAATTCAAGGAAAATCAAGAGAAAATAGTTATAAGGTATTATTTTTTGTATAGTAAAATTTATTTAGCTCTAAATTTGACTGTGTTTGACCATGGTCTGTAAGTGACCCAAGAAGGATATTTCTAATTATTTTATTGGTATTTGGATGTTTAAATGGGACTTAGCTATTGGAGAGCGTTATATAATATCTAACCATGATATATATGGACTTTTGAGGTTTAACTAATCCATATTTTGTATGAAAAAAATCTTATAAGTTGACTATTTATTCATTCATGGTGTTCTTGTGTACAAGGTTAATGTTTGAGTAGATTGAGCATACACAGAAGAGTGTTATGATGTCTCAGATAATTTGAGGATGTCTAAGGGGTCATGTGAATTATAAATATGACTTTATAAGTTTTAATTTGTTTTTAAATTTCTTAATAGAGTGCTAAATAGGTGAATAGGTCTGCATGATACCTATAAGTGATACTAAGGCATAATTGAAAGGTATAAATACTTGAGGGTGACCCATGGATGTTATGGCCAACCTATGAGAAAGGTATTGAGCTATGTATTAATATAATAAAAACCTTAAGGGTTAAGGTAAGTATAAATGCTGACTAAGAAGATAATAATCATGAAGGATATATAAAAGGTGAAATCAAATGTGGTGATTTCTAGACTTGAGTGAAGAGGTGTATGTGAGAGTTGAAGAGAGAAGGAAAGAAAAAAGGGTGTGGGACAAGTAAATGGATTGTAGATCATATTAGGTTGATTATTATGTCTATGACATGTAGGTTATATTTTTGATGTCAAAGATAGTGCTCTTGCAAGTTTGAATATTGAGGATGAGCAAAGGATAGATGATGTCTATGTGAGCCTTGTGGTTGATTTGGGAGGTAGATCAGAGTGTGGACTATGTAGTTTGAAAAGTTTAAGAGAGATGATATACATTGTATCTCTATTATATTGGAAGTAAATCAATGATGAGAATATGTTCATTTCATAGGTGTTGGGAGGGTACTCAACATCTAGGTCAAAAGGACTTAACCAATAGGTGGTTAGAAGGACTTGACCAATAGGTGGTTAGAAGAACTTGATAATATTAAGGGTAGGTGATCCTTTTGAAATAGATGTTTCACTAAATTTAATTATAAGGAATTAACCAGTAGGTGGTTATAAGGACTTGATCATCTTTGGGGCATGTGCTCCCTTTGAAATAGGTGTTTCACTAAAGTTGGTCAGGAAGACATGACCAATATGTGGTCATAAGGACTCGATCATTTTAGGGGTAGGTGACCCTTGTAAAATAGTCATTTCGATAAAGCTAGTCAGAAGGACTTGATCATCCTAGGGATAGGTGCTCTTGTGAAATATGTGTTTCACTAAATTCTATTCAAAAGGACTTGACTAGTCTCATATTTATAATCATCTTATATGACAAGTATTCCATGTGTTTTTAAGCTTGAGAGTGGGATTTATTCCCCAAGAGGTTTTCCCAAATAGATCATATGTTATGTGTATGATCTTACATTATCTATTGTTCATTGTTATGAATGACTTGTATATTCTATATATGTTTGTGGTAATTGAATAAGGGTTTGAAAGGATTGGAATTGAAGTTAAAATATCTTCCATCACTAATTCACCCCCTTCTTAGTGATTGTACCTCTAATATCTAAGGAAATAACATGCACTTTATTCCTAAGGATATACTATTAAATTTTATTAATGGATTTGACCAAAGAATAAGTGTGTTTGTCTAAGGTGGAGTACTTAAATTATGCATATCTCAAGTCCATTTTGATGAAATTTATGTGATTTTACTCCTCACCAATACTTTGTGTGATTACATCATCTATGATATGTTTAGAGGTGATGCAATAGAGGTGGAAGTCATTTTTATGGTCCAACATGGTTAAGATTGGCACCTAAATGATAGCATTTTTAGTTTATTAAAGGAATGATTGGATAGAAGAGTCTAATCCATTTTATCTTCCTATTTTAGTTAGCATTTAGTATTTTAACAATTTCAATAAAACCAAATATAAAATTAAGTACAAATTTAATTTTTCCAAAGAATGCTTTCAATTATTTATTATTGTTAGGAAGATGTATTTTAGAAATTACATTAGCACATTCAATATCAATAGAAATACCGTATTTGGTGATGATATGACCAAGGTTATTATATTTTTTGATGCCAAAGACACTTTATTTGGGTTAAGTGAGATAAGATACCTTCTATACCTTCCAAATATCCTTTTCAAGTTGTGAATGTGATTAGACATGCATTTTGAAAACATAGTTAGATCATCCATATATATTATTATAAACTTACAAATTAATTATTCAAAGGAAAAATTAGTGGATATTTATAATGTGTTTCTAGGATTGATAAGGATGCATGCTATCTTATTGTAAGCAAAGGTACCCCACTTGGTAATGAAGGTAGTCTTAACTCTATCTTCTGGGTTTGTCAAGACCTAATTATACCCTGAGAATATATTCAAGGAGGACATCATTTGAGACCCACTCACCATATTAATGACTTCATATATATAGGGAAAAGGATATTTATCTTTATCTAAGGCTTGATTTGGGTTCTTAAAATTTATGTATAATATGATTCCCCCACTCTTTTATTAAAAGGGAACTAACTTGGTGACCCATTTAAAATGGAAAATTGGGAAAATAATCCTAGTTAAGAGCAGCTTGTGAACCTTTGTATGGATGAGGGGATCTAAGATTGTGTTCACATATTATTGTATTTGTCTAAATTTATTTTTCCTTTTCTTGAATAGGATAGTATGCATTATCACACTTGGATTAAAAAGCCATGATGTCTTTGTATATCTAATAAATTATTTATATATATCACATGAGTCATATCTTAAGCTATTATATTCAGATTACGGTATAATTGAAACCAATGTGATCATCTCTGGGTTGACCAGTTGAGCCAAGGTTGATAATGAGTGGTTGATCAATGTAAGTTAGTACTTATAGTCTATGTGTTGATTTATTTAGATCAAACACTCTTTTTAATGAGATCATACCCTTCAAGATGAGGTTTTCTCTTAAGTAAATAATATCATATCCATAATAGTATTCATTAAGGGTATTGTCCATATCCTTCTTATCTATGATTTGGGCACTACATATGCTAAATCTATTTATAAATTCCAATATGCAATGATTGTCATCAAAAATATGAAAGTTATGAATGTCTTTTGGGATTAAATAGTAGGGTATAAATTAGATGGAAAAGTTTTGAAACCTTGAGCCATTTAAAGGATATAGATTCATAGTCAAAGCTAAAATGATATATGCAACTTAGTTTTCCTCTCTATGAATAGGGATGATGTTGAACTAGTGAATGCTTCTATCAATTCCCATGTTCTATGTTTATATCTCCTTAAGTAAGATAACTTGCACTAAAATTTACTCCTCAACTAATTAAGTGCAAATTTAAAATCTCTAAATTATTTTAACTCTTTGATTTTGTGATTTAGGGATAGTTGTAGGCCTAAAATTAGTTCTTCATATTTTGTAAGGTTATTAGCATAATGGAAGTGTAACCTATGGGTAACTAAAGGTCATTTACCTTGTCAGTCCACTAATAGAATTCTAGCTCCATAACCTAGTTTGGATTGGGACCCATCAAATTATATGGACCATAAACCTGGTGATTCATGATTAATATAATTTTTACCTTTTTATTGTTTTATAGATAGGGTATAAATGCCAATGTCATAAGATATCATGTTTATCTTCTCATTGGAAACATTATATTTTATAATCATATGTTACATCCTAGACTCTTTATCCACATGAATTTGATTGGTGACTCCCCTCTATGAAAACCATATATGAGAGAAGTTTATGGTCATATACCCATTCAAGGTTTTGGAACAATCTCTATTGGCAAACATCCCATAGGATTCCAAGATATCTACCACTTTAATGTACATCAACTTTTGGATTATGGGTTCAAATTCCAAATGAACGTGTACATTCAATATCATGCCTACCACCTTAACCTCATATTTATCTAGATGGATTAATATTTTGTATAACTTAATGGGTGTTAGCCATAACTTGTGATAAATTATAGTAGAAATTACATTTTTTATGCCCCTAAATCAACTAGATAATTGTGCAAGTTCTTTCCAAATAATGTGATCATGATGAGGAAAGGAAGAATCTCAACCTTGTTCTTAAGTATGACCACATTGGTGTGTGAAGTCCTAGGCTTGGGATGGGTTGATGTGTCTATCAAGGAATTTAAGAGGATATCTCTTTGGTTAATGATCTAGGAAAACTCATACAACATGATATTATAGACACTATTTATGAATTATATAGAACCTTAGTCTTGTACACTTTGAAAATGCATACCTTGGTTATTCTATATCTTTCCTAGTTTTTCATGTATTGCATATACTCTATTATGCCCCTTGGCCTATCTTTTAGTATGAATAGTCCTATATTAATGACCCAAGCCTTATATCTTTCACATAATGGTTAAAAACTCTTTATCTTATACCTTTACAAGTTTTGAGCCTATACATATTTTCTTTATCCCTAGACACTTGAATCTTAGATAAACACCTACATCGACATATGGGGTTTTCTCTAATAAAAGTGTCTAATTCCTTAAAATCCATCTAATTTATAAATGAAATGTAGCTTAATAGTCAACCTAAGTGCCATTATGCAAGATATTATCCAAAAGGGTTGGTATAAATATAAGATCAACCTTCATTCATTCCTAACCTAGTACAAACCTATAAAATTCTTACCTCACTAGGAAACTTACCAAAATAATTCATTAAACACCCAAGTGAGAAAAGGTTCCTTATTTTCTCTTATTTCCATATAAGTCATAAAGACACCATATCTATAACATAAAGTATTGAAGGAGTATCTAAATAACTATATTTTCTAAGTTACAAGCTAGGTCATTGTTGTAATTGCTTTCCACATATTGCATAATTAAAACATAAGGTAACATGTAGTGGTTAAATATAAATGCCTAAGGCCCTCTTCAAATTACTAGATATATAGGTAGCACTCATTGATAGAGGGGTATTTATATAATCTCAGCACCATGTTTCTACAAAATCATTTTCCCTCAGTCCCTATGATGATGAAAAAATATGGTTTGATTATATGAATAGGAGTGATAATACATAACCTAGATATAGATACACCAGAGTGAAGGTGATGAAAAACTTAGAAGTGTCTAGGTTGTCTCATCTTATTTTAGTAGGCATTATGTATAAGACATATGCATCTGACCAAAACACTAATGCCAACATAGCCATCCTAGTTTAATAAAAGTGTCCATAGATACATAGGCACTTAAGATATAATTTGGTGACTATTATATAACATACTCCATATTTTATTCCCACATGTTCCATATCTAGATCTGTATTAGCATCATAACTAGATATGTATATTATTTAATTGTCATTACCATATCTAGCATAGCTGTAATTTTCATTTTAAGAATTTATTAATAAAATAAATGTAGCATATGTTCTATTTGATTTTTTCAATTAATTGGCCTAATATAAATATATTTATCACCCTTGTGATTATTTATTTATATATTCATTTCCCTATCTAACCTAATAGGATCCACATCCATAAATTTAGGGTTAAACATTTGGTGAACCTAATATTCATAATAGCTCAATTTTAAAATTCATCAAAGGGTTTTCATAATCCTATTTATATAAACAAAACATCTTATTATTGTCCAAACTATTGTATAAATGTTTCTAATTTCAAATTTTACTATTTTTAGTAAACATAGACCTAAAGGTCATACACTTTACTTTTTCCCCCTATTTGTATGGTTTCATATCATTTACTATTTTTATCAAAAAATCTATTTTGGATTATAAAATTTCTCACCCAATCAATTTATATTTATTTATCTTCATTTGGAACATTGTGGTGATACTAACCTTTGGTCTCAAAACCTAGTTGATCTAGGGTTTCAAGATTTACTATTTTCTAAATTTTGATTGCTAAATTCAAAGTGTTTAAAATTGAAAAATTAGAATTTTACCTTTTCCAAAATAATTAAAAATATGAATACATCTCTTAATTATTTTAATACATAATACTTAATGGTAGTTATTAATTTTTATGTTTCATGTATGATTCAATCAATTAAGTCTATAAAGGGTTCAAAATCTCATTGTTTTAAAACAACCAAATCATAGAATGATCCTATTTGATATAACATTCAAAATTATCTTTATTAATCTTGTTGAAATAATATTGAGCCTCTTCCTCCTAACATTAAAGAGGATGATAGATATCATCTTAATGAGGTCCATGATATCACTCCTTCAAGGGATAAGGTAGATTGTGTATGCATGCATGTTCATTCTAAGGTACATAGGGTTTGTGTTTTTTAAGCTTAAAATATTAGTTCATCCTTATGAGAAATTAAATATAAGAGTGGAAAAATATTTTCAATTCAAAGATCACATTGTTGGAAGATCATATTACATACTTACAGAACTAACACATGGTAATATTGATCATGTGTTTTCATCCTCATCTACCAATGTTTTGCCAAAAAAAGTTTCAAATTAAAATAAAAAGACACGATAGAATACATATAAAACAAGTGATTCACAAAGTGACCAAAAGGCTAATAAGAGTCCAAGTGAAATCCTAAGATAAATGATTATAGATAAAGTGATTAAATTACCTCCTCTACATCTTATAAGTTGATCCAAATACTATTTTACATATCATAGAATGCATGGGAAAAATATAGATTTCTATTTTACATCAAAGAACAAAATAAAAAGTTAGAAAGGTAGTGGTGGTCCTAAGATTGATGCATCAACCAAGAAAACCACTCACATTATGAATACCTTTTTGAAACGAAAAGTAAAAAAAAAACAATTGTGGTTACCAAATAAAAATTCATAGAAAAAATAGTTACAAATACCAAAAATATAACAAGGAAAGGTTAAAAAATAAAAAAAATCAAGAAAATGATACAAATTTACCTCTCAATAATGATACTCAGTTTTCAAAACAAAATGGTATTGGAATGAAATATTTAAAAAATATTGATTATCATGGTCTTTCCATATATGATTAGAATGACCATAAAAGATTGGGTTATATTGGAAATACTAATGAAAATCATTGAAAGATACATTCAAAAAATCCAAAAGCGTAAGAACCTAAAAATGAGAACAAATTAAGGAATAAAACATAGATATAAAAGATACCATCACAAAAAGAGCAATGGGTGCATAAAATATTCAGAGTGATATTTCTAATAAAAGAGGTCAAAAATCAAAAGACACTTGACAAATCCAATGTTTTAAATATGGATATAAAAGAGGGAAATACAAGCCTTTATTCAAATCAGGGTAGAATTATTACTCATATAGATGGTAAATAATCCTCAAATGAATAGTTCAATAAAACATGTTTTGATCCACTTTATAACTTACCACATGATCTAATCATAGCTGTTGTACCTAGTCCATATAAATTGAATCCATTATTAACATACATAAAACCAAATAGAAATACCTAAAAATTAAACATACAAAGTAAAAACTTACCAAACGATGCACACATATGGCACATCTAGTTCAAAATACGTTAGGCATTTACCTCTCCTCACATACTCTTGTCCTTTTATTAAAATCATTGGATAGATTATTATTTTTATAATACTCCAAGAGTAAATAAAATATGTCTATATTACTATTAATCTATAGAAACAAAAAATTCCTATTATACATACACAGATCATCGTAGATTCTAAAGTGATAGATTTTACACTTATACATACTCCTTGGTAAAACCACCTATTTATGACACTAGTTACTGAGTGGGGGGATATATATGATCATGAATGGGATGAGATAATAGGTTATTATCCTCACATATTGTAAACATATCAAAATACAATAACATTCAAAAATCCAAAAATATTTTTGGTATCTACATATTCTATTGGCTCATTGGCATCTATGTTAGTTCCATATTGATGGATAACATATATGTTACTTTTATAAACACATTTTTTTAGGTTATATTTGAGTTTGATATATCCGTACATAGATACATGATATATACACTTGTATATGTTAAGTTTTCCCTCTACTCACATCACTAAGATGTTGGGGGCATCCACCTCTATGATCATGATTAATCCTAGTTATATCATTCTATGGTCAATTTAGATTATCATGTTTGAACTAATATATTCATTTATCCATGTTTATATCTTTCACAATGTAATCTATATCTTATATACTTGATGTTTTTTACTACCACTTTTTATTCATGGGCTACTGTGATATGTTTATATTGACTACTTACGTTTTCATTTATGTACTTCCTTAAGTGTCTTGCATTTATACTATTTTATTTGTTGAGAATTAAAATATACTCTATTATTTGTGGTCCCCATTCCTTTATTTACCTATTTGACATTTGAATATGTCATTTCTTATTGCATTGATATTTTAATATGTAGTTATTACTTTTGTGGACATTTGAATAAGTCATGTCTATTTGATCGTGTAATATTTGAACATTCTCCTTCATTGTATTCTCCATGGACCATTATATTTTGACTGGATTTTGAGTGATTTTATGTGTCTGTTTAGTTTCTTATTGGGATTTTATTTCTACTATTTATATGTTTCCATGATATTTATCATAAATCTTAGGCTCGATGTGATCACATTCTATGCACTTCAATGATATATTTACCTAGACGTGTTCTCTTATATGTTACATGGTTCATTCACAATTTTATGGTCATCTTATCCATTTTAGGTGAGGTAAATAACAATTTATATCTTACCCCATATTAAATTGGGTTCATATCAATGGTACATGCCATAGAGACATGTCTAACACACATTCATAGTTTTAGATATATAATGGGGGAATTTTCTGAAAATATTTTCTCCACATTTATTAAATATGCATCATACCTAAATTATAATGGGGACATGTTTTGGAAACATGCCATCCACATTAGCACACGTTATCAATTTTTATATTTCTCTATGTATAGTTATGGAATCTTATGGTATCATGTCACCTACACTTATTCATAATATGATTTGGCCTAAGCATATAGTTATAGGGTTTATATACATATTTATGGCAAAATTGTATACTTTGGTACCATTATTATACATATTTCCAACATGAAACATATATAAGGTGAATATTTTATGGAATGTGTGCTTAGTATTGAAAAATATAAATCAGTTTCTAATTAAAAAAAAATTCATGGACTATCAACACCCCCCATGGTGTAATTTTATAGACTATATTGAGCCAATATACTACAGTAGTTAGTTAACTTTGTGGTATGGTTGAGATGATTATATCACTCAATATTTCCAAGTTTTTATGTTGGACTTGATTTTATCATCTAGCCTTTCCAATTTGATAGTGTGAGTTTATTAGGTTCACTCATAGTCACCATGTTACAATTATTATTGGGCTTCACCATTGAGCTAGTATCAACTACCAAGTGGTAATTCATATTTACTCTAGGGTTGGGGGAGAATGCCATACTCTCTCTCTCTCTCTCTCTCTCTCTCTCTCTCTCTCTCTCTCTCTCTCTCTCTCTCTCTCTATCTATCTATCTATCTATCTATCTATCTCCTTATATATATGAACTTTATATATTTAGATTTTTCCTAATATTAGTTTTATTGATTCATAATTATTCATCTTTCAAATGAAGTTGCCAATAGGGATGGTCATTGCATTGGTACACAAGCTAGTCACAAGTAAAGTAATCAAGTTGGACTCATGCAAAGGAAAGGTGTGGTATTTAGACCTAGAAACACATTCATTTCATTTAAAATATGAATTTCATTATTATACTAAATGGGGTAATGTAGACATTATTTATGAATTATATATCATGTCAATCTTTTACACTTGGTAAACTTAGACCTTGGTTATTCCTCTCAGTTTTATACCTTTCCTACTTTCACAAGTCTCACATATGATCTCTCTTATACCCATTGGAATATCTCTTAGTATAATAAATATTATGTTGATTACATAGGCCTTCTATATTTATATTATAGATTTTCAAGTTTTAATCCTATACCTATTTTCCTACTCCCTAGACACTTGCATCCTAGATAGACACCTATGTTATCATAGGTGTTTTGCTCCAACATAAGTGTTAAATGCCCAAAAATTCATCTAATTTTCAAATGAAACATATCATAATGGTTAACTTAATTGCTACTATTTGATATATTATTTAAATGGGTTGGTGTAAATATAAGATCAAACCTCATTCATTCCTCACATAGTGTAGACCTAGAAAATTCTTACCTACTCACCAAGTAACTTACCAAAAGAATTCAATCAATCACTCAAATGATAAAATCTTCCCTATTTTATCATATTTATATATAAATAATAGTGATAACACACACACACACACACACACACACACACACACACACACACACACACACACACACACACACACACACAAAAGTCTTAATTATTGAAGGGTTAAAGGTACAATCACTGAGAGGTAGGGGTGTGAATCAATGATTCAAGATAATAAAATTAAATTCTCAACTCTTTAAACATTTATCATACATTAACTTGATCAATCATCATAAATATGAAAGCACATATATCCAAAGCATATATCACATGAACACATCATATATGTGGGAAAACCTCTTGGGGGATAAAACACACTAAACCTTACAAGATGAACTATATTCATATAAAACAAGATCCAACATTTAAAGCAACACCAAACTATCAAGTAAAACCCATCCCTTAGTTTAGTGAGACACTAATCCCATAAGGAGCTACTACCCCTGTCTAGTTGAGCACCCATAATAACTAGACCTTTAGCAAGATTTACCTTGTAAGGAGGAACCAAACCCCTAAGAAAATAATCACCAAATAATATAACTCAAAAATATCATATTAAATGCCTATTTTTATCTTCAAATAATGATGACCACCTTTATCTGCACTCTTCACCTCTAATCTCTCTTACGTTACCTCTAGGGCTAACTCACTCAAACTGCCTTTTCTAGGCTCAATAGATCCAATGACCTATGTATCCTCATGCATCAAATTGATAAGATAATTATGATCAATATTATTATATCTATTGGTCCTCAATGACATTACCTTATTTTTCAAAGGTTCTCTCCTTCACTTGAATCCACACACACACACACATCTAACACAATTAGTCTAGATAGACCTTGTACTTATACCACTCTCTTCCTTTAACCCATCTTGGTTGGCCAAGGAAATTTACATATTTTAACCACATATAAAAAATGTCTTGATACATGTTAAATCTAATAACCACACACTCTTTAGGTCAGCCAATTCCTCATTATCCCCAAACCATCAATAGGTCTTGGTGATACCTAAAATAATTAGGCCTTCATACTCACACATTACATGTGTGAATAATTAGACCACCTTAATCATTTTAAAATGATAAAAACACATAAAAAATATCTCTAATATCCCCTCACTAACTACCTCATGGTTCCATTCCATTTGGAGCACCAACTCAACACTCAAACCTACCAAACAAGTCTCCTTGCTCTTTAGGTCTTCATATACAAAAAACATAGTTATAAACTTTTAAATAAAAAACTCAAGTCTTTCACATAGATATATGATTATATTACATGGGTGAAATATTTAGGACATATAAAACACTTATATGTGATTTATAGACTTTAACACAAGTTCTAATAACTCAAATCAACTCTCTTAGAATGACCACTCAAACTGGTCACACATAGTAAAAATATAGTTATACTATTTTGACTCTCCATGTCTAATCAGGGGTAAAATATGGGAAAAAATGACTTATAATAAACCTTAGATAATTATATAACATCTCCAAACTCATTTTATTTCTCAATTCTACTTAGAACACCTTTACCTTACTCTTGCAACATGGTCACTCAATATGCCATTGTATTCAACAAACATAGTCAACTTATAAGCCTTTGTTCACACTAAATATGGATTTTTAAAAGATCCATAACACATATAGATAGTATTCATAGAGTATAAAACACTCTCTAATATTTTTTTCATCTTTAAACATCAAAATATTATCAAGAACAACATAATTATCCTTATCGGGTCACTTACAAAACATGGTCAAACACACAGTCAACTTTGGAGCTAAGTAACTTTGATTTTAAAAACATTAAAACCTTATAAATATATTTTATGTATGTTTCTTCAATTATTTACAAATTTTATTTTTACTACATCAATACATTCATGCTTGATCAAAAGATATAATTCAAAAACTATAGACTAGTTTTACGTCATTAATTTGATATATTCAAATTTCAACAGTCACTATGTAAATGTTAAACATTGGAAACTTTTACCACATATCATGATTCATATAATATTTGAAAAAAATCACTCCATCAATATCCTCTAGAGTAGGTTGGTCTATAACCCTCAATGCTCAGCATAGATCTTCAATCCAAGCTCCCACAATTATGCCACTTGTCAACTCTGCATGCCTTCTACATATTTAAATGTTTGACTTGACCTAAACCATTTATATCCATCTACACAAACAACCGCATGCCATTGATCTTGTGTTAACTTAATGAGATTGAGAAATATGTCACTAGAGCATGCCTTTTAAACATCCTTTGACATATTCACTTCATACACACCATTGGATCACTACTATCAAGATCACGTGCTCTATTAGATCCTTTTCTGGTCAAATAAATTTATCACCATCATATATTTTATCTAATTTAATTCTCATCATAGATCTTCGATATCAAAAATTTGGCTAAGTATGGGAACTTAGTAAATTCTATCTAAGAATCTAACTTTGCACCTTAATAAATTTTACTATGCTCCATGTCCAGACCTAGAATTTGAACATATGATCTCCTCACATGTGTGAATCTATCCATATATCAATTTTCTCTTGAAACCTTCACACATCTAAAATATTATTTCATCAATCTACTTACTTAGCCTTATCTGTCAAATTGACTACTTGAGCTTAAACATTCATATGACTATTTTGATGAAATCTATTCACTTTCATAAGCACTCATAACATCCCATAAGGTCTCTAAAACATGTCTATACCATCATTTTCATCCATCAATTTCCTATATAAGTCAAACACTAAAAAACCATGCAAGAACACTGAAGCACATTGAAGCACACTTTTTCATTGTCATTATAGCACACATGACACCTCATCAACATTCTTGGTCACCTTGTAGACATCATTAACAAACCTAAAAAATTGTCCCCCTTTGTCATTGATGTCAAACACTAATACAAATCTTATGCTCCGACTCTATCTTTCTCTTCAAGCACTTTCTCCCCCTTTGACACAATGATAAAGTGGGCTTAACTCCTAATCCTATGGACCTAAAAAGACTTCAAGGACCAATAATAGGAAAGGAACACCTATAAGATATAATATAAACTTCCCCTAACATTATGCATACCTCTTATTACCTTGAGCTTCTCATTTATGCTCCATGACTACACCCTTCTTTGATCATACATAGCTTCTATGAAGGCAAAACATACATGAACATTAAAAACTACATGAACTTACCTTTAAAACATTTAAGAGGGACTCTCCCTAGTTCATTTGAGCTTAGGCACCCTTTTGATCATCTTCAAACTATTTTTAAAAATGATGAATCAATGTAATTACCTTCATATATTCTCTCTCAAATTCTACAACATAGTCCTCTAATCCTAATACCAAACCATTTACAAATCTCTACTTTTATTTATGCATGAGGATTCAATACATTATCAAATCACCTAACTTGTTTTGATTAATTCATCATATCAACATGATTGAGTTCACATCTATATAGGACTTCTTCATATCTCCACCATGATTAGACCATCTCACATATGTTCCCCCTCACATCATGCATAGCTCTTCAAGCCTTTCAAACTATCTAAGTTATCTCCCCCTAACTCCATGTTTCACCTTGATCATGACATTTTCAACAAGTCTTCTCAATGAGATGGGTCTACTAGAAATTCTTCAACACTATCCATACATCCTTGATTAGACACCTAATGATCTTCATTTACTACCTATAGATATTTCACACGTATCTTCATTCTTCACCATTTTGACTAACTAGACCACCCTTTATATTTTATCATAACTTTGACTTCAAGATCACTATTTTTGAATATATCTTATCATGTCCTTCCACAATAGACCAACACATCTTTTTATAACCTTTCTTATCCTTCAACATCAACTAAAGCTCAACTTGAATCCACCATGCTTACTCTTGTTGTCAAGTGTCTCCTTGAATCTAGATAGAGACACCCTAACCAACGATATCTTAGAATAATGTGAAACATAGAGTTTCCCATAAATCCTCATATTCCTTCTCTTCCTTGGTCATCTGATACTGATAATTATTATTCTTATTCTTAAGATTGAAAGAAGCAACATGCTCGTCCACTACAATATTCTACTTTTTTAAGAATGAATTGGCAATACATGGAGAGAACAAATATTCATGACATAAATTTTCATATAAAAAAATAACCTCATCACTAGGCATTGAAAACTAATGTTTTTTACATGAAACATGCTCAACAACATCAGGGTGTTCACTTAAATTCATACCTACCTCAGAACTATTTTCAATTGGTACCTTGTTATTCTTTTTGAGCTCAACTTGAAATGAATTTTGATTCTTGTTTTCTATCTAGATGGATGACACATTCTCTTAGAATTACTAAACCTTCTTCATATCTAATTCCTCTTTTTCTTTAAGAGGTAGTTCACCTTGATCTTTTAGCTCAACTAAATTAGTTTTCTTGGTCTTCACTTCCTTAGGATTCCATACCAAGGATTAACCTTTCTAGACCACACTAGGGTGTCCATGCACCTTTTTATGGCTTGAGATATTGATTTTACAATATCTTGTAATCTTACCAACTTGATGACAACTAAAAAATAACATCTTATCTCTTAGGTTCATTATAGTCAATCTTGATTGTCTTAGGTATCCATACTCAGGTTAGTTTTTCACATGCATTCTAGAGTAAAATCTATCAATATGTCCCATGTCATGACAATTATAGCAAACTAAATTATCCATACCTCTAGCTGACTAGATGATCTTCTATCTATAGTTTCTTTCCTTATGACCAAACTTGTGACAAGTAAAACAATGACCATTAAAAGATAATTCATACCTCATGGCACTTGGTTTTATGATGGATCTTTTCTTTTTGATCTTTTTACTTGCATCCTTCTTGTCTTGAGCTAACCTCTCTTGCTCTTTATTAGTCTTGTTTACCTTGACAAAAAATTGCTCATGCTCATCCTTCAAATAATCTAGCTTGGTCTTCAATTTAATGCTCTCATCCTCTTTAGCTCCTATAATTAAACTTGTAGCCTCTAACTCAATTCTAAGATCTTAGATAGTCTCCTTATCCCTCTTATATTATTTACCCATGTCATCCTTCAATCTACATGCTTGCTCTTTAATAATCTTTATATAATAAATATCAAACTTCAACTCATTATGCTCACCTTGCTTTAAACTCAACTTGGCATTTGTCTCTTCTAACTAAGTCTTGACATGTCTGCATTCTTCCTCTTTTGAACTCAAATTTATGTTTCTAACCTTAAAATATATCTTCAACAATGTTGATCTTCTCTTTATTGTATTTTGATCTTGAGCTTACTTTCAAGGATTATATCTCCTTATTAATCTTGATGCATTCATCTATAAAAGCCTTAAAGTTTGATGCCATGATCCTATTCTAAGCTTCTTCTTGATTATACTCTCTCATCTTACCTTTTTACTTCTCATTAAATGCATTGAGCTGATTGCACTTTTCTTCACTTGATTTTAGACATTCATATGTAATCTCCACTTGATCCTTCAACTCTTTATTCTCTTTATTTAATTGCTTATCCATATTATACCTTAGATCACCTTTAAGTGGTTAAACTTGCAAAGAAGGTCTTACTTTGATACCAATTTTAAGAGGTATAATCATCAAGGGGGGTTAGGGTGAATCAATGATTCAAGATAATCCAATTTAATCCCAACTCTTTAAACATTTAGAATACATCAACTTGATCAAGAAACATAAACATGAAAGCACATATATCTAAATCATACATAATAGCATACATCACATGAACACATCATATATGTGGGAAACCATCTTGGGGAATAAAACCCATTGAACCCTACAAGATGGACTATAGTCCTTCAAAACAAGATCCAAAATTTGTATCAACACAAATTGATCAAGGAACACTCATCCCTTAGTTTAGTGAGACAACAATCCCATAGGGAGTTACTATCCATGTCTAATTGAGCACCCACAATAACTAGAACTTTAACAATATTTACCTTAAAGGGAGGAATCAACCCCCCTAGGGAACTAAGCACCCACTTAGCTACCTTGAATATATCATATTAAAAACTATTTTTTCTCTTGAAATGATGATGACCACCTTTGTTTGCACTCTTCACCTTCAATGTCTCTCAAGCTGCCTCTAGGGCTAACTTGCTCAAACTGCCTCTTCTAAGCTCATTAGATCCAATGACCTATGTGTCCTCCTAGATAAACTTAATCAAAAAATCATGGCTGATAATCTTCCCTCTTTTTTGTTCCTTAATGACCTATACCTTCTCTTTTAAAGGTTGTCTCCTTCACTTAAATCCACACACATAAAACTAGCACAATTAGTCCAAATAGACCTTATACTTATATCACTCTCTTCCATTAACCCATCTTGGTTACCCAAGATGATATACATATTTTGACCACCTTTTGAATAGGTCCTCATATATGTTACATGTAATAACCACACACTCCTTAGGTCATCCAATACCTCATTAGCCCCAAACCACCAATAGGTATTGGCGAGACCTAAAATATTTAGGCCTTCATACTCACATGTTACATGTGAGACTACTTATAACACCCTCATCCTTTACCAATTATTTAAACAAATCAAACCTATCTCCAATATCCCCTTGATAACTCCCTCATGGGTTCATGCCATCTGGAACAACAACTCAACTCTAGAACCTACCACATAGGTCTGATTGATCTTCAAGTATTCATATACAAAAAATGTAGGTACAAACTTTTGAAGAAAACACTCAAGTATTTCACATATACATATGATTAGATCACATGGGTGAACCATTTAATACCTATAAAACATCTCCATATTCACTAGACCCTTCAACATAAGCTCTATGCACTCAAATCAACTCTCTTAAAATGACATTTAGACTGGTCACACACAGTAAAAATATAATTATATGATTTTGGCTCTCCATATTATATCAAGGGTAAACTATGACAAAATTTTCTTATTATGAACCTTAGAGACATATAAAACATCTCCATAATCATTTTCTCCTTCAATTCCACTCAGAACACCTTCAACTCACTCTTACAACATGGTCACTCAATCTACTAGTGTATTCAACAAACATAGTCAAATTCTAAGCCTTTGTTCACACTTGATATGGATTGTTTAAACATCCATAATCCAAATAAATAGTATCCATGGATTCTAAAACACTCTCTAATAGTTAATTCATCTTGAAACAACAAAATACTATTAAGAACAACTCAATTATCTTTTTTGGGTTACTTACAGAACATGGTCAAACATATAGTCAAATTTGGAGCTAAATAAATTTTGAATATATGAAAATTCAAACCTTTTAATTAGATTATTTAGATGCACCTTGAACTCCTTTATAACTTTTCTTTTTACTACATCAAGAAATTCATCCTAGATCAAAGGATATAGCTCAAAATCTATAGATTATTTCTCCCTCATTAATTTAAATATTCAAATTCTAATGGTCATTGTGTAAATGTTAAACATCAGACACATTGACTTCATCTCATGCTCCCTAGAAACTTTTAACAAATTTTATGCATTGATATCCTCTGGAGTATCCTAGTATTTAACATGTAATTCTCACCATTGATCTATGATCTGAGTTCCCATGATTGTCCTAAATGGTAGCTCTACATGCCTTGTACACATTTGACTATTTGGCTCAAGCTGCATCATCGATATCCATCTATACGAACACCCACATGTCATTAATATTTTATCAACTTAATGAGATTGAGACACATATTACTAGCACATGCCTTCTAAGTATCCTTTGACATATTGACTTCATGCATGCCATTGGATCAATACTAATAAGATCATGAACTCCTTTGGATCCTTATCTAGTCAAAAAAAATTCTCACCATTAGATATTTTATTTGATTCAATTATCTCCATAGATCTATATCATAAATTTGGCCAAGTATGGGAACTTAGTAAATTATGTCTGAGAAGCCAACTATACACTTTTATAACTTTTACTACACTCCATGTCTAGACCTAAAATTTGAACAATATGATCTCCTCATATAGAGGAGTATATATATATTAATCTTCTCTTGAAACCTTCACACGTGTGAAATATGATGTCATCAATCTTTGTACTCAGCCTTATCTATCAAGATGACTACTTAAGCTTAGAAATTTATATGAATATTTTGATGAATTTTATTAACTTTCCTAAACACTCTAAACACTCATAACATCCCATAGGGTCTCCAAAACATGTCATACCATCAATATCATCCATTAATTTCCTATCCATGTCAAACACTTAAGAACCATGCAAGAACACTGAATCATATTGAGCACACTTTGTCATTATCATTCTAGCATACATGACACCTCATCAACATCCTTGGTCACCTTTAAGACATCAATGAGAAACCTACAACATGAAAGAGCATCCCAAAAGATATAATTTCTAAGTAATAAGCTAGTTTAGTGTTGTATTTTGATTTCCACATATTACATGATTAAAACACAAACCAACACATAGGGGATAACTACATAAGTCTAAGGCCCTCTTCAGAGCATTGGCTATGTAGGAAACACTCATTAATAGAGGTGTATTTGTATTATTTCGACACCATGTTACCACTAGCCCATTCCCCCCCCCCCCCCCCCCCAAAAAAAAAAAAAACAAAAACCACTATGAAGATGAAAACTAGGGGTTTATCATTTGAAAAGGATTGATAGTTTTTGACCTAGATCTAAATCGACTAGAGTGAAGATGACAAAAAACCTAGAAGTATCTAGGTGATCACATCCTATCTTATTATATTTTTCATGCATGATAACTAAATATTAACTAAAAGATAACATTGATGTAGCTATCTTAGTGTAATGCAAGTGTCCAAAGTTACTTAGGCACTTAATCCAAAATTTGGTGACTATTAAAAAATATTTTCCTAGTTTTTTTCCTATCTATTCTATATCTAGATCTGCATTAGCATTAGAACTAGTTAATTATATTATTTATTTGTCATTGTTATATCTAGAATAGATTTTATTTCATTTTTATCATATCTCAATATAATAAATTTAACTTATGTTTTATTTGAGTTTTGTAATTAATTAACCTATTATAGATTTATTTATCACCCTTATTCTTATTTATTTCTATATTCTTAACCCTATATAACCTAATAGGATCCACATCCAACAATTTATGGTTAAATAAATATTTTACTTGATTCTCTCCATGTATTATACTATGTATAAGTCATCTTGTTTGGAATAGGTTGCACCTTTTTAGGGGACTTTGAGTTACTAGATTTTTGAGGTGGATATTCATTTCTTTCTCTAGGATTAGAAGGGGTTGCACCATTATTAAGGGGAGTAGATGTAATAATAGGTTACTATTATGTCTAACTCTTAAGGTAATATTTGTTTCAATTATACTATTGGAAATCATACACCTCATTGGTAGACTCTTCTAGTTCATTATCCTCTTGGATATGGAAATCTAAGGTTTCTAGTACCATAGTAATTCTTAAAGGTTTTGAATAACTAAGAACATCAAACTATTTAGTTCCATTTTGAGGTTTTTGGACTACTTCATGTTGTTCCATATCTCTTTGGAAGATGTCAAAATAACTATATAACTCAATGTAGTTAAGCTTCCCATGTTGGGCTATGTTATGCGACACTAGTTTGGTAGGGTCAACTCACAGATATTAATCCCCAAAAACTTATTAGGTGAGAGCTCTAGTCAATTTTTTAAAATTTATAAGGGTGATTGTATCTCTAAAAGGTGAATTTCTAATTAGAATTTTCATCACCAATGTTTCCATCCTATCTCTAGAGGCCCAAAAAAATCAGTTGATGTGTAGTGTCCATCTATTTTTTAGTAAAATATTGGGGTATGATTTATATGTTGTTTGCTATGAGGATCAACATTTGCTTTTGAGCTTTAATAAATAATAAACCATTAATCAAACCAAGGAAACCTATGTGTTGATTATGTGTATCATGTTTCAATGGGATATGGTTGGTCATTAGCATAGGCTATAACATCAAATCATTCTAATTATCACTAAATATAGGGTTCAAGGTGGGTAAATTTACAAGTATATTTAGGATAACCAGTGCCATTTATCCTTAGGGATTCATCTACCTATATACATTGATGTATTTAACATATGATATAGGTATACCCATGATGAAGGTATTTATACAGATTAAAATTGTAGTATAAGGATCTAGGACATTATTTTACATTTTCATAGATAACTATGCATTTGGTATATATTTTAGACACCCTGTTTTAGCCACATCCATGTCTAAACTGGACTTCAGATTGATTTATACCAAATAATGCAAATTAATCTTAAAAGTCACTAGATGTCCTAATTTAATCTACATATTAGACATTAGTGCCTAAAATCATGTTGAGACATACCTATTTGGGGTATTATCATGTATACAATGATAACCTCCCACAAATTCATCTCTAGTCAAATTATGACCTAGTAACATGAAAAATTAGCATTTTTATCTATTAAGAAAATCACACAACCAATTACTAAAATACCAATACTATAATTAGAATTAATTAACTAAATAAATAAAATTAACTGATTGAGAGAAAATTCCATGTTTAATTAGTGAATATAAATTTTATATAAAGGAAATTTCAATAAAAATGAGGTCACAATGATGTCATCATCCTCAAAGTCAAGGAATTGGAAATATCTTCATAAAAGCCTTAAATTCAAAAAATTAAGAGCCGTGTGTAATAAATAAGATCTTTATCCCAAATATTAATTTATTGTCCCCTCCTTAACCTAATCATAGCTAAATCTAACCTAACTACACTTGAGTTAGGTATAGTTTGATAACATATAAATATAAGTACCAAGGCCATTGTTTAAAAAGATTTTTTGTGTAGATAAGTAATACCAAATTGTCTCTAGAAATATTCATTTTGTTATCACATGCTAATACAATCCAAGCTAAGCAAAAAATAGACAAGGAGAGGTTTTACCCACAAATAAAACACATTGATAAGGGACTCTATTGGGCACAAAAGTTGAGATTTAACACTCTTACATGCCAATGAACAAGCACCATTTGACAAGGAAAATAAAGGTAGTATTTGTTTTATCATCTAGTTATATTTGAACTAGTTATGTTATTGCTCACCCAAGTACTTAGGCAAGGTAGTTATTGTTTTCATTGAGTTTTATGATTTGGGGTTTGTAATTCAACTAACAAGAAAAGACTAATGATATCTTTCATAATCCTATGTTACATAATGGCATGCTCGATGGGACCATACACCCCACATGAACTAAGGGATGGATATTGACCTTTAAACTCCTTGAAAATCTCAGTTAAAACCTTAGTTTTTAGATTTTTTACTTTGAAAACCCATTTTTTTGTTTGACTGATAATCAATGAATTTATGTTTGTTGATTGATGATTTTACCAATTTTCTTATGTTTTATTTTTTACTATGTTTTTCATGAGATGGTGACCACACCACTATGTTTTATCAACTTCGACAAAAATGGAAACTTCATCACTAGAAAATGGAAACTTTGGTAGTGTCTATATCCTTTTGAAATTTTGTGAATCTCATGAAAATGGTGATAATGACCCTACTAAATAGTGACTTCATCCTTGAAAAACTACCCAACTTATGGAGGCTTAATTAGGGTCATCCGCCCTTTAGTTTTGATGATTTTTTTAAAACCACATGTTTCATCATGAATTTTTAGATTGTACAGTTATTTTGCCTTCATATTACATATATATTTCATAAAACAAAATATACAATAATGATAATTCATTTTCCAATCTAACTTGTTTGTCATAGATTTCACTTGATAAAGACCACATTTTAAACTTCTAATAAGTTTTTGTAGGTTTTCTAAACCTAGGAGAAACCATTTTTCATCCCAAAAGGCCATTTTCATATTTCATTTTGGTGTTTAAAACTTACAAACAACTTTATTTTTTTTCGTCATTTTCAAGTTTTCACAAAGGGAGAACTTCACTTAACATTTTTTTAGGTTCTTAGAAAGAACTAAAACATTATATTTAGTGATCCTAAGAGATTTTACTTTTTGATTTACATTTTTTTAGAAGAAATTAGTTTCTTTTCCTAAAGTTGTTTATTTTTAGCAAAACCTCATGTGTATGTGTTTTATAGCTAGTTTACATTTGAGCCTTGTATATCACTTAGGATTAAATGATTAATCTTTGCTCTTATTGTTTACTTGAGATTGACTTTCCTAATTAGTTTCAGACATGTGCCTAGATTAATTTATTTGTGCCAAGATCAAGTTTGTCTTAATTTCATGTGTCAATATTGATATGTTTCTAGATCAAGTGTTTAAAACCATTTACCTTAGAGTTATATTAATTTTAATTTTTTAACACCATTTTATTTCCAAATCTAGCTTGTGATGTAGGCCAAAGACCTGTCATTATTTTCATGCTTTAGACCAAGTTCTTTCTTGAGACCAATTACATGTTCCTAAACCTAGACCTAGATCAAGCCATTTTAATTTAAAACATTATTTTAAACCAAAAAAAATTCACATACACCAAGTTCCATGTCAAAATTGACCATGTTTAAAGCCAGACCTTTTTCAAACATCAATTATTTCAACCAACTGACCCAATCATGCCAAATCAAGGTTTTTTTTTGAACCCACATTCTAATCTAATTAGATTTATTTTAATCCCACTTAGACATGTCAATTGAACCACTTTCATTACTTATACTTATACCATGCCAATAACTTAAACCAAGACCATCTATTATAGGCTAATTTCTAATTGCCAAGCTACACCATGCTAATTATCATATATAAAAACTACCCTATTTGGGGCCAATAATTGATACCAAGTTTTATCCCTTTAGTGTTGTTCCAAATACCAAGATCAATATTGTCCTCTTTGGGCCAACTCCAACTTCATATACCAAACCTTTAAAACCAACCATGGCCACAATTAGAAAATTTACCCAATGAATCTTTGAGATACATATTTTATTAATTGGTCACATAAACATAATTATTTATCCACATACTCAAAAGTTTAGTGAAAATGATATTAAACATCTTTGTTTCCAAATGGATGAATATTTTATGTATCATGGGATTCAATACCATTCACTTAATCAATGTGTGAGGTTAATACAACATGTCCAAACCTTGATTGACCATGGGGATATCATAACTGAGACATTAATACACCAATCATTGCTTTTTAACATCCATCCATATAAGTAAATTAGTTAATTTCCATATCATTTTCAAATATAATTTTAAAAATGGATGGTTAAGAATAGAGATTAAACCCTTATAAAATTGTTGATAGTTAGAGATGGATTCCCATATAACTTTCCTAAAGAATGACGGAATAATCTTATTTGGAAATAAGAAATACATCCAATATCCAAGCTATTATTTGACCTAAAATAGATCCCATTATTTCCTATCCATACACCATCATTATAATATGTCATGATAAAGTATCCAAGTGTTCCAAAGTCTAATATTTTGAAAACAAGTGTAAGCCAAGCCAATCCAAGCCAAGACACAATTAGATGAGGAGAGGTGTTACCCAAAAAATAATAATAAAGGATTTAATTGGATAAAAATATAAGCATGAAAACTCTTATATTCCAATGAAAAATCACCATTTTACAAGGAAGAGAAAGGTAGTATTTTCTTTATCATCTAGTTGTACTTGATCTAGTTAAATTATTAAACACCAAAGTACTTAGGCAACGTAGTTGCTATTTTCATTTAGTTGTTTGATCTAGGGCTTGTAATTCCACTATAAAGATAAATTTAATGATCTCATTAGTAATCTTTTGTTACGTATACAACATAGTGACCCTATTATACATCTTCTATAAATTAACATTGAATGTCCTAATGGGTTCATTGGATTCTATTTTAATGCTATAAAAATAGTGATATAAGATGTTAGGATTAATTATTTATCTAAACTAAGACATGAAGGTCCTAGTAAAATCCTCCCATATTTTGATGGAGATCTAAAGTAGATTTAAGAACCAATCATAAACAACTTCCATCAAAGTGAATGGGAAGAGCCTATAATTCACATATTCATATTTGACATTAAATAACATGAGAGAAATATTATATGAAGTTATATGTCCCTCAAAATTTCATCTTCCACTACATGTGAAATATGGGATGTACCTATCTAGGTTTATAGGTAGGTCATGAATACCTCTAAGAACATTGATAGTAGACCTTAATAACCATCCCATTGGTGCATCCATATGTATGGGCCTATTAATAGTTCTATAGGTATATATGAACTAGACAAAGTAATCATGGGTCTTGGTATTCCTTTTTTAAATATAATCTTTTGTTAAACTATAAGGGTGAGATTAATAATTGATTAGATTCAAGTCTAGATCTAGTAATCTACATAGAGGAATCCATGTTATTTTTATGTTAGTTAGCATTTTGAGTATTTCATGTAGGGTGGGTGGGGTACCTCATTATATCACAAGCTATTTTTTATTATCCATATAATTAGGACATGAAATGCACCTATGAAATTAGGTGCAATATATCTCTAATAAATGCACTTCTACCACCGAAGGCTCAATTCTTATTTCCAATTACACAAGATTCTCTATATTGACTGGTCCAATTCAATGGGTCTGATACTTAAAAAGAATAATTTACAATTTATAAATAAAGGGGTCTCATCAAAGATATCAAATAAATAACAAAATGTAAGCAAGGTTAAGGTAGGAAATAGAGGTTCTTGGGAAAGCATGAGAATATTAATAATATAAACCCAAACATATGCCTAGTTACAATTTTACCATTGTATGATAAGTTTCTCATGAGCTCAAAATTTAGCCACATATAGAAGTAAGTCTATGGAAAATAACACATGTTGCATCTTAATAATTATTTCTAAAAATAAATGCTTACAAGACTATTTCTAATCACACATAGGTTGATAGTGATCTAAAGAAACATAAAGATTAAAGTAACTAATAATAATATCTTATTTCTAATCCTAAATATTACACATATTTCATAAAAAAATTAATTCAATATTATAATGTTAATATCATTATTTTTTATACAAGGAATTGGAAGACAATTATAAGATAAAACATAGTGAGAAAAGAAAGTGTATTAAATTTAAGTGTTTTACTACAAAATTATTGACCTTTACAATGAGTTGTAAAGTAGAATATATAGATACAAGATGGGATCCACCTACAAATGGCATGGAATCCCAATATTGGATATAATGGCTCAAAATAGTTGTAAACCCAATAATTATCATGATGATGTGATAAAAGATAGAGAAGAGAGAAAGGGAACCCAAAATTTTGACATTACATCCTCTTGGTAACACCAGAAGGAACATCATCTTAAAATTAATAGGGGAACACTTTCAAGCTACTTTATGGGCTCATTATAAGCTACCAATGCATGAACCACTAGGTTATCCTCTTGATCAGGCTTTGATAGACTGATTATTGTCTCTCAAAAGATCATTTATACCTAGGTCAACAACTTGTAATGAGCCTTCAGAGGGGCTTTCAAGGAGACATTTACCTCATTAACCTAGATGATGTTTATGGTCAATTATATGTAAATATATATGATGGTATGGGATCTATATATATTTTCCTTCACCACATTATTATTCATTCCCACTTTAAAGTTCTCAAAGTGGACCTCAAATTCATCAAAGTTGAGCAAAGTGTCATTTGGGTGAAGGAGGATTTTAATGATAACTTACTTGAAGTAGGTAAGGATTATATACTTGATTTTATCCAAGGGATAAATGGTGCCTTTTATATCACTAATATAACCTTAAAATGTGGTATTCATGCTTGATGTAAAATATTATTACAAGTTTAGGTCCATGAGAGGTAGGAGCTTGAGCTTAGAGAACATCCCTTTGTTTATGATTAGCACTATATTCTTTCATTTTGTATCCACCTTGAAAATCCCCTCTAAATATTTTTTTAAAAATTTGGAATATCAAATTTATCTTGTAAATATGTCTAATAACCTCTATAAGGACTGAAAATAATTACATAATGGTAGATTAAACTTCACCAACCAAACTATTAGGGAATGAGCTCCTCCAGAGGACTCTAGGCTCTTGACTTGGTCCCTAAGGACCTATATAAATTTATATGTGATCATGTTGGTATCCTTAATTATAGATACTTGATCCTTTGAAATATTTTATTCCCATGTGGTATTCCCCTTATTTGTGATAGAGAATATATCTTCTTTTGTTCTCCAAATAATAGGGTCCCCATCTTAAGAGAAGGCCTAAGTAGGCACCCTCTTTATCCTAATCAAGTGCCAATTAAATAATAATTGAATATTAGGGTCCCATTGGTAGAAAATCTCAATCCTTTGTGCACCTAAAGCTTCCATAAGACCCTTACATACTTAACCTAACATTATTTCCAAGGTAGTGGAAGATGAGAGAGTGGGGATGGTGGCAACTAAAGTGCAAGGTGGAGGCATGCAAGGAGGAGGAAATAATTAAGGTGAGGGATGGAATGAAATATATTATTGAGGGGTTATAATGAATTTAAAGTGGGTAATTACCAAATTGTAATTGAAATAGAATAAATTAGACCTTAATTGGTCATATGCCATAAAGACCTAAGGGCTAATTACACCTAGGATCTATTTAGTCAATCTAAAATAATAAATTTGATGATTAAATATAATTCTTAAGGAGCCTTATATGAAGGAGAACAAGGCCCATGATGGTTTTTATCATGAAAATTAAGGCTACGGGGGTGATATAGGTGAAATTATCCTTGGATAATTAGTAGGCTTCTACTTAAGGCTCACTTATTGTATCATTGAACTTGAATGGGTTTCCCTATATGGAGCCTTTAGAGGAATTTAAATAATTATTAGAATTATTTAATAATATAAATTTGTGGGAGAAAATAAAAATGTGGTTATCAAAGTCACAGATGATGTTAGGTTCACTAAGAGAGAATGTGCCAACCTATAAGCCTAACCCAAAAGCAATTGATGGGGCTAACAAAGATGATGTATCTAAATCAATCTAAAATGGGGTCATAGGGTAAACCATAATAGTCTAAAATATTGGAGCATAAAATATTTTATAAGTTAGAGGGAGAAGCATAACTTGGACAATTTTATAGGATAATATAGGATGAGTCACAAGATTTGTAGGTTACCACTAGGTTAGGAAACTATGAACACTGAATATGTCTAAAGCTAATGGATAAGAAAAATCAAAGTAATTTTCATGGATGTTGTGAAATGGTTCACAATAAAGGTAGGCTAAAATTGGGTTATAAAGCTAAGAGGAGATACAAGGGGTTGTTTAGGCATACTAAAAGTAGGGGTGGAAACCTCTATGAATGCTATAGGCTAGTCCTCAAGTGGTCTATCTTGTGACTCTGAGATGATTATAAAAATAAACATATGAGTAGCCTAGGATTAGACTAGGATTAGCCTACCTAAGAGGTTATCACAAGTAAAATAGATGTTGAGGATGATGGGTTTGTAACAATAGGTACCCATTATAAAATTAGTTAGGAGAGTATCCTCCCCATTTTAGGGACTTAATCAACAAGATTTTGGGAAGCTAATTGTAGGAGAGATAGTTTTTATTTGAATATTGGCTTGTGTTATGATTACACCTTCTATTGACATGATGATTTAATATTTATGATCACCTCTACATTTTTGGTAGTGTTGAGGTAGATTGTATCATTAGTTTGGCTCTCATGGTGGTATATAGTATTTAGATTTCACTAATACTCTTACATATGGGCATGTACTATTCCTTTGGTATCCCATTATTTTTCATCAATCTTGGAGAGGTTGAAAGAGTGTCTATGGAGGGCCACAACTTGTAATTTAGTTAATTTTGTGTATCCTTGATACCCAATAATCATGGAAATAATGGGTAATCCTTATTCATTCTATCAAGGAAGAGAACATGATGCCATTATCCATGTGCCAAGTTATTTATTACTTAGTGAGGTAGTCTAATACCATGTAGGGAAAATTAAGAGGATTCCTTAGATACATTCCACCCTTATCCTATTATGGTGTTAATAGTACCAATAAGCATTGATGGGAAGAATTGAGGCATACATATCCTCACAAATATTGGGAATTTACTTTTTTTGGGTGTAAAAATATACTTAGGAGTGGAAATGGTCACATGTGTACCATATATGGTTCCTATAGTGGTGAATGTATATCTTATCGAAGACTAGGTGTATTAAATAACCTATCGGTACCTATAAACGGAAGGTTGTGCTTCATAAATATAGGGTGGAATGGAATGTGTTGACCAAGTAGGACATCATTTATATTTTTCCCTAGATATCACCCTATTGACCTATTACATGATTTTGAAGGTGATGGTGTCCCAAAGTTTAAGGACCTCCTCCATTTTAAGAATGATGCTTAGAAAAAGGACCCAAATCTTATTGACATGCATAATTTCACTCACCTAATATACATGGTTGAGTAACAACATATTGGTCTACACTCATTCATAAAATGTTTTCATGTTTTATGAATCAAATTCCTTTTTATTCACCCAATGGTTAGAGTCTTTGGTCCCATCCTTAATTACCTTATGGATATCATGGGTTATAAACCATCTAATGGTGACCTCTACATCATACATGATGTCAAAGTCTAAGATATTTTAATATTCAACCCTAGAGATGTTCACAATATTGAATATAATAGTTGAAGAATACATAACATTTGTACTACACTTAGAGGTGTGCAATAAGTTTCTAAAGATATTTTTACATGAGAAAACTTTTATCTTGACAATAACTTTATATAGTCTCATATCTTGAATGGATATGAGATCATTAGTGAAATCCATGTCATCATATTTTTTCTCATCGTCATTAATAGGATTATGTATATGTTCAATTATATTGAATATTTTTTATGATTATTAAATATTTTAACACTCTATAATAAGTTGGTATCCTATAATTTTTGTTCTAGTTTTGTATTTGAAATTATGATGGCCATTTATAAATTTATTCTCTTATATGTGAACAGATTTATCATTTATGTACATTGGTATATATATGTAATTGAATGTAGAGGGGTATGACTAATTTGATTTATCATAAGATATATAATGTTAGACCTAATTTAGATGGGACCTTATAGGGCCCTATGCTATTTTCTAAAATATTGGCTCTAGAGGCTCATGTTATGTGAATTAAAATCTAGGTTGATGGGATAAATCCTAATTGAATAATTTTAGGATTAGATATAATTTTTGTGAATAAGACTTAATTATATTAGATAGTAATGATGGGACCTATCGAAGTGTAAAATGATGAAACACCTATTTATCTAATAAATATAGAGAGTATGATGGGTGCACTCCTAGTGTTGGCCCTCATGGAATTTATGATGTGTCAATGTTAGATACATGTCATTTATACATTAGTGGGACTAGTTTGTATTGTATTGATTTTATGCATTGAGACACTTTATTAACTTAAAAACTATACCTATTTATATTAGATTCATGAATGTAATGAGTACATATAACATTATATTACTATATCAAGAGATCCCTATTGTATCATTATCTAACTCATCAAGTTATCCCAAGACTTATTTGACCACTTAGGTGTACATGAGTATATGTGGAATTATTCTATTTGATCAAGCATCCCAAGGTTCTAACAAATCTAACATCTCTAATTATATAGATACACATGGAGATATGCCATTAGATCAAGCCTACTTGGGCTTTGATAACTCTAACACCTCCAAGTGTGCAGGTATATGTGGAAATCTCCCATTGGATCATGCCTACTAGGGATTTTTAAAATTTGACACCTCTGAGTGTATGGGTATACACTCCACTATCCCATTAGATTAGGACTATTGGGGCTATGACATCTCTAAAACCTCTAGGTGTATGGGTACATATGGAGCTCTTCCATTGGATCAGGCTGCTTAATATGTGGAACTCTCCCATTAGATCAAGACTCTTGGGGTTATGATATATTGTTTACTTTTAGGTGTATGGGTACATGTGGTAATCTCCCATTAGGTTAGACCTCTTAAGGATATAAAAACTTTTAAACCTCTAGGTATACAAGCACATGTGTCATTATCCAATTAGATTGGGCCTCTTAGGGCTCTGATAACTTTGAAACCTATGAGTGTATGAGTACATGTGGCAATCTCCCATTGGATTAGGACTCATAGGGCTTTGGCATCTTTGACACCTACAAGTCTTGAAACAAGCAATTTTAAAAGTGCATTGTAATCAAGGTAATTATTACTTATCATAAAATAGGATTCGTGAGTTTTTAAATGGACTTTGAGACTGAAGATCTAAGATATGCATGTTTTAAATATTTCCTGTAGGAAATAATTAATGCCCAAAAAACTTAAGTATGGATAACATTTGACAAATGCTTTAGGACCAATCCTTTTAATAAATAGTTATGGAAGATACTCAACATAAAGTGTTCTTTTGCTGAAACCCTACTCCTCTGCTGGTGTCTGTGCGGCCCCCCAATCCCTTGTTTCTAAACATAGTTTTTTTAATGCAAGATCTTTTATTGCATGGAACTTTATTTTTGTGGATGGACTGCTATGGGGGAAGAGGGAGAGCGGCCGTGGATTTGGCCACACTGAAACCCTTGTGGCCTTGCTTTTTGAGACCAGGTCCTGAGACTTGGGGTTGATGAGCATAGCGTGACTATGGGCTCATTTTTTTGCATGGTTGGGGAAAGCTTTTTTTCCTGCTTTGACTATCGATCCAGTGCGTGGCATGGAGTTGGCTATTGTGTTACTCGTTCAGTGCACTTGGAGAGGGTTTGGCCATGGGGTGGTCCTTGAACGGCTCCCTGTGGCGGTAGTTGATGTGTTTTTTAGTGGATCCGGAGGGGCTCTGTATTTGTGGTAACCCCAGGGGCTAGATTGAAGATGAGTTTGTTGGGGGTGGTTGCCAGATCTAGTTTTTTGCCATTGCCTTACGTCTGTGGGGTCGTAGCTTATGTTGAAGTGCTTCATGACATCTCATGATGAAATTTTGATTGCCAAGGTGGTGTTGCCTCTGTGTTTTGTAGAGGGGATGAATGGGTTGATGATCGAATGGATGTTTAGGGCATTGGCAGTGTTGGTTCTAGGGTTTGTTTAGATGGGGATGGGGTCTGAAGGTGGACGTTTATGCGACTCCCAAAAACCCTTCCTCGTGTTAACTTGGTTCTGAAATGTGTAGATCTGTTATTGCATGTTTTTTTTTAAGGTTTCAGGTTCTTGTATGACCTGGATTCCTATTTCAGGTCGTTGAGCTTGGTTTTTTTGTTTAGGTTTCAGGTCCTTGTAAAACTTGGGGAGCTTTGTCTGGATTATCTTGGTGGTTTCAGGGCCATGTAAATCCTAGTTTTATTACCGATGTTCAGTGGGTTAGCCTATCTTGGCAGTTTTTATTGTTTTATTCTTTTTTTTATTTTGTAAAGGGTTTCGGGGCCCCTTCAAAACCTGCTTTTACCTTAATCTAAAAAATAAAGTGTTCTTCTACAAACTGAAAAAAGTATCAAGGAATTAGAATTTAACAATCACTTAAGATTTTGGAAAGTATGGGGATCATATTGGGATTGATATAGGGAAAATAATATTTTAAAATTTATATGTTGTAGAGGTCCCCTTTTATTATATGAAAAGGGACATGTTGGCCACAACAATTACCTTCATTACTATTTTTGTATTGAAGTTGGTAAAAATCCTAAGTACATTTTCATCACACAACAAAATTACATTAGTGAAATTTTGAGAAAATTTGGAATGACAGACTGTAAACCACTTAGTACGTACATGATAAAACATTTGAATTATATATTAGATGGTATCACTAGATTTACATATGCAACTAAGTATGTCCAAATCATTTAAAGTATGGTGTATGAAACCACAATTACATGAGATATTTAATTTCATGCTATGTTATTTATAGATTCATGCAATAACCTATAAAAATCCAATGGGTATAAATAAAGAGAGTTATTTGGTATCTGAAAGGAATATAAAATTTTGGGATAAAATATGTTAGGGTGGTGGAATTTAAACTAGTTGGATATTATGATTCTTACCGCATGTGAAATTGAATGTGGGAAATCTACCAAAAGCTTCTTAATAAATTTAAGAATTAAGGTCATATCTTGGAAGTCAAAGAAGTAGTCAATGCTAAAAATTTATTTTAAAAAATAAAAATATATGGCAACTTTAGACCTGACTTAGGCATAAAATGGCTTAGAAGGATTCTTGTAGATTTTCAAGTAATATAGGTTTAATCAATGCCACTCATGGTTTATAAAACTTAAAAAATTCAAATTTGGTAATAAATATAGTATTTCAACATCAAGTTCCATTTGATTTTACATCATGTGAAAGATGGCAATATAAAACTGATGCATTGTCCAACTCTATAGCAACTAGAAGGTATCCTTAAAAAACATTTGGAAGATATAAATTCAAAAAATTTAGAGACACAGATTAAGGGGTGTAATTAATTTTCATAATAATATATTAATCTTAAGAGTAAGATTTTTTTCATATTATATGAATGATCATCTTAGAAGATGAATTTACTAGTCACATTCATGGCCTATTTATTGTAATTTTTTATTTATTTAGTGAATTAATGTAATTTTAGTTTGCACTAATATATTTAAAAATTGTGAAATACATAACTAGCTTAATACTTCTTCCCATATTCATATCTATTGATATCATGACCATACATCAAGACTAAATATTCCCATGCATTTCATCTAATAGATCATAAATCACATGGACGTTTCTAAATTTTATTATATAATATAATGTTCTTCCATTGGATACTATGAACTCAAATATATATCATAGATATATGTAAGAATCAATTTTTTTGGATAGTTGAAGGGAAATGAAGTTATGTGTGTATATAGATCTGATAAGGATGATTATCAGGTTATTTTTGAAGTATCATCTTACCTTCATTATTTCTAGTGTGGTGATTCTAGGTAATGCATGCACCAAAATTTTAGGTGAAGTATCCTTCATTTTTATCATTCTTCCTCTTTTTGTTTATCCATTTTGTATTATTTGTATTCCCATTTATCTAAATTTGGATGTAATTCCATGTCTAGTATGTACAACATTTTTTACACAAATATATGGTATATTGTTTATTTTTAATCATAATTGTATCAAAACCCCTTTCTTATGAGATCCAACATCTTGATCTAAGATAAATGGTTGATTGGGGTATCTCTTAGGTTCGGGGTTGTTATTGCATGAGTTGGTGTAGGTATGGTGTTAAGTGGTAAAATTATCTTTTGCTAGATTACTCAACCAAATGGATCTCATCATATCCTTGGGGTTAAACATTTTCACTTCATCCCAGATGTCCTATTTGATTCCATTTATTAAAATATGTTTGAAAAAGTCACTCATTATCCCTTATGCCCTATTTTATAAAATTTTAAACTATGTTTGGTAATCAAAAATAAAATCATTTGATGAAGTTTGTAAGGATTCTTATGAAATCCTCATGTGCATTGGGACCAAAACAAAATCAATAAGTTATTTAAAAAGTTTACCCATGATTTTTATCTATGAGACTTTTCATACTACTAGTACCATTGTATGGCATCTTGATCTAGGTTAAGGGAGGCTATGTTTTTCATATCCTTGATGGGAGTGAGGTACAAGTGAAATTACAAATATCCTTTGTATAATCAGATAATAATATCATCTCCAACAAATTTTAGGAAATCTAGTTTGGGTTTACATTGGTAAATATAGTTTGAGGAAGAGATGTGTTGACCCACATGTTATTCCTATGTACTCATTTATAATAATGTATCATACAAGGCATCATGCTTGGTATTAATGTCATATATTTTTTGTTCTAGTTTTTATTGTGGTTGGTAATTTCAATGGTATGTATATCCCAATCCTATGAACAATGTACATCCACTATTATTATGATATTAAGGTTTAATGAAATGTGTACACGAGTTATATATAAAAATAACTAGTTTTGCAAGAAGATTGAAATGGTACAAGTTACTAAAGGAATGGAAAAAAATCCAAACTAATTTTGTTTTTAACTATTAACCTATTTTTAAATTTTCTCAAAATCACCATATTTTACATTATTTTCAAGAGAATCATCTTTGAAGTTTTAGACCCATCTATCCTTTATAACTATTGTTTAGGAAAATATACTGATCATGGATTCCTCCAACACTAAGGATTCCCAACTTTATCATAATTATAATTTTAATAGATATGGTTTACTATAGGGTGTCTAATCCATGGAATATATATATATATATATATATATATATATATATATATATATATATATATATATATATATATATATATATATATATATATATATAATATGCCATAGATTAGACACCCTATAGTAAATTATACACACACACACACACACACACACACACACACACACACACACACACACACACACATATATATATATGTATATGTATATAGATGTATATATATATACATGTATATATATGTATATATATATATATATGTATGTATATATATGTATATATGTGTGTGTGTGTGTGTGTACACACAGACACACACACACACACACATATATGCCATGGATTAGACACCCTATAGTAAATTATACAAACACACACACATATGTATATATGTATATGTATATGTATATATGTATGCATGTATATATATATATATGTATATATATGTGTATGTATGTATATATATATATATGTATATATGTATATGTATATATATGTATATATATGTATGTATGTATGTATGTATATATATATATATATATATATATATGTATGTATTTATATATGTATGTATGTATATATGTATATATGTGTATATATATATGTGTGTGTGTGTGTGTGTGTGTGTGTGTGTGTGTGTGTGTGTGTATTTGTCATTTGTAAATAATGTCAGTCCAATTTCATAAAGAAAAAACTATAGGGAATTAAACCATAATATATCTCACTATTTTTTATTTGAGTTATAATGTGTGTAACTTTGTGGAATAACTATTCACTAGTGGACCACAATGTACAAATGACCAAAGATTCTCTCTAGATAGGTTTTGAAAAACATTCAGTGGGGTATTTATATATACCTAAATTTATGATGAAGATCAAATATGTATATATATGTTGTATTTTAACCTAAATTATTGGCCGAATTCCACCTCACTTCACATCAAATTCCATGTGCCTAGATAGATATGAAAGATTTGAGGTTATTTGAAAACCTCTAATTAAAGGTTTATAACCTAAAATACAAAAAATGAGAAAAAAATGTTTAGTAACCCTACTTTTGTAACCACTTTTTAATCACAAAGATACTAATAGGGTGAGGTGAGATCATATAGTGAAAATTATTAAAAAATCATTAAAGTACTAATGCCAATGCATAAAGGTAACTCTAAAAAGAGCTCTAATACTAGATGATATCAAAATAATATAAATATAAAATGTGTTGTGTTATAATATTTAATTATTCATACACTATTGTATGATATTAATATGTAACTATAATATTATTTATAATATGATTCATGGATAACCACAAATTGGTTTTCAATTATCCATAAAATATTATTAAAGAATAATATCAATTGATTTAATTACTTGATTAACTTTTGCTTTTAATAATATACTCTTATCTTTAATAATACTTGTTGTACAAGTTAAAAACTCTCAAAATATTATCCCTATCCTCTTTCTTATCTATATAAGATTATATAGAGCTAGTGGTTGAGATATTTATAATAGAAGATAATTAATGCTAGATTGGTAATTTAAGCCAGATATTTTTAATATAAAGAGCTGTTCATGGTACATGTTGTAAATCTTGTATTATTCTTAGTTAAAACTTTCAATGATTGATGTTACTATTTATTATGGGTGTATGTCTTATGGTAGATAAAAATATTATGGACCCTATCTAGCCATTTTAATATGGTATCATAGCTATAAAATATTCACATCGTATAGTGAAATTCTTTAGAGAATACAATTTTTTGTTTTACTATTCACAATAGGTATAACTTTTAGATCTACAATTTTTTTTCTAAAAATTGAGATTCATGCTCTCACCTTTCCCTAGTGTGAGTAGTTCAAATGGTTTAACTAGATATATAGTAGATTTTTTAAATATTTTTATAGAATTGATAACCTTATCTCTTCATTTTAGAAAAATGGGATTTTTTTTCTTGGACTCATTAGTGTGAGTAAACCTTTTAAAATTTAAAAAAACTATTTATTTCTAGACCTATTCTTTTAATTAATATTCCTAATGGGATTTTTGAAATTTATGAAGATACATGTGTTATTGGTATTGTGGTTATTTTTGCCCAAGATGGAAACTTCGTTTCCTATATATCTCATAAGCTTAAGTAACACGATAAAAAATATCCCACCCATGATCTTGAATTGGAAGCTAAATTCAAGGAAGCGTAGATGGTTAGAATTCATTAGTTATTTGAACATAGACACTTCTTATTAGAAGGTAAAATAAAATAGGGTTATCGATTCCCTTAGTATAAGGAATAACTTTGCTCCACTTTCTATTTTAATGTTTCGTTTAAAAAAAATTGTTCTAAATAATAAATATTAGATGGTGTTTTGAAATTTGTGTAGAATTAGTCAAGGGGGTAGTGGCTAAGTATTTTTATGAATATTACTTGGACTTATATGGGGTTTTGAGTTATAAAAATAGATTTTTTATCCCAAACATAAGAAACCTGAAAGAATAACTATTAGAATAAGGAAATATTGTACTTCATCTTTCTCACATAGTGTCACAAAAATGACACATGAACTTAAGAGATTCTATTTATATCCTAGTTTGAAGAAAGATGTGTTTATTTTTGTAGAAAAAATATGGAATGCAAGTGTGTAAAATATAAATACTATCATTTAGTTGATTGTTTCTGTCCACACTTAATACTAGACAAAAAAATGGGCCAAAAGTTTCATGGACTTTATTTTGGGGTTGGCTAAGTCTCAAGGGAGACCCAGCCCAATTTTTTTATTGAAAATTTTACTAAGGTTGTGAATTTAACTGCAAGAAATTTTATTTATGGTGTCCCACTTTTTCTATAAAAAATGTCAAGGAAGTTGTCCACCTTCACAGTGTTTATGAGGTTATAATATCTAATAGAAATAAACTAGTTACCTAAAGGTTTTGGTAGACCATGATTATTACTCTTAAGATGCACAAGAATTTTAATTATGCTTATCATTCACAAATGGATGTACAAATAGAAATGTTAAACCAATAAGTAAAATAAATGTTAATAATGTTTGTTATAGACCATTAGTATAAGTGGGAAGACTATCTCCACTTGGTGGAATTTGCATACAAAAATACTTATCACTTAGTTATAATAATGGATCCTTTTAAATCTTTGTATGGTTGTAATATTGTACTCCACTTAGATGGGATGGATTCAAGAGTAGACTATTGTAAGATCTTAAATTTTTGTAGGAATATGACAACCAAATTACTCTTATACATTAAAGGCTAAAAGTTGCCTATGAATAAGAGTTATGCTAATATAAAATACCTATAAGAGAATTTGAAGTTATATAAAGTATTTTCAAGAGTTGGATCTCAAAATATTGACATTGTGGAAAATATTTACCCTGTTACATACCACATTACCCTTCCTCTCTCCTTTTATATAATTTATGATATCTTTCATGTTGTATTGTTAAATAATATATGTGTTTAATACATATCAAGTTATATATTTGAATAATCTCCAAGTGGTGGAATAAGAGATGATCCAAATTGACCCAATCAATATCTTAGAGCATTGTAGTGTTAACCTACAAAATAAAGACATTCATCAATTGTTAGCCCAATGGGACTAATTGTGTGAGACAATAACTACTTGGGAAGGTGAAATTATTTTTAAACAACATTATCCTCAAATTTTTGTATAGCTCTTGAGAGAGTTCCTCTTTTTATATGTATTGTATGTCATATTCTAACTTGTTAACCTTAAATAAATTACCGATAGTAGCTTTTGAAAGCATGTATTACTAGTTTATGGGATATTATATGTAATTCTAATCTATAGCTTGATTTCATGTTGATATTTACTATATGGTTATGTTCATATTTATTAAATCAGTAGTGAAAATATAATTATTCTTTTAATAGAGGTAGAGTTGATGTAATTCACATGATTTTAGGTATAGAAAAGATTGAGCTAGGTATGAGAGTGGAATAATTTAGAAAATTGTCACAATGATGATACAAGGGTGAGTCATAAAAAAAGATTGTCTTTAATCCACCATCTTGTTTTATATGTTGTTTGTATTGATCTAAACTTGTAGTGTGCCTACTTGTTATGGATGTATTTTTAGTGGTCATCATTGGTATTATGCTAATTGAGCTTGATATTTTAGTTATTATCATACCCTTTTATGGTGAAAACCTATTATTATTAATTATCACCATGGTGATTTAATGATAAATAACGTATAAGACTTGATTCCTTGGTCCTGAATTCATAATACATTAATAATTGGTTTTAAAAGTTGAAATAATATTTTTTTATATTAAAGACATTGATTTTATATTAATCATAATTAATGATAAAAAATTTTTTGATAAAAATTATTGGTTCTTAGGAACCCATAAGGCATTAGCCTCGATAGGGTAGGAATAAAAACAAAATTATAAAATGGAAAGGAATGAGGAATGTGGGAGTGATGTCTACAGGTTGTATAGACCTCAATACCATAGTATTATGCCAACTTCCATTTGTAGCCCCCACAATTCCCTATGCATGATTGTTTCTTTGTGTGTTATTGGGAAAACATATTTCAACTATTCTCTATGGATTTGGGAGGTTTTCCAAATATCAACACACACTAATTGTGGAGGAAATAAGGAAAAAAATGAAACTTATTAGGGAAAATTATTGATCTTGTGTTCAATTATGTTATTCCAAATGTAAGTTATATTCTTACTCTTTTTTCTCTCATTCCTGATTTATTTTGCTTTTGAAAACCTATAATGAGTAACTTGGAATGAATGGTTTTGTTTTGAAAACCTAGAATAGGATTTTCTAAAAACTATAAAATTTTTCAAAATCACCACTCACCCTTTTGGTTCTCTTGATATTATCTCTATACATATAGTGAATTGATTTATTTTCTTTTATTTAGCAATTAAAGAAAAATTTGGGGTATAGACCACATTGGTAGTTGTGATTTTTTTATTAAACCCTATCTGGTGTTGACCTAGGTTTTTTTCATCTCATACATTAAATATATTTATAGATTAATGAAATAATGAATAGACCCATTGATGGTTATTTTAACAGTGTGCATGATTTTTGTGAATCCATTGAATGTTTTGTGTTATTATATTATATGTATATGTGTGGTGTTGTCTTGTATGAGATAAACCATAATCCCTTCATGGAATAATACTATTTTTTACACCTTGCTCTTATATGATTTTATTTCGTTGGGATTCTATTTGAGGACTATTGTAATCTCACAACTGATGGATGGGGTGGTAAAGGCTACAAATGGTTTGGATTATATTCCATTACTATTTTTGAGTGAATACATAGTGGAGTTTTTATTTAAAGTATTTGAAGGTTTTGGATTTGGTTGTGGCCTTGGAATTGATGGCTTAATTAGCATATTCATCACTATTGGTTATAATTTTGTTATTGAATCTAGTTTTACTTACTATTTGATTAAATATTTGTAAAAGCTTGGTGTTAATAAGACTATGAGGCACTATAACACCATCATGTGCATTCTATTCAAATTTATGGGTGTTTGTGTGTGTAATAATTTTCATGGCAATTAGTCATGATCTATGTGTTATTGGTTTATTCATTTATAATTCTTGGAGCTGAGTTTTGGCACTTTGAATTTCATATCCTATACTAGTAATTGCATAAACTAACACCCTAGTTCTTAGTTTTTGTGTAGTATACTAGCAATATATTCCATGTTAGACTATTGTGTAGGATTAAGTTTTTTTTAAATGTTTAAAATGATTTAAAATATATTGAAACTCATTATTGAGTCATGAAATGAATTTTGGTCATGTTAATGGATTGTCTTGTGATATTATTGCTATATCCCTTAATTTAAAGTTAGATGAATATTGGATTAATTATTTGAGTATTATTCAATCCCATAGTAGTTGAGTTTTTATATTATGAAGCCAAATATAGAACGCTATTATTTTGGTTTAAAAGCATTTTTGGTTTCCACTATATATATATCAAATACATTTAGAGTACACCCAATTATAGGTTTTACATTTTCTATGATGGTAAAATAAATTTTATAGAATATTTGACTATAATATATCATGGATATGTTTTTGTCATTGATTATGATAAAATATATTGTGGTTTTAAGCTTCAATTATTCTCAAGTCTAACAATGTGATATTGGGTGTTCACTACCCATAGGTAGTAATGCTATAACTAAGAGACAAATTATGATTTAATGTTCACCTTACATTGATATTTATGTTTGAATTCAATAAATGAAAAAATTTATTGTTTGGAAAACATTTTAAGGTGACATATAATCATCATATCCTTATACACTTATTTTCTCAAGATAAACTAAATGCAAGGCAATGTTGATGGTCATAATTCATTAATAATTTTGACACACATATTGATTATGTTAAGGTAAAATAACATAGGGGTTTTAATTCCATTATTATAAGGACTTACCTTTGCTACAAGTTTTGTTTTAATTTCCAATTTTATAAATTATATTCTCAAACAATAGCTAACATATGGTGTTTTTAAGTAAACCTATGCATAATTAGCTAAGGGAGCAGTGGCTATGTATTTTTTTAAATACTCCTTAGACCCATATGTACTTATGAAGTACCAAAATATATTTTTTCTTATAAATTATATAAAATTTATAGAAAAAAATATTTTAATTACATACTATAACTCATTTATCTCACCTTGGTGTCACAAAATTGCCACATGAAGTTATAAGACTTTATTTCTAATCTAGTATGAGGAAATATGTGGCCAATTTTGTAGTAACATTAATAGAGTGTTAGTGTTCAATGATGAACATTTCCATCCAAGTGGTTCTTTGTATCCACATTCATTCTCAATGAATAAATGAGTTGTAGTTTCAATGGACTTTGTTTTTGTACTTCCTAAGTGTTGAGGGAGGCATAATAGAATTTTGGTTATTATTGATAAATTTACTAAGGTTTTACATTTTAGTGCAAGAAAATTGACTAGTTATACTCCTAATAATAATATAATTTTTTTGAGTAATTTTTATGCCTTTATAATGTTTCTAAGGTTATATTATATGATAGATATAAACCAATTACTTCAAGGTTTTGGTAGACCTTGAATGTTAATTTTGGGACACACCTGAATTTTAGTCATGCTTAAAATGGAAATATATGTAAAAGTATAAATGGTCAACCATATAGTGGAGGACATGTTAAGAATGTATGTTATGGAAAAATAATATAAGTGGGAAGATAATCCACACTTGATAGATTTTGATTATAATAACACTTATCACTTGGTGATAAAAATAGTTCTGTTTGAAGCTTTGTATGGCCATAAATGTCATACTCCACTTGCTTGAGATGGATTAGTGAATAGAGAGTTTTCAGGTGCTAAAATTTTATATGAATATATAAAAAAATTGACTCTTATACATCAAAGGATGAAATTTACTTTCCATTAACACAAGAGATATACCAATTGGAAAATATCTGCAAGAGAAATTGAATTATGGATAAGGTTCTTTTTCAAGTTATACCTCATAAAATTTATGTAAGTTTGAAAAGGCATCTAGACTATCTCTATTCTTTGTTTATCCATTCTAAATTGTGGAAACTATTAGCCATGTTACCTACTACCTTTCCCTTCCTCCCTTCCTTTCTAATACTCTTTGTGTTTTATGTTACATTGTTGAGAAAATATGTTTTTGATACATTTCATGTTATGGATTTGAATAATATCTAGGTGGAAGAAGAGGAGATGATTCCTCTGAACCCAATCAAGATCCTAGACTATCATAGTGTTAAGATAAAAACTATATACATTCAATAAGTGTTAGTCTAATGATAAAAACTATGAGAGAAATCCCAATTTGGGAAGATGAAAGTTATTTTAGACAACATTATCCTCATTTTTTATAGGCCCTAGAATGAAACTTTTTTTTAGATATAAGGTATGTCATATCCCACCTTGTTAGCCTTAAATAAATTGCCTTTATTACCTTTTAAAAACATGTATTTTTGGTTTATGAGCCACCTAGGATCATTCTAAATCTATTTCATGTTGATATTTAATATTTGGTTATGTTTATATTTATAGTATTATAATTATTAATTTTATTTCATTATAGTTATTTCTGATGTCATTTGCATGATTATAGGTACAAAATATATTGAGATAGGCATAAAAGTGGAAGAATTAAATGATTCATCGTAATAATTGTTAGGATTGTGGAGCTAAAAGCTTCACTGATGCAAACAGGAGAGGAGGTTGCAGGAGAGTTGCTGAGTGTCAGAGACACCGGCGTCGGTCAGGCCAACCGACGTTGGCAGGATAGGGCAGGAAGGCAACCGACGTCGGTCAGAGATCGGCCGGCGTCGGCGACCCCCAGGCAGACAGGGACCGACGTCGGTCACCTGTGTGGTTCGACTGCGAGCTAATTATGGGTAGTTAGCTAACGAACCAAGTGTTTACATGATCAGGGCTAATTATAGACTGAGAGCTGCAGATCTAATTATTGTAATTAGATGTCTAATTATTGTTTGGATGAGATCTATATAATAGACTCATGGTTGTATTGGAAAAGTGTGCTAGGGAGTAAGAGAGCATAATTATAAGCTCCTTCTGTGTGTGAGGTAGAGCAATGGTACGTTCCTCCTAGTGCCTCAGTACCAGGTGTGTTGGTGCTGGATTGGAGAGCCAGCTGGGTTCTTCAGGAGTGTAGGATCTTGGTCACAGTTTGCATGGCCTATATAGGAGATCTACATGGTAAGTAAGATCGTTGATCTACAGGTGTATGTGTGTGCAAGGTCGAGGTTCACAGGTGAGCAGAATCGTTGTTTGATTTGCAGGTGTGCAAGGTCATATAGACAACAACACAACAAGGAGCAGTATCAGGCAGGATCTACTTGGAGTATAAGTGTGTACTCGGATAGAGCAGAGAGGAAGGCAAGGGAGTTCCTTCCATAAGTATGGTCTGTTGAATTGCAGGTTGTTGCAGATTCATGGGAGATCTACTTGAAGTACCTTGAGTACTTGTGGAGCACGTGGAGTGCTTGTGGAGTGCGTGGAGTGCTTGTGGTGTGCGTGGAGCACGGGAGGTGAACACCAACTCTGTATTTGAGTTGGGTGTTGGGACCTGTGAGAGGGAGAGCTTTGGGGAGAAGATTTACTGTTCACTTGAGGTGTGGGAAACCTCTGTAAGGTGGTGGAGAAGAAGTGGCATCTTCTTTATTGTATTCTTTTCTATATAAAGTGTTAATACAAGTTGTCTATTGTCTCTCATATGCTGTGTTATTCTGAATTCTAGTTACTTATTGATTCTAGTTATTTCTACATATTAAGTTGCTTGAAGTTTGGTAATCAATTGTATGCTTCTGGTGTTTCGCATCCTGACAAGTGGTATCATAGCATGTTTGTTGTTCTAGATTCCTGACAAGTGGTATCAGAGCTAAGGTTGCAGGAAGTAGGTTGTGTTTTGGTTACAGGGCACTCTCAGGGGTTTCTGATTGAGTGGGAGTAGAGCAACGGCAGATCAAAGTAAGCTAAGAATGGAGGAGTTGAAAAGCACATACGGTTACTCATGGTCTGATGGAAAGAAAGAGCAGGTAAAAGAAGATTGTTGGTTGGTAACAGATCAGCATGAAGAAGCTGAAGATACAGATGTTGCAGGTGTTGTTGCACAGGATGTGTTTGTAGGTTTCTTGGATAAAGTTGAATCTTGGATAAAAGATTCGGTTGCCTCTTTCCATGTAGCCCCAGGTAGAGGAGCTGGTAAGCCTTGCCAAAGAATTGGCAAAGGAGAAGTGAAGCTGAAATTGTAGGCGGCCAACACACAGGTGTTGATGAAGGTCATGCAGGTCCCAAGTTTGGAGATATGGCTAATTTATTCAGAAAGATTGGGTGATGAGAGATGCACAAGAACTCTCACAGTAGTAGCACTTGAATTAGCTGGTGGTAAGAAAATAGGTATTCTTTATCTACTTGTTTATATTACTGATTCTTCTTCTGTTGCGGAGACGTGGCTTCGTAGGCTTGGTCACATGAGCAGGAAGGAGATGCATGTTCTTAAGCGGAAGACAGATATATTTGACAGGCTTAAGAACTGGAAAGCCTTGGTGTTCTTGGAGGAGATGGCGAACAGAGTTCAGTGGATGAGGCTGGATACATCTGAGCAGGGCAGTTTGGACATGGAGATTGATCCAAAGGAGCTCGCGGGTAAAAAGTTATCACTCATAGGTGAACACAGATACCGGCATCGGTCAGGAGGAACTGGTGTCGAACAGACAGATGCTGATGTCGGTCATGTGCAGACCGAAGCCGACAGTGTCGGGCAGGGTAAGACCGACGTCGATCATGATATCAACGTCGGTAGTATGTAAGACCGATGTCAGTCAGGAGGACCGACATCAGCAGTAGGGACACCAGCGCTGGCAGGTTGGTAGTCAGGTACAGACGCATGGAACCAATGTTAGTCGGATGCAGACTGTGGGGTGACTGAGGTCGGTCACTGTAACAAATTTTGGGTGGACAGCACACTGTCAAGGAGTCTCAAACACCCATATGGAGGACTGAAGGCGTAAGTAGGCCCTCAAATTCGTGTTCCTCTTCTTCATACTTGTTGCTGATTATAGAGCAGGAAGGATCCAGGAAACAGGTGTGAGCTAGGCAGGATTATGATGTAGAACCAGACGGGAGTTTTGGCAGGTTTGCCAGCTAGATGAAAGCACAGAGACGAATGGATGCCTTAGTAGAAGAATAGAGAGAACGGATACGTGAGACGAAAGACCAGGCATATGGTCTTGAGGAGCTGTAGGATAGTGGTACTAGGTTTGACAAGTGGAGGACGAAGCATGGCTTCAGTCAGTGTCAGGTAACTACTGTGGTTTGCCTTACCAGGTGGATGATGAGTCGCGACATCATTCTGTTGCTGTATGTGGATGGTATATTTGCTAGCAGGGTTAGTACATACATGGTTTTGCTAAGCTAAGGGTAAGATTAGTTCAGTGTCATGTCATGAGGAGTTTGGAGCAGCGGAATTCTTTGACATGGGAGGCATGGAGATCATAGGTTGATTTTGTCTCGAGTGGGAGCTGATGTGAATCAGGAGTTGGCAAGGTTCAGGATGCAGAGCCGGAGCACACTAAGGGCTAAATAGGTACAGTGTCTGAAATCACATGAGGTCTGGTATAGACCTGAGTATTCCCATGCAGTGGGAGCTGTCAGAGTTAGGAACCAATTCAGGGAAGTGGGTTCTCAAGTTTTCTGAGAGGGACCGGCAGTAGGTGTTGCTATGCAGGGTCAGGACTTCACTATAGGTGTTGTAGGTTTGGATGTGGTAGGTTACTCGGATGACAGGTGGTACACCACGGGATGTGTGGTGGGTTGTCTTCAGGTGGGAGCTTGAAGAGGGATACAAACCAGGAAATAGATTAGACGGGGTACAGGTATAGGTACAGTGCAGCTGTTTATCTCCAAGTGGGAGATTGTTAGGATTGTGGAGCTAAAAGCTTTACTGATGCAAATAGGAGAGGAGGTTGCAGGAGAGTTGCTGAGTGTCAGAGACACCGGCGTTGGTCAGGCCAACTGACGTCGACAGGATAGGGCAGGAAGGCAACCGACGTCAATCAGAGATCGGCCGGCGTCGGCGACACCCAGGCAGACAGGGACCGACGTCGGTCACCTGTGTGGTTCGACTGCGAGCTAATTACGGGCAGTTAGCTAACGAACCAAGTGTTTGCATGATCAGGGCTAATTATAGACTGAGAGCTACGGATCTAATTATTGTAATTAGATGTCTAATTATTGTTTAGATGAGATCTATATAATAGACTCATGGTTGTATTGGAAAAGTGTGCTAGGGAGTAAGAGAGCATAATTATAAGCTCCTTCTGTGTGTGAGGTAGAGCAATGGTGCGTTCCTCCTAGTGCCTCAGTACCAGGTGTGTTGGTGCTGGATTGGAGAGCCAGCTAGGTTCTTCAGGAGTGTAGGATCTTGGTCACAGTTTGCATGGCCTGTATAGGAGATCTACATGGTAAGTAAGATCGTTGATCTACAGGTGTATGTGTGTGCAAGGTCGAGGTTCACAGGTGAGCAGAACTATTGTTTGATTTGCAGGTGTGCAAGGTCATATAGACAGCAACACAACAGGGAGCAGTATCAGGCAGGATCTACTTGGAGTATAGGTGTGTACTCGGATAGAGCAGAGAGGAAGGCAAGGGAGTTCCTTCCATAAGTATGGTCTGTTGAATTGCAGGTTGTTGCAGATTCATGGGAGATCTACTTGAAGTACCTTGAGTACTTGTGGAGCACGTGGAGTGCTTGTGGAGTGCGTGGAGCGCTTGTGGTGTGCGTGGAGCATGGGAGGTGAACACCAACTCTGTATTTGAGTTGGGTGTTGGGACCTGTGAGAGGGAGAGCTTTGGGGAGAAGATTTACTATTCACTTGAGGTGTGGGAAACCTCTGTAAGGTGGTGGAGAAGAAGTGGCATCTTCTTTATTGTATTCTTTTCTGTATAAAGTGTTAATACAAGTTGTGTATTGTCTCTCATATGCTATGTTATTCTGAATTCTAGTTACTTGTTGATTCTGGTTATTTTCGCATATTAAGTTGCTTGAAGTTTGGTAATCAATTGTATGCTTCTGGTGTTTCGCATCCTAACAAGTGGTATCAGAGCATGTTTGTTGTTCTAGATTCCTGACAAGTGGTATCAGAGCTAAGGTTGCAGGAAGCAGGTTGTGTTTTGGTTACAGGGCACTCTCAAGGGTTTCTGATTGAGTGGGAGTAGAGCAACGGCAGATCAAAGTAAGCTAAGAATGGAGGAGTTGAAAAGCACAGATGGTTACTCACGGTCTGATGGAAAGAAAGAGCAGGTAAAAGAAGATTGTTGGTTGGTAACAGATCAGCATGAAGAAGCTGAAGATATAGATGTTGCAGGTGTTGTTGCACAGGATGTGTTTGTAGGTTTCTTGGATAAAGTTGAATCTTGGATAAAAGATTTGGTTGCCTCTTTCCATGCAGCCCCAGGTAGAGGAGCTGGTAAGCCTTGCCAAAGAATTGGCAAAGGAGAAGTGAAGCTAAAATTGTAGGCGGCCAACACACAGGTGTTGATGAAGGTCATGCAGGTCCCAAGTTTGGAGATATGGCTAATTTCTTCAGAAAGATTGGGTGATGAGAGATGCACAAGAACTCTCACAGTGGTAGCACTTGAATTAGCTGGTGGTAAGAAAATAGGTATTCTTTATCTACTTGTTTATATTACTGATTCTTCTTCTGTTGCGGAGATGTGGCTTTGTAGGCTTGGTCACATGAGTAGGAAGGAGATGCATGTTCTTAAGCGGAAGATAGATATATTTGACAGGCTTAAGAACTGGAAAGCCTTGGTGTTCTTGGAGGAGATGGCAGATAGAGTTCAGTGGATGAGGCTGGATACATCTGAGCAGGGTAGTTTGGACATGGAGATTGATCCAAAGGAGCTCGCGGGTAAAAAGTCATCACTCACAGGTGAACACAGATACCGGCATCGGTCAGGAGGAACCGGCATCGAACAGACAGATGTCGATGTCGGTCATGTGCAGACCGAAGCCGGCAGTGTCGGGCAGGGTAAGACCGACGTCGGTCATGATACCGATGTCGGAAGTATGTAAGACCGATGTCGGTCAGGAGGATCGACGTCGGTAGTAGGGACACCAGCGCTGACAGGTTGGTAGTCAGGTACAGATGCATGGAACCGACGTCGGTCGGATGCAGACTATGGGGTGACCGAGGTCGGTCACTATAACAAATTTTGGGTGGATAGCACGCTATCAAGGAGTCTCAAACACCCATATGGAGGACTGAAGGCGTAAGTAGGCCCTCAAATTCGTGTTCCTCTTCTTCATACTTGTTGCTGATTGTAGAGTAGGAAGGATCCAGGAAACAGGTGTGAGCTAGGCAGGATTATGATGTAGAACTAGATGGGAGTTTTGGCAGGTTTGCCAGCTGGATGAAAGCACAGAGACAAATGGATGCCTTAGTAGAAGAATAGAGAGAATGGATACGTGAGACGGAAGACCAGGCATATGGTCTTGAGGAGCTGCAGGACAGTGGTACCAGGTTTGACAGGTGGAGGACGAAGCATGGCTTCAGTCAGTGTCAGGTAACTACTGTGGTTTGCCTTACCAGGTGGATGATGAGTTGCGACATCATTCTGTTGCTATATGTGGATGGTATATTTGCTAGCAGGGTTAGTACATACAGGGTTTTGCTGAGCTAAGGGTAAGATTAGTTCAGTGTCATGTCATGATTATAGGTACAAAATATATTGAGATAGGCATAAAAGTGGAAGAATTAAATGATTCATCGTAATAATGATATATATAAGGGTGAGTCATAAGAAAGATTTTTTCATTATTCTAACATCCTCTTTCATGTGTTAGTAGAATTTTTCCAATCTCATAATTTGCATACTTGTTATGGATGTTTATCTAAGTGGTTGACATTAGAATTATGCTAATTTTACTTGATGGCTTGATCATTGGTGAACAGTTTTATGGTATAAACATGTTATGCTTAATTAGAAAAATTGTGCTTGGATGATAATCATGTTATAAGACTTGATTTATTGATCTTGACTTCACAAAACATAATTATTGGTATCCAAAGTTGGAATAATGTTTATTATTTTGATTTAATACATTTATTTTATATTAATTTTGATTAATGATTAATTGGTTCATTTTGTAAAAAATATTTGTTTTTAGAAACTAATAAGGCATTAACCTCAATAGAGGCATAATTAAAAAAAATTGATAATGGGATGAAAGGAATGAGGAATGTGAGAGTAGTGTTTGCATGTTGTGTATACCTTGATGTAATGGTATTATGAGAACTTGCATTTTTGGCTCCTATGGGGCCATAGCCATTATTTTTGATTTGTAGGGCTGTTGGGAAAACATATTTCAACTATTATATATGGATTAGGAGGTTTTACAAATAGTAGACACACAAATTGTGAAATAAATAAGGAAAAGAGGAAACTTGTTAGGGAAAAATAGTGATCTTGGGTTCAAGTGAGTTCCAAAAGTATGTTTTATCCTTGCTCATTTTGTTCCTCACTTCTACTTTATTTTTATTTTGCAAACTTGGATTGAGTAACTTAGCACAAGGTGATTTGCTTGGATTACCTAGAATGGGATTTTTATAAAACCTTAGTGATTTACATAACCCCACTCACCTTTCTAGTTATCTTGAGAACCCATCCACATATATATTTCATTAATTTATTTTATTTGCTTTAGAAATGAAAAAAAAAATTGGGGTTTTGATCACATTATTAGTTATGATTTTTTAATTCAATAAGAAACCCTAGTTGGTGTTGAACTAGGTTATTTTCATCTCACCCATTGTATTGTATTATAGATGAATGAAATAATGAATATACCCATGAATGATTATTTTAGAAATGTGACTAATGATTGTGAATCGCTTGACTATGTTTTGTTGTTTTATTTTGTGTATCTGTGTGGTGTTTTCTTATGTATGACAATCCCTAATCACTTAGTGTAATGATTTTATTCATTACACCTTACTCTCATATGATTTTATTTTATTGGGATTTTATGCAAGGAACTCTTATAATCCCATGGTTGATGGATGGGGTGGTATCGACCATTGATGGTTGAGCTCATCTTACTCTCCCATTTTTTAGTGCTTGCAAATTAGAGTTGTTATTTGAAGTGTCAAAAGGGTTTAGATACAGTTGTGACCTTGGTAGTGATGGCTCAGTTAACATCTTCATCACTTTTGGTCTCATTTTTTTTATTGAATCTAGTTTTACTTATTGCTTGATAAGATAGTTTTAAAATTTTGGTTCAATTGAGATTATGAGGTAATATACCATTGCCATGAAAATTTTATTTAAAGTGGTATATATATACACATACATACATGCACACACACACACACACACACACACACACACACACACACACACACACACACACACACACACACACACACACACACACACACACACACACACACACACACACACACACACACACACACACACACACACAAATTTTATTTAAAGTGGTATATATATACACATACATACATGCACACACACACACACACACACACACACACACACACACACACACACACACACACACACACACACACACACACACACACACACACACACACACACACACACACACACACACACACACACACACACACACTCACACACACACACACACACACACACACACACACACACACACACACACACACACACACACACACACACACACACACACACACACACACACACACACACACACACACACACACACACACACACACACACACACACACACACACACACACACACATGCACATATAATTGGAATTTAGTCATGCTCTATGTGGTATTGGTTTATTCACTTAAAATAATAAAAAATGATTTCTGGAATTTGAATTTCATTTATTTTAATTTGAATCTCATCAAGTAAAACCCTAGTTCATAGTTTTGGTTGATATGTTAGTGATGTAGAACTTATTGGAGTATTATGTAGACTTAATTTATTCAAATTCATTATTAAGTCATGAAATATATTTTGATCATCTTTAAGGCCAATTTGGTGGTGTCAATGTTATAACACTTAATTTAAATTTGGATGGATATTGGATTAATTATTTGATTACTATTCAATCATGTATTATTTGAGTTGTTAGCTTAGAAAATTGAATGTAGTAGACTAACATCTTGGGTTGAACACATTTTTGGTTTAAATAGAATATCTCAAATACATTTAGAGTACACCTAGTTCTGGGTTCTATATTTTATATTATGGTACTAATATTTTAATAGCATCTATGATGATACTATAGCATGCATATTTTATTATTGTTGAGTCTGACAATAGAGTACATTTTTAGCTACAGGTATTATTAAATCTAATAAAGTGGTACTTCGTGTTCACTTCTTATAGGAAATAATGCTATAAATAGTAAATGAATTATGATTTTCTCTTCACCTTGTATTTAATGGAAAGAAACTTTGAGTTTAACTCTATTTAATATCTATTTCCATACTCGACTTAGGTATACTTACGTGAATTAGTCTTATCCATTTACATTATTATTATTCAAAATTTCTAATTTTGAGTAGTTATTTACAAATAATATAAACATGGATTTTATATTTGTTTAGAATTATGATTGATAATTATATAATAAATAATAATGAAATAGGTTCCTGACTTATTTTTTAGTTTTTCAAATGTTTATGTTTGTATTAAATTATATGTTATATTATGGTTTTGTGAATTTTAAATTTATTAATTTTGATTTGTAATTTGAACCAATGCTTCATTTAAAAACTTATAAGGTAATCAATTGACATGGAATGGAAAATGATTTGTTGTAATAATTGTCACTATAATTTTCTTAATTAGATTCTTTAATTGTTAAATGGGAATGTTTTTTAAGGTTATAACCTTGAAGTTCATAGATTAAAGGATGAAAATTCTATGATTTGATCATGATTCTAAATTGAAAGCATGGCATAATTATTAATAAGGATTAATTCAGTTTATTGACATTTAAATTCAATAATGGAATTCTTGTTGGTTATTTATGTATTTTTCAATCAAGATTATAAATATTATGGATACCATAATTATTTCCTTATTGCTTTAAGAATGGTATAGAATATTAAACATATTATTAATCAAATTAAAGGATTAAATATATAATGTATCTCCTTAAATAATATTATTAATGTGTAATTGAATGTACATAAGATCAAATTAGGGTTTTGTCTATGTTAATCATTTTTTGATTTGAATCACTATTATATTATGATTGTAGACACCCCATTCTAGCCACAACTAGATTCTAACTACACTTCAAATTTATTTCTACCAAATAATGAAAATTAAGCTTAAGAATCACTAGACATCCTAATTTCATCTACACATCATTAATTAGTTCTCAAAATCATGTTGAGGAATCCCTATTTTGGGTATTAGCCTATACGTAGTAATAACCTCTCATGGATTCATATCTAGTCACCTTGTGACCTAACAACTATTAGTTTGGCCTTTAGACCCATTAATTAAGGAGCTTTAACAATTGATAAAAGAGCTAAAATGATAGTCAAAATGAATCAACTAGTTAAACTAGATTAAATACTGAGCTAAATAATTTATTGACAATTAATGAATATCTAAAAATGGAAATTCAAAAATTCAAAAATCAAGCTTCTTCATCATTGCTTTTGTGAGTTGTCAAGCTATCAAAAAGTATCTAAAAAATATCTAAATTTATGAGCCATGACTATTAATTGAAAATCATAATTACATGCCACCTCCTTAACTCAACTGGGGTTAGCCTCAACTCACCTAGAGTTAGTTTGAACTCAACCATGCTTAATCCTAACCAAAGTCAACTTGGGTGAGAGTTAACTTTGGAGGATATAAATACAAGGTCTCACCCATTGATCTTTAATATATCTTGGTGTAACTTTATTATGCTCAAATACATGTAAAACTTTTTATAGTGAAATGTTATTATGCCAAAATATCTATAAAAATATTCATCATAGTGTTACCATGCCAATTTCATAAGCTAAATCAAGCTAATCCAACGAACATTACCAAGGTACCAAGGAAGAGTGGAGAAATGAAGTTTAATTGACAAATATTTCTTGAGCACATAGCCAAACAAGATAACCTAATAAGAAGTTTTGACCTATAAGGAAGGTAAAAGGAAGATTTATTTTGTTTTCTAGTTGTGTTTTCATTATGTGCTTATTACATATACTCTCCATAGTTTCTAAGCTAGAGGTGTTAGTGTTTAGTGTTTTTATTTTGATATTTTTGACTAACACTATAATAATCTCCCCTATATGAATTCCTTATTCACATTAATGGCACACCTAGTAGGATCACACACCCCACAAGATTTAATGGAGTCTTTTGAGAGCTTTTTGGAGCCAAGACTATTTCATTCTAGAGCTTAATTTCTTGATTTATTGTTAACTTTTCTATGTTTGACTAATGACTACAATTTTATGAATTTGTGGCTATGTAATGGAAAATTTGGCAAAAAAACCATGAAATCATCAACCTAATATATGAATTCATCCCTAAAAACTATGAAATTGATCTCATTTAGCCTCAGTTCTATGAAACTACAAAATTGGACCCATAAACAATGAAATCGTCAAGCATACAATAATTTATCTCTAATAGGAAAATGTGTCTTTTTCTTTGATTTTTTTAGATAACTTGTAATTATCTTTCATTTGAAAATTTATTTTTTTAAGTAGTGAAATCATCCTTCGTAGTAGTGAAATCATATTTTAGGGCAGTCAAATCACATTTTAGAGTTATGAATTCATACCACCTAGCTACAATTCCATTTATGTTGAGTGGTGAATTGATTCACTAATAGTGAAATTGACATAAAACCACAAAATTATTGATTTATGTCTTTGTTTTCTTGCATATTTTCTAAAATCATGAAATTATTCACCTAAAGTATGAATTTATAGAGTTTAATTATGAAATCATAAATTTTAGCTATAAAATCATCCATTTCAATTACAAAATCAATCTTTGTTTTAATTTTTTTCATGATTTTATTGACTATTTGTTAATTTGGAATATTTACTAGTGGAAAACTACCCTTGAATCAAGAAATTGTTTGTCAATTTGGATATATTTTTTTTAATGTTTGAGATAGTTATGAAATTACAAGCATTAGTTGTGAAATTGCAGACATGAGTTAAAAAATTATAGAGATAAAAAATCATTCACATGAGTTATGAAATCATCTGCCTAAGTTCAAATTTTATTGCCAAAGTTACAAAATTATTTTCCAGAGTTATGAAATCATCAAGTTTCACAATTATAGACCTGAGTTGAAAAATTGTTGAATAGAGTTTTGAAATTGTTTTAAAATAGTGAAATCATCCATTGTGAGTTTTAAGCATTCAAATTTTATTTTATTTTTATGATAGAATAATTTCATAGTTTTCAATTTACTGTGTAACTATGAAATCATTCTAGAGAGGCAATTTTCTATCTTTTTGAGCTTATTTGTAAGTATATCACTTTCTCCAAGCAACAAGTAAGGCCACTAACATTTTTTGCAAGACCCAAAGGCTAAGGAAAGATGCATTTTAGAACTTTAATTCTTAAAATCACATTTAGATTTGGTGTTTAAAAATCATTTCATTCCTTTGATTTCATTTTTCAAGTTTCACAACTCAAACAATACCAAGGGGCTAAAATTCACATCATATTTCACTTAATGATCTAAAAATGAACACAAACTTTAGTTAAGTGCTCATAATATTTTTTCCTTTTTTATTGTTGTTGTGTGTTTATTTTGTAAACAAAGTCTAGAATGTATGATCTCTACCCCCCTTTAGGGAACTTGGATGATAAAAATGCTTCACTTTTCTCTTTTATTTCTTTATCCAAGCATGGATGAAAAGTTTCTAAGTCAATCCACAAATTTTGAGTGATATGGGTGATCCCAAAACAACCTTAAAGTTATAATTTTTTTATTTTCTTGCATTTTGACTTGTGGGAAGGAGTTCATAACCTCCTCACAAGTTCTCTAGGGAATTATTGACCAATAATTCATCTCCCCTTATTGATTGAACCCCACTCCATGGTATGGGTATACAAATTAATGTTAACTTATTGGGATGCTTGTTTGAGTAGTTAAACAATCTTCGTTATTAAGAGACTACCACAAAACATAGGTTTAAATTAGACATTACACTGTACTAAGTAATTGACAGATGTAGTGGTTGTGAAAAGGATAAGACCTTTTCATAATAAGTTGGTCAGAATGTATCCAAATGACATGTTATGACCCAGTTTTAAGCACACATAAGGGACCATTTAAAATGTGCAAAAATTGATATTACTTAGATAGCCCCACTTTCCATGGATATATTCTCAATGCAAGGTGAGCAACCTAAATTTCTATGTCATTATACAAACTATTGAGATAAGAGGAGGATTAAAACCCTACTTTTCATGTGCATTTAAATTTTTGGATTAACAATTTTATTTCCTCTCAAGATGGAATTTGACAGTATGAAGCCACCTTGTCAATTTTTAGGATTAGGATTATACACTTAGGTGTTTTTGTGTCTTTTCCTTTTTACTTGCATTATTTTGAGTTAAATCTATTTGTTTGTTTAAACCATGTCCAAAAAAAGTCATGTTTACACAATGGTCCTTTGACTAAAGAGGTGTTATGTCATCCATTTAATGACACACTTTTCCTTAGTATTTTTTTTCAAAATTTTGTATGTGTGTGTCACTTGTTTGAAAGAGGCATCATTATGATTCTTATTTCATTCCATATTTCATGCCTTAGATTTTTTTAAATAAACCATTTTCCATATGTTTAGAGAAAGATAATGTTGTTACACTACTCACATTATTACAAAGACTTGTTGCCTTGTATCCAATTACAATTTCAAAACCACATGTGCCTTTTAGGTTTATGCCTAGTATCATTATGTCATTTATTTTGGTTGGCCTTATTATTCATTTAAGAAATAACCCTTTCAAATAAATCTCAAAATTGGTTTTGATATGTTTAGATTCAAATGTCAATTGGCTTATTCCTATTCCTCACTTAATTTTATCTTAGACATTTATCTCTAATTTTTGGATTATAAAACTTGGACTGATTCCTTGGTTTCTTTAAAGAGTCTTTTGTGCTTAGATTTGGGATGTATTCTATCTTCCATGTCCCTAAGTCCAATGTCTTTTCCAAAGGTAATATTTGTGTTTAAATTTGAATGCCTAGTTTGAGTCCAAGAGTTTCAAATTTATAGATTACTTACCTTCCCTTTTTAGACCTAGTATTGTGCCAAGTCTATCTTTTGTGCCTTGTTTCCAAAAGAACTATTAATTCCTTTTTTTTTTAGATCTAGTGTTGTGCCAAGTCTAGATTTATTCCTTGTTTCTAAAATACCTAGTAATTCCATTTTTTAGACGTATTGTTTGTTCTAAGTTTATATTTTGTGTCATGTTTATAAAATATTTAGCAATTCCATTTTGTTTTAGATTTAGTATTTTTCCAAGTCTAGATTTTGTGTTATGTTTCCAAAATTATAATTTTACCTTCCATTTTAGACTTAGTTATTTTTAGCCTAGATGTGTGCCCTATTCATGGATACCTATTAACCATTTTCATCATTAGACCTAGCTTAGTTTTGTTTGAAACATTTTTTTACCAAGATTGGCATTCATATTTATCCATTTACTTGACCATTTGTGTGAGACATTTGAAATTAGACCTTGATAAAAGTTTTTGGACCGAGTTTATCATTGATCAATTTTCGAGAAGAGTTCCATTCTAAGCTAAGTTGAAACTATTTTTTAGTAATATACTAAGTACCTATTCCAAGTCCTATTATGTTTCAAACTAATAACTATTCCTAGACTAATGGTGATTTCAAACCTAGAGCTATATCCAAACCATTTTCATAGACCAAGACAACCCTCTTTAGGATAATTTCCAAACCTATCCATTCCAATTATCATATGTTGATATCTTCCTTCTTTGGGACAATTAGAGTACACAGTTTTTACTTTCAATGATAGTATTATATGATCCCCTACTTATGATAATAACCTTCCTTTGGTCTAAATTATCAACAAAGATTCATAGTTCCCAAGGATTAAAATTCTAGGCCCTCATCTTTTGACTTGCGCTAACAGCCAAGCTTCACAACAACCAAGGATTACCATTCTAGGCCCTCATCCTTTGGCTTCTACTAGTAACTAATATTTTTAGTGTGCAAGTATTACCATTCTAAGGACTCATCCTTCATCCTACATTATAAACCAAACTTCACATCACCAAAGGATTACCATTTTAGGACCTTCTCCTTTGGCTTATGTTAGTAACCAAATTTTGAAACTTCCATCCATTGCCATTTTAGGCCCTTCTCCTTTATCTCGTGTTAGAAATCAAGATTCACAATGCCATTTCATTACCATTATAGGACCTTTTAAATCTAATATCTCATTATCCCAAAAATGTTGTGCAATCATGACTATATGGGTCATAGTTACCATCTCAAAATGATAGCTAGCCTTTATTAAACCCATTTTTTATGAGACTATATACAAAGAGATCATTATCCAACCACTAATAATTATTAATCCATTACCAACTTCTCATCACTTTATAAAACCCATGCCAATATTTGAACCACAACATATCCAATCATTACCTCTCTAAGGGGCATCTTTCAAAGATGAACATGTGTTTAAACTGATGTTTTAAAACCAATTGTAATATAAGGCCAAGAGAACCAACTAATCTATGATGTTTTTTTTGAAATACCTATTTGTGATGAGTTAACTTGTGTTGAATCACCCTTTTCCCATTGCCCTATTTTTAAAGAACCTCACTTTGACAAGTCAGTCTCTATGAATTTGCCTATTAACCCTTTCCCTTTGGTTGAGAAGTCTCAATATAAAAAACCAATCTTTGTTGATTCAACCCCTAAAATATAACCACATTTATAAATTATTACCTTAGCCATGGTCCTATTTTGAGGAGCCTCACTTTGATGACACAGTCCATATGGATTTATTTGCTGACCATTTCCATTTTGTTGAGAAGCCTCACTTGGATGAGTCAATCTTTGTGAAGTCATTCTTAGTCAAGCTTATTTTTTAAGATCCCATTATCTAACCCTAGGCCATTACTCATCCAATACCAAGTATTTAACATAACATCATTTCCATAACACTAGATCAATATCAACATTAAATTTGGGTTCTATTCTTGAACCAACATCAAATCTAGCATCAAAAGTAGAATTAACATTAATTTCAACATTAGATTCAGAGTCCCTTGAGTTAGACTCAACTTCAGAAATAAAATACATTTGTGGTGGTTAAAACATTAGTTAAAATACATTGAAGATCAGTTTTAATACATTTATGATCCTTACACATTTTTAATTATGATTACTTTAGCTTTGACACAAGTTCTCCTAATATTCTTTACAAGTATTATGCTACCTTTTCCCATTCCATTTGTCATTAACACCAGTCAACATAGACATTATATTGACATTCCACCTCCCATAAGTGTTGATTGGGATTGATAGAATCACACCATGTTGAACTGCATCCATGGTGACATAGTAGTTACATAATCTCAAGGGGGATGAAGACCACATTGATTAAGAATAAGAACAATATCCTAGCAAAACCTTTTCAAAGGTTGTATGGGAAAATCAAAGTCCAAACTAAACATCTTCTAGTGAAACATTATTTAAGGCATTAGAAGACAATCAAATTTAAAATCCAGCATTCCTTAGTGAAACCTTATCGAAGGCACTATGGGACAATAAAGTCAATTTTATTGGTGAAAACCTCATTGAGGTGCCAATAGATGAGCAAAATAGTTCTTCACTACTTGATGAAGACCTTATCAAATATAACATCTCTATAACTTCTATTCTATATCATAATTATATGGTATCTACTCTCAAGCCCAAATAACATAAAAATTTAGTGATCCTATTGAAAGTATATAGAATAGTATTCGACCCTGCCATAACTAAAATTATGTAAAATATAGAATTGAAAACATTGCATGTGCCTAAAAATCCCAATCTTCATTTATTTCCCAATCATTATGCATTCCATTATGATCAATTTATTCATTCTAGACTTGTATTACATTGCCAAATCAGACATCTTATCCAATATTTATCCTTATTTACCATTCTTGGCTGCACTTTTCTTTACAGAAGCTACAAAGACATCTTGTCTTGAAGTTTGGAGGAACAAAATCAATGAAGAATGAAGATCATAACAACATTATTAGAGTCTAAAGTAGAAATTTTTTATTGATAAAACAACTATTCATAAGAGGTGTGGGCTAGTAACTTAAACATTTAAATATTCTAGTTGTAACATATGTTAATCAAGATGTGCATGTCCACATCAATAGGAACAACATAAACATTAACCTTGCCTTTTTTTCATACCCTACCATTTTCCTTACCTTGTCACTTAGGGGAAACCCTATTATCATTATATCTAATTATACCATATTGACATTTTCCTTGTATCATACCTTATACCATTCTACCATACCTTCACTTTTGTACAAATCTATTTTTAACCTCCCTAACCACCTTTTTTTTACCTTGGTTCTATTCCATTAGATTTTTAGGCACCCTTAATGATTGGATTCATATGAAGTTTTAGTACTTGATTTAGTATTCTATAAAGAGACAATATCTTGGCCTAGTATGATAGTGGTTTAGCAATTACATCCTTCATATGTTATTTAATTTCATTATGAGTGTTACTTATTATAATTTCCTTTGGGAAAACTAGTATCCCACCCCATGTTACTAATTATAACCACCTTTGGGAAAATTGATATCATTGACCTATGCCATTGTTTCCTATTTATAACTACCTATGGACAAATTAGGAGCACCACCTTTACCATGCATTATAGTATCACCATACCATTCCTATTGTTATATTGTGCCCTTTTCCTAATTCATGAATTTGATTCTACCTAATCATATTCTTCCACTATAAGATAGAACTATAGTGACTTGAGGTCCTCAGGGGACTATGTAGGAAGTGTTTAAATTATGTTGAATTTAGCTCAGTCATCCTTTTCCCATGCCTTTGCCATTTTTTGAGAAAACTAAACCATGTTCTCACCATTTTGTGAGTGGAAATATTATGTGTTTTGTAATTATTTATTATGTTAAGATGCATGGAAAATTCCAAAAACGTTTGTGATAGACTTAGAAAATTCTAAAAATAACAAAATCATGAAAATTGGCTTAGACTCTTCATGTAAGATATAAATCCATCAAAATATTTAGGATGGGCCATCTTATTTATTTAATTTATTTCTAAGCCACCTTGGTCCATTTCTAGGATAACTAAATTGACCTAAGGTTTGAATGGATTATGTAGGTATCACTTGGATACATGGGGTATCTCAGGTTAGATCAACCATACCTTCTTTTCTTTTTGACCAATTCTTTGCCTTAAGGATTTTGGGACTCCTAGCTATTTCACAAGTAACCACTTGTCATTTAGTTTCCCCATCCTTACTAGATTTAATCCTTATGATGTTATTTTTCAAGTTTCTATTATGTGCATTATGTATTCTCATTTGATACATTAATGAATGATAGGATTCATCTTGCTCTCTCACCATTTTATGATTATTCTCTATTTCAAATGCCTCATTATTTTGAGATACCATTCCTATTTTCCTCTACATATCAATCACATTTTATTATCATTAATCTTATTTTATTCCATATCATAGGATACATACATTTAGCTTGAAGTTCATATTAGATCTTAAATCCATAAAACTATGTACACAACATCCCTTTGCCTAGTGCATCTAGAGTCAGCTCAGCTACTCCTTCCTTTTCTTTTATTCTACACATTTGATTTGTTTTTTATGTATCTCTTATAGCCTAGGAGAAATGTTTATTTATTTATTTGTGTCATTTCTTCCCTATAGCCTAGGGTTAACCTTGTGTCATTATTATTATTTTTTCTATACCTATGTCTTTACTATCTCACTTAGGGTTCACCCTGTCACCAAGAGTAACACCTCTATTACACATGCATGAATAATTTGTTTTTTATTTGCACTAACATTATGATTAACCATTATTTGTGTTTGGTTATTTTATTAACTTTTTATTTTATTATATTTTGTTTATTTGTTTATTTCCATGTTTATTTTCTTTCATTAATGTGCCTCAACTTAGTATGTTTGCACTCATTAGGTGATTCCTTGTGAGTTATACTTAATTCCATCCATATTCATACATCAACATTGTCATCATGGTTATTTAATCATTGGTTCATTATTTTCCATTATTTATTAGATCGCATGCTAGTCCTTCTACATATTATGACTAAGTTATCATGGTGTTCTATATCATGGTGCATATCATCATTTACTAGAAAAAAACTCAGCTCATGGGATCTTACAAGAAATTATGTCATGGTACTTCTCCCTGGTCACCTAATAAAATTACTAATCCATCCTAATATTGCCCAAATATAGAGTAATTAAATCATGAAATAATTTTAATCTTTGATAGTTAGGACATACATATCTATACTATCAGGTTGCCCAAATTCATTTTTCTCCTCTTTACTAACTTATTCTTATTCTTTGAGTATAGATTTAGTACATAAACCCCCTTTAATTTTTCAAATTTCCATATTGTCCCCAATTGAAGTTCCAGTGACTATAATTGAATTTGGGCAAATCATTATGTTTTGATCTACCTAGATGCTAATGATTATAACCACCTTTGGGAAAATCATTATCATTCTCTTTACTTGTTGGGGCATGTTTTTATTATGATAATTATTATAACCACCATTGGGAAAATAATTATCTCTATCCACCTAACTAGGGCATGTTTTCATTGTGCTAATTATTATAAGCACCTTTGGGCAAATCATTATTTTTTACCTCTCTATACTAATGATTATAAGTGCCTTTAGGAAAATCATCCTTTTCATAAGCCCTAATATGGAATCTCATTATGACACTAATTATAATTTCCTTTGGGAAAATTATTGTTTTCCACCCCATTTACTTTTAGGTCCCATCATTTTCTTCTTTACAAGGAAACAATCATCCAACTTCTTTATCGCCCACTCCCTCAAGGGGGCATCAAGGGATCATCCATCACCTATTAGGGAATTAGGTACTAAAGACATTTTTATTCTTTGAAAATATGTTGATCTATATATAGCTTGTAACACCTTCCCAAATAGGGGAAAGATATAGATACCACATTCTAGCCACAACTAGATTCTAATCGAACTTAAACCTAATTTCTACCAAATAGTGTAAATTAAGCTTAGGAATCACTAAATATCCCAATTTCATATGTAAATCATTTATTATTACTCAAAATCATGTTGAGGCATCCCTATTTGGGGTATTATCCTGTATGTAATAATAACCTCTTATAGATTCATCTCCAATCACCTTACAACCTAACAACTACTAGTTTGGCCTTTGGACCCATTAAGTGGGGCACTTGAATAATTCCTAAAAGATATAAAATGCAAATCAAAATGAAGCAAATAATTAAAATAATTTATTTCTTAGATAAATAATCCATTTTAAATTAATGAATATATAATAATGGAAATTCAAAAATTCAAAATATCAATCTTCTTCATCATTATTTTTATGAGTTGTCAAGCTCTCATGAAATATCTAACAAATATCTAAATTTGTGATCTATGTCTATTAATTTAAAATCATAATTTCTTGCCACCTCCTTAACTCAATTAAGGTTCTCCTCAACTCACCTAGGGTTAGTTTGAACTCAACCATGTTTAATCCTAACCTAACTCAACTTGGGTGAGAGTTAACTTTGGAGGCTATGGATATAATGCCTCACCCATAGATCTTTAAGCTATCTTGGCATAAAGTTATTATTCTCAAATATATGTAAAATATTTTTTATTTCAATGTTATTATGCTAAAATACCTAAAAGAGATTCATTGTAGAGTTACCATGCCCACATGCCAATCTAAGAAAACAAACATTACCAAGGTACCAAGGAGAGGTGTAGTAATGGAGCTTCATTAATAAATATTTATTGAGCACATGACCAAGAAACCCAACTCAAAAAATTGTTTTGGATCGACAAGGAACTTAAAAGGAGGATTTATTTTGTTTTCTAGTTATATTTTCATTGTGTGCTTGTTACATATTTTCTAGTTATATTTTCATTGTGTGCTTGTTACACATGCTCTCCCTAATGTTTAGGCTATAGGTGTTAGTGTTTAGTGTGTTTATTTTGATTTTCTTGACTATGACTATACTAATATCTCCTTTATGTATTCCTTGTCCACAATGCCTCCATTGATTAAAATTTAAAATTGATATTAGGGATTGCATAAGAAAATTAGAAATCATTCAAACTTATTAGTAAAGAATTTATTTATTTTTATATATGGTAACATAATGAACTCAAATTTGAATTCTATATATGATATACATATTAGTGGTGTGGAAAGGGATTGTGTCTTTATAGTTGAAGATTTAATAATGATTAATTTTAAAGGATATAAAACTGATAGATGTATTATTATTACTTTATATTTAATTGTACATTGTTATTAAATCATATGAAATTAACTAATAAATAAAGTAATTTTTTTATTATTATTCACAATAATGTTGTAATGATCAGAAGATAAAGGTACTTAGATATTGACCATTTATAATGTCATTATCAATGATAGACCCAACCACATTTTGATCCACCTATAAACTAGAAGAGTGTGATTATTCAAGGTAACACATTAAATTTTTACAATAAAATATTTTAATCATGCCTTGTGGGTAATCGTTTATTAGAAAAAAAAGATACATAGCATTAAATTTTTAGACTTTTGAAGTTAATTTATTTTTAATTACGATTCATGATACTCTAGGGAAAATAAGCATAGATAATATAAAAGCATGTTGAATTTTAGGCTAGATTATCTATATATGATGATCATGAGAGACATAATATCTATAGATCATGGTTCCAATGATATGATAGTGGGTCTTCTTTTTTTAGAACCCATAGAATTAGGTATAGAGATCATGATTATGGTGTAGAGAGTGAGGGATAGTAAGTTCCAATAATTAAGTGTTGTACTTAATATTATAAACATCTTTTTTCATATTTTATATATGATCTTTGATTATGTTTTATGTGTGTCTATGTGATGGAGTTGAAAATGAGATTAAGTTTATTATATTATTTTATTTATGTGTTTGATTAAAATTTTAAACTTTAATTATTTTATTGACATCATGTATAGATGTGAAGCATGAATTATATAACATTGAAGCATAACATATGTATTTAAATATAACCATATACACATAAATTAATAATAAAGATAAAATGGTGAATTCATGACCACTCTTTTGACACACTTATCTCATGACCTATTCTAGGGCCTTTTGATCATTTCCTCCACTTTATACATGATGATTCACTCCTTTAAACAACCAAAATAACTTAAGAATGTCTCTATCCAAACCACTTAGTAGTCTAAGCTAACTATAAAACTAACTTGCACCTTTATCTTAGAAAATCATTCCCTTAAGATAATAGTGACCTATTGGGACAATATCACACCCCACTATTGTTTGTACCTTAGGATTTTGAAGAGTAGAAAATATGTAAATATTAGTCTCTTATTAATCTAAACGTGAAAACATCAAGCATACCAATTCACTAAAACTAAACACGATTGCCTAAGAACAAGGGGGAGTGTAACACAATAAGCAAGATAAAAAATAGAGATGAAGACAATACAAATTTCTTACCTCCTTTATTGAATTTGATGCTTACTTGTTGGCATATGTTAATTCTCACCCTATGATGATTGTATTATTCTATCAATACTCTTACATGGTGGTAGCATCTCCCCAATAGTCGCCTTTAGCTTGGTGTGAATCTTAGCATAAATTGGGCATTATAACACTACTGTCAAAGACTTTAAGAATGTATTCCAAAAGAATAACCTTACACACAAAATCTTCCTAAATAATGGTGTGGGAATTTATATTTATATCTTAAAGAACTAACTATAAACCTAGGAAGGTTATGTTAAACTATAACTTGGGTTCATTCTAAATTAACCTAGATTGACTTAGTCTAACTCTAGGTGTGTTTAAGACACTCTTGAAATCTTGACACCTCAGTTTTGGATATTTTTTAGGCCTGAAAACTTAGTTTAGATATTCATGAGGTGTGAGTCATATTTTTGAATATTTATGAGATAATAAATCACTTTATTAGCTCATTTGACCTTTGACTTCATATTTGGCCAAAAATTCCTTTTTTGGTAAATAAAATTGACTAATTTGATTTAGACATTTTATTTAGGAAATTTAATTAGTATTTGAAATGCAATGAGTATTTATTAGTGTTTTTTGGCTTTTGGTAATTGATTTAAATGTTAATAATTAATAGCTTGATGGGTCAAATTTGTCAAATTACTAGGTCATAATTTGACTAGGGTTAGAACTTGATTAGGTAAGTGATACATATAGGGTAATACAAAAAATAAGCTAGATTCATCACATTTCTTGGAAATTAAACACCTTATGCAGACAAATTTGGGTAATTTAGGTGATTTTTAGGCTTAAAATGTGTCATTTGATAGAATTTAAATTTAATCCTAGTTTAGGCACAAAAGTGGCCAAAATTAGGTGTCAACAATTTTCCCCTATTTGAGAAGGTGTTATGAGACACATGCACAATAATGTATTTTAAAATAATGAAAAAGTCACTAATCCCAATAATTCATGCCCCAAAGGATGGTTGATAAGTACTTGATACCCCCTCAAGGGAGTAAGTGAAAAAAATAGAATTGTAAAATGTTCCCTAAAAATGAATAAAATGACATGATCTACATGGAAACAAAGGTGGGATTATTTAATATCCCAAAGGTGATTATAGATAATAATAGTGGTGGAGTCACTAATTTGTCCAAGGGTAGTTATAATGAATAATGAAGGGTGTGACACTCATTTTCCCAAAGGTGGTTATAATTAGTGGCATGAATAGATGCCTCAATAGGTCAGTGGGATAGATATTGATTTTCCCAAAGATAGTTATAATCAATAACAAATGGAAAAACATTGATTTTCCCAAAAGTAGTTAAAATCAAGAATGAAAATTAGTAAAAATAATTATTTTCCAAATGTGGTTACAATCAGGGACTAAAAATAAGAAACACTAATTTACCCATAGGTAATTATAATTAAGAACACATAAATTTGCCTTAGAATGGTGTTTGGAGTGAATAAAAAATAATTATTTTCTAAAAGGTAATTATAATCATTAAATTGGTTAAAAATATAATTTGTCACACCCCATCAAATTGGCAAGGGTAACTTATGCAAAAAATCCATAAAAGAAATTTATGATGAGATGGAAAAGAATAACAACAAATTTATATCCTAAATTTGAGTTCAAAGATACATGTTCAAATAAACATAGGATATATGTTAAAACTCATGTTGTTAAATGGACATCATGGGAGGCCCAAAAAAATGGTGGTCTAGTTTATGAGATGTTCTATGGGTTATCATTTGATTATGTTATATGACTCATATGTATGCTTCTTTAGAGATGCTCTACTATATAAACACATAAAAAATCATGTGTTTCTCTTTTTTATTACTCATGGATTCAAGCATGTGTTAAGGTAGCTAGTTGGGTTTCTGATATATCATAGAGATACTAACATTACATTGTTAGAATAGACTCCTTAAGTATGGTTTTTCTTTAGCTTGTGATATTATGCATGATAGTTATAGATAACTAAAATGACAATGTATACCCTAAACATATAAAACTTAATTTAAATGCAAATATAAATAACCTAGGAATAATATATGAATAATTGGATCCCTAGTGTAAATATAACAAATAAATAAAGTGTAAGACTACATATAAAAATTCACAACAAAAGTACATGATATGGATAATCAAGATTTAATCATAAACAAAATGTAATAATCTTACGGAAACGAAGGAACACAATTCAAAAGTAATAACAAAATAAACAAAATGATAAAAAAGAATAAAATAAAATAACATAATATATATATATATATATATATATATATATATATATATATATATATATATATATATATATATATATATATATAAACAAATATAAATATATAACAAAACACCAAACAAACAAAGTGAACAAAATAATAAAAATAACTAAACAATCCAAAGAAAAAAAAATGTAGTAAACAAACTACTCTAAACACACTGGAACAAATAGATTAAGCTAAAAAAAGAATACAAAAATAATGGTTAATCACAATTTTAATATAACTATTAAACAAATTATTCATGGATGTGTAATATAGGTGATATTATTGGTGATAAAGTGACCCCTAAGCTAGGTAGTAACAACACTGGTAAATCAACACAAGAATAATTGGTACAAGGTTACCCCTAGGCTATAAAGATACAATGACATAAAAAAGACAAATAAAATTAGTGGAATAGAAGAAAATGAAGGGGTATCCAAGATAACTCTAAAATAATTAGGCAAGTGGATGTTGCCTACATAGTTTTATGGACACAAGATCTAATGTGACTTTAAGCCAGATGTAATACCCCAAAGATATTGGATAGAATAAAATGAATGATAAGAAAGACATTATTAACTTGTATATGGAAATAGGAATGATCTCTTAAAATAATGAGTGTATGATAAAAGAGGGTATAATGTTCCACAATCATGAAAACATCAACACAAACAAATAATGAAAGAATGAGAGTATGGTATAGGAAAAAACTACACTAAAATACAAGAGATGAGTATCCACTAATGAAATGAACTAGTAATTCATAATGTCTACTAAATCTAAGGATTGGAATGAGAAATTTCCCTCAAAATGGAAAGAGCATAAGATGAAGGAGTCATAAAATGGTGAGAGCATATAAGTTAAGGCCAATAAGGATTGGGAAACTAAATGACTAGTGGTTATTCATGAGATAGTTAGGGATCCCAAGATTCTTAAAGCAAAGAAGTTATAAAAAATAAAGGAAGGTGTAGTTGAGATAACCTTAGATACCCCATGTATCTAGGTGATTCCTAAATTAATCCATGTGGACATCAATTCAATGTAATTATCCCATAAATGAGAGGAAAAATACCAATGTGGTCTATCAATAAACTAAATGAATAAAATGGCCCAACCCATAAAATTTTGATGACTTCACATCTTCTATGGAAACTGTAATCTAATTTTCATGATTTTGTGATTTTTAAGATTTGTAATATCTTTCCTAATGTTTATGGGTTTTCAAATTGTTATAAATGTTTTTATAATTTTCTAGGCATCTCAAATCAATTAATAATTATGAGACATATAATAGTCTAAATTGAAAAATGATGAAGGCATGGATTAGGTTGCTCATAAAATAACAAGAGCATGAAAAAGGAGTGAATGAACTAACCTTAATGTTAATTGAGTGCTACCTACATAGTCCTATCACGACCTCAAGTCATTGTAGTTCCAACTTTAGTGGTGAAGGTGGTAAATTTCATACAATGTTTTGGTATCTTTGGTATCTCAACTTAATATAAAATTATGAGATGCAACACAATCCAAACTCATAAAATTATGAGATTGTGGGAAAGAGGTGACTAAATGGACCTCATTGCTAATCAAGCACTCCTTACATAGTCTTATAAGACCTCAAGTCATTATAGTTCCACCTATATAAAACGAATATAATTAATTAAAAACAAGTTAAGATAAAGGCAAGTGGAAAGGTAAAATATAAGAGTAATGTCAAGGTGATGCAGTAATTTATGGTAATGGTATTGTCCCTAATTTGCACATAAGCGGTTATAATTAGGAAACAATGACAAAGGGTCAATGTTACTAATTTTCCCACATGCAATTATAATTAGTATCATAAGGTAGGACACTAATTTTCCCAAAAAAGGTTATTAATGGCACCAGTCAAATATAACAACAAAAGAAGGATTTAATTGTCAGGACCATTGTCATACTGCTTTCATATACTACCATTCGAGCATGTAATTTATAAATAACTACTTGAACTAAATATTTCATTAATCATTTAACATTTTTGAATTAAAAATGAATGAAAACTAAGGCCAAACATTATAGTTAGGGTTTGGTAAAAAGAATTGGCTGGTGAAGGGTTGAGGGTATGGTAGAATGGAAATGGGTATAGTACAAAAAATAGGTATAATGTGGCATACCATAGATGATATTTGTAGACAATAATCTGAATCCTTCAAGTGTAGAAATGTTTGAGGTGTATTATATTCATTGATTCATCAATATCATCTCCCTCTAGTTTAGTGAGTCTATATGCTACAAAAATGTAGTTGGAAATAATTACATAGGGCCCTAACTAGTTTTATTGGAACTTTCCTTTTTTTATGGACTTAATGTTGACATTAGTTTGATTCTCTTTTAGTACCAGGTGACCAAGATCAGATTCATGATGATTAATGTGCCTATTGTATTAGAACTTTAGTTAGTTATAATAATCTTAGAGATTATTTAGGGTAGCCAAGCATTTACTGTTAGGAATCTAGAACAACAAACATACTCTGATACCAACTGTTAGGACCCAGAAGCACCATTGATTACCATGTGCAAACAACATAATATGTGGAATTAAACTAGAAGTAACAAGTAACTAGAATTTAGAAATAAAATAGAATATGAGAGATAATACCTAATTATATTAATACTCTTCCAAAAAAGAAATACAAATGAAGATACGCCACACTCTTCCCACCTTATAGGCTTCCCACACCAAGTGTTCAGTAGTTCACCTTCAAGAGCTCACTCTCTCAATTACAGTCCCAACACACAACTCAAACACAGAGTTGGTGTTCACCTCCACCAACCAATAACAACACCACCAATCAACTAGTCAGTAACAATACTGCCAGTACACTACGTATACACACATACTCAACTGAGTACACAATGCACTCCAAGTAGATCTCCCATGAACTTGCAACAACCTACAACTCAAATGATCTTACTTTGGAAGGAACTACCTTGCCTTCCTCTTTGCTCTCCAACTGAGTACACACCGTACTCTAAGTAGATCCCACCTGATCTTGCTCCCTGTTGTGTTGCTATCACCTTGTTTCTGTTGCCACCTGCAGATCAACCTGGTTCTACACACCTACAAACCTTAGACCTTGCACACACATACACCTACAGATCAATGATCTTACTTACCATGTAGATATCCAAACATGACCTTGCACACCTACTGACCAAGATCCTACAACATGAAGAATCCTTCTGATTCTCCAAACCAACACCCATACTTGGCACTGTTGCACTAAGAGGAACACACCTTGCTCTCTTCACTCTGAAGGAGCTAATATTTGCTCTCTTACTCTCTAACACACTTTTACAATACAACCCATGAGTCTATTATATAGATCTCATGCAAACAATAATTAGACATCTAATTACAATAATTAGATCCATAGCTTCAAGTCTATAATTGGCCTTCTACATGCAAACAACTGGTTCATTAACTAACTGTCTATGAACTGGCAATTTTGGAACTACACAGGAGACTAATGTCGGTCCCTATTTGCCTAGAGGTGATTGATGCCAGCTGATCCCTGATTGACATCAGTTGCTCTTCTCACTATATATGACTAACGCCGGCTAATCAGACCAACGTCAGTTGCTTTGCAACTCAGCAACCTCTCAAAAACCTCTTGCATGTATGCATCAGTGAAGCTTTTAGCTGCACAACCTAACAATCTTCCACTTGGAGATAAACAACTGCACTTTACCTGTACCTGTACACTGTCTAATCTATTTCCTAACTTGTATCCCTCTTCAAGATCAATCCTGAAGACCAACCACCACACATCTTGTGGTGCAACCCCTATCATCCAAGTAACCTGCCACATCCACATCTACAAACCCATGTAGAAAAGAACTTGACCCTACATCGCATGTATACCTACTTCTGTTCCCTCTCAAATACCTAAGAATCCACTGAACTGCCCTCCAGTGCTTCTTTCCTAGATTAGCTCCAAACTTTCTAATAGCACCCACTGCTTGGGCAACCTCAGGTCTAGTATGCATGTACTTAACCTCATCATGTGAATCAGGACCCTGTTGTGTAAACTATCCAACCATCGGCATGCTAACTAGTATCACACAATCATCCAGATACAAAATCAACCTGTGATCTCCATGTCTCTAGAACACACTTATGCCAAATAATTTTGCTCCTCCAAATTCTTTATGACACACCTCTGAACTAACTTTACCTTTAACTCAAAAAAACCCTGCATATGTCACCCTGCATCAAGCAAACACACAACATATAGTAATAGGATGATGTCATGACTCATCATCCACCTAGTAAAGAAACCACAATAGTTACAATGACATTGACTAAAGCCATGCTTTGTCATCCCCCTGTCAAACATGTACCACTATCCTGGAGCTTCCTCAAGACCATATGACCTAGCCTTCCATCTCACGTATTCATTCTCTCTATTCTTTAACTAAGGAATCCATTCATCTCTTAGTGCTTTCTTCTAGCTAGCAACCCTACCAAATCTCCCATTTGGTTCTGCATCCTAATCATGCCATGCTCCCACTGTTTCTTGGATCCTTCTTGCTCTGTAGTGAGCAACAAGTATAAAGAAGAGGAATAATGAATTTGAGGCTTACTTACCACTTTCAATCCTCCATATGGGTGTTTGAGACTCCTTGACAGGTTGTTGTCCACCCAAAATCCATTACAGTGATCGACCTTGATCACCACATAATCTACATCTGATCGATGTTAGTTCCCATGTGACTATCCTTTCTATTGATGCTAGTTTCCTAACCAACGTCAGTCTTACCTAGTCACCAATGTCAGTTCTCTAACTGACACCAGTAGCCACCCTACCTGACACCACCAGCTCTAGTCTACACATGACTTACATCGACACCTATTTGTTCAACACTGGTTCCCCTTGACTGATGCCAGTAACTGTGTTCACCTGTGAGCGATGAATTTTTACCTGTGAGCTCTCCATGGATCAAAACCTTGTCCAAACTGCCTTACTTAGAGATGTCCAACCTTCTCCACTGATCTTTGTCAATCATCTCCTCTAGAAACACCAAAGCTTTCCAGTTCTTAAGTCTGTCAAACACATCTATCTTTCGCTGAAGAACATGCATCTCCTTCTTACTCATGTGACCAAGCCTACAAAGCCACATCTTCACAATAGAAGAAGAATCAGTAATACAAGCAATTAGATAAAGAGTACCTACTCTCTTACCACATGCTTATTCAAGTGTATCCACTATGAGAGTTCTTGTGCATCTCTCATCACCCAACTTTCTTGAAGAAATTAGCTGCATCTTCAAGACCAAGACCTGCATGACCTCCTTCAACACCCATGTGTTGGCCACCTACAATTTTAGCTTCACTTCCCCTTTGCCAATTCTTTGGCAAGGCACACCAGCCCCTAAATAAATCTTTCCAGAGTCTCAAAAGACCTTAACATGGAAAAATGCTCTATTTTGGATTACATGGAAAGAGGCAACAGAATCTATAAAACAAGATTCTACTTTATCCAAGAAACATCCAAGAGCATCTTGTGCAATAACACCTGCATCATCTACTTCTTCAGATCCTTCATGCTGATCTTCTACCAACCAACAATCTTTCTTTACCTGCTCTTTCTTTCCATAACACCATAATTGACCATTCGTGCTTTTCAATTCCTCCATTCTTAGCTTACTTTCTTCTGCCATTGCTATACTCCCACTCAATCAAAAACCCCTGAGAGTGACCTGTAATCAAACACAAACTTGCTCCCTACAACCTTAACTCTGATACCAACTGTTAGGAATCTAGAACAACAAACATGCTCTGATACCAACTGTTAGGACCCAGAAGCACCATTGATTACCATGTACAAACAACTTAATATGCGAAATTAAACTAAAAGTAACAAGTAACTAGAATTCAGAAATAACACAAAATATGAGAGACAATACCCAATTATATTAATACTCTTCTAGAAAAGAATTACAAATGAAGAGATGCCACACTCTTCCCACCTTATAGGTTTTCGACACCAAGTATTTAGTAATTCACCTTCAAGAGCTCACTCTCTCAATTATGGTCCCAACACACAACTCAAACACAGAGTTGGTGTTTACCTCCACCAACCAATAACAACACCACCAGTCAACCAGTCAGTAATAATACTGCCAGTACACCGAGTATACACACATACTCAACTGAGTACACAACGTACTCCAAGTAGATCTCCCATGAACTTGCAACAACTTATAACTCAAATGATCTTACTTTGGAAGGAACTACCTTGCCTTCCTCTTTGCTCTCCAACTGAGTACACACCGTACTCCAAGTAGATCCCACCTGATCTTGCTCCCTGTTGTGTTGTTGTCACCTTGATCCTACTGCCACCTGTAGATTAACCTAGTTCTGCACACCTACAAACCTTAGACCTTACACACACATACACCTACAGATCAATGATCTTACTTACCATGTAGATCTCCAAATGTGGCCTTGCACACCTGTTGACCAAGATCCTACATACATGAAGAATCCTTCTGATTCTCCAAACCAGCACCCATACTTGGCACTGTGGCACTAGGAGGGACACACCTTGCTCTCTTCACTCTGAAGGAGATATTATTTGCTCTCTTACTCTCTAGCACACTTTTACAATACAACCCATGAATCTATTATATAGATCTCATGCAAATAATAATTAGACATCTAATTATAATAATTAGATCTACAGCTTCAAGTCTATAATTGGCCTTCTACGTGCAAATAACTAGTTCGTTAACTAACTGTCTATGAACTGGTAGTTTTAGAACCACATAGGTGACTGACGTCGGTCCCTGTCTACCTAGAGGTGACCGATGCCGGCTGATCCCTGACTAATGTTAGTTGCTCATCTCACTATATATGACCGATGTCGGCTGATCAGATTGACGTTAGTTGCTCTGCAACTCAGTAACCTCTCAGCAACCTCCTCCATGTCTACATTAGTAAGACTTTTAGCTCCACAACCTAACATTTACCATCAAGTAGGTCTATCTCTTACAAGTGAGCCACTCTATAGTCATCATCATTAATGATATGTTGTAAATGACTTTAGAGAGAAGGTATCTCAACCTCAATAGGAAGATTAGTGTCAATTCCATAAACAAGTGAATATGGTGTAACTTATATTTGAGTATGGAATGTGGTACGATATGCCCAAAGGGAGTTAAATATCTAAAAGTACCAATTATGAACAACATCATTGATAATCTTCTTCATAATATTGATAATGGTTTTATAAGAAGCCTCAGCTTATTTTTTTCCTTGTGGATAGTAAGTGGTAGAGAAATGTTGTTTCATGTGGTATTGAGAATAAAGTTCTTTCACATCCTTATTATTGAATGATCCACCATTATCAGATATAGTGTTGGATGGGATGTCATAAGGGCAAATGAGATGGTTGAATATAAACATAGAGATCTGCTTACTAGTGATGTAAGTGAGGGTAATGGCTTCCACAAACTTGAAGTATTCATTAGTAGTAAAGACATTTTTATGACCATCTAAATAGGTTATATCAATTCCCCATATTAAGAACAACCATGTTTTTGTCAATAGTTTAAGTGTTTTGGTTGGAGCATGAATCAGATTGGCATGCTTTTGATAATTGACACATATCTCCACATATTCATCTACATCTATTTCTATTTTTTGCTGGTAATAAATAGTAAATAGTAATTTTATGGCTAATATTTCCCTATTGGAGTGGGTCCACACACTCTTTTATGGACTTCCCTCAACACTAGTCCATATTATACCCAAGGTAAACAATGAAGCAGAGTTACATCATAGCTTCTTTGATACAAGTTTGGTCTATGCAGGGTATAATGAGAGACTTTGTAGGTGAAGGCTTTATTTTTACATGACAAATAAGGGGGTATGGTTTGGTCTTAAATATAAGCATATATTTTTTATTACTAGGGGGACATGGAACCAACAATGTCATAAACATCTTGATAACTGATTATTCTTATACCGGTACTATTAGATGTTCACCAAAAAACTATTAATCCCTTACTATATCTATGATCTAGATCATGGAACCAATGGTGTCCATGGAATCAACTATTATGTTAATATCCCAATGTATTATTTTAATTAGATGTTGGTAGTCTATTGTTTGATATTATTGACCATACCTTTATAGGGTACCAATTTCTCATCTTTGATATGATATTGATCTATGTCTTATTTGATGATTAATTGAGAATCACCATACGCTAATAAATTTTGAATGTTCTATTTTACTACTTGATGAAGCCCTACAATGATTGATTTGTACTTGGCCATGTTATTTCTATAATGAAATCTAATGTAAAAGGACTTGGCAATGTGATTCATTTTATGGAGTAACAAACAATATTATATCCCTTAATCCTTTAGTTATGAATGATCCATCAAAGTACATCTTCCACCATTTTGTCTCAGGAGGTGCATTTACTTCTCATAATGGCTTCATCTAGAAATCCAGTTGATTATCTTGAAGAGGAGCTTTATCAAGATGATCTATGAGTACATCCCCTTAATGGCATTCTATTTGGAATATTATATTTCAAATTCACTCAATAGCACAATCCATTTTTCCATACAAACCTATAGAACTGATTTAAAAAGTAGATACTCGAGTGAATCTACTTTGGTGATAATAATCATCTTACTATTTATCATATAATGACAATTTTTGGTCTACAAACAACATTGTTAAATAGGGTTTTTTAATTGACATATAATTACACTCATACGTGACCAATGTTAATCTCAAATAATACATGATGTGCTCCTTTCTTTATTTGTCATGTTGTGCCAAAAGTGCCCCTCGGGCATTCTCAATTTCTAATAGGTAAAGAAGTAATGGATTATTTAGCATTGGTGGAAACATAATAGGTGGGTTGGAAAGATATTATTTAAGGTTATCAAATTCCTTTTGACACTCTTCATTCTAGGAGAATGGTACACCTATTTTTAAAAAGTGCATAAATAGATGACATTTGTTAGATAAATTTGAGATGAAGCACCTAATAGATTGAATCTTGCCTTGTAAACTGTAGAGATGCTTCAAGGTAGACAATGGTGGAATTTTGGTAATGGTATGGAATTTATATGGGTTGAATTCAATACCCATATGAGAGATAATTAAACCTATAATTTTTCCAAAAGTGACATCAAATACATATTTCTTCATATTAATCCTGATGTTATACTTGTAAAGTCTCTCAATGATTCTTCATAACATGGTTGGGTGATCGGTATAGGTCTTTGATTTACCCAAAATATAATTTGAATATTCATCAATAATGTCATGCATCATGTCATTAACAATCCCTATCATATCTCTTTGTTAGGTGGCTCCAACATTCTTAAGTCTACCTAATATTAGCTAATAATAAAATATTCCCCACATAGTGGTGAATGTTGTCTTGTGTTAGTATTTTGATGTGATATTGATATGATTATACCCTAAAAACCCATCCATTAGAGAGAGCATTTCATTTCTAGATGTTGATTCAACTATCATGTCAATATTAGGCAAAGGAAAGTTTTCTTTTAGGCAGGCTTTATTGATATATCTAAAATCATTGTAGATCCTAATACCTTTTGACTTGTTACTCATTAGCACAATGTTTAAAATCCATTCTAAATAGTTGATTGGCCTAATAAATTTCACGTTTAAGAGTTTTTAAAACTCTTTCTTTACTAAAACAATAATATCATGATGAATCTTATGCAACTTCTTTTTAATAAGATTAGCATTAAGATGTACATTAAGATGGTGTAAAACCAAGTTGGGGCTGCAAACTTGGCATGCCAAAATATTTCCATGCAAATATGTCAAAAAATTACATAAAAAGGGATGTAAAATATTCACATTCCTCCGTAGTGAGAGATGAGACTATTTTTATCCATTTTAGGCCCTATGGAGTCCCAATATTGACCTCTAAAGTATCATTCACTATAAGTGTAGAACTATCATATAGAATAGTTGGTAAGGAGTTAAAATGATTGGAAATGGAAAATTACTTCAATTAGACTAGATCATCTTATTATTATAAATAGGATGAATCAAAATATATTTGTTGGCATTGGCCATGATAAAAATACCTAAGGGCAATCTTGAACAATCTATATAAAAGCTTATCACTCCTCGACACTAATATTTAATCCATAAATAGACTATGGGATATAGGTCTCCTATGATTTAAGGAAGAGGGGTGAACATGCCAATATAATGGCAAAGGAAACCAATTTTCACCTAGAGACTTACTTTTCTCTTTACCTTTTACCTGGTTAGAAATCACCCCAAAGAGTTTTTCACTTTTAAACCTCAATGTTTGATTTTATTTTTATTTTTGTCTAGGGAAGTTCACCTACTCTTTTAAGTAGGAAATAGGATAAAATTTAATATTAAATCCCTATTTGTGGTCTTTAATAGGTATGTGACTCCTCAATCCTAGAAATTCATATATGGCCTGATCATTTGCAAACTCATCTAATGGCATTATTGACTCTTGTTGGTCCTAGTCTATCAGTTTGGGATGGTAAAGGTTAAGTGTGAAGGTTGATAAATAGGTATAATAGTGTAAATTACATGGGGGTTAAATTTTTTTGTAGTGATAAGGTCATCATAAATGTTATAATTAGACCCTATGTCATTGCCAACATCACCATCGCTAGTCATTGGTGGTAGAATGCAAATTAGGTATGTGGGGTCACCCCCAAGTAGTCTAAATATTATACCGTGGGTTCCCTGATACTTGGTCATCAATATTTGTTCAATGACAACTTTTTGATATAACATAAGGCCTTTTCCTTCATAAGCTAGGTGATCCATAATCTGGTTGGGAATATGATACTTCAAACTTTGGTAGAAATCAACCAACTCATCATTGTAGATCCATGAATCATCTTATACTAAAGGGTATTTTTTTAGGCAAGAGTCCAATTTTAACATAATGGACCTTTTAAACAAATATTTTCCTTTGTTTTCCTATGCCATACAAGTATTCTTGGCCATAGGTCTCCCATATGCATTAGGATTTTTAGGTAATTTGGAAACATAAAATGCATTATAGGTATTATATTCTCTAATACCTTTGTTAGTGACATAAAAATGGTTAGATATTTTTGGTGGAGGCATGGTATATGTAGATACTAAGTTATTTAGGTCAATGTAATTAGATTCTGAGCTTTATTCAATGGTTTTATCTTTTTTTGCTTTTTCTCCATTTTCTTTGGGCACAAGATTCATGCCAAAATAGTAGTTATAGATTTTATACTTAGCCTCAAGGCATTTACAATATTGATATGGCTAAATATCAATAGGTATAGTCATTTCAATTTTTGAATGTGGAAATTTTATACACTAGTGCAATGTAGAAGGTATATCCATTGTTTCATGGATTTAGGGTCAACCTAATATTAGATTTTAAGATAGTTCTAGATTTAAAACATGAAACAGAGTATCATGTATCAATGGTCTTATTGGATATATTTTTCCCACATACCAAGATTACGTCCACATAGATCAAGTTTCTAATGGATGAGTAGGTGAACAAAATTTCTAAATGGATTGAGTGGTCCAAGGATCTCATTTTTCTCACAAAGATTTTGAAACACTTTAAGTTCACTTGAAGAGTAATTTACCAATTTCTAAAGGACAAGTCTAAAGCATTGTAGAGACCCAATGGGATATCAAGAGTTCTTGAAGTGAGTATGTAAGTGCATAACATTCATCAAGTTCTTTATTGTGTTCACCTAGACATTTTGGGTCTTGTGGTAGAAATTTTGAATAAGTAGCTTATTGATGCCTTAATTTCCATGTGTGGATGATTCAAGAAGAATTAGTCATATGGGTATGTTCATATTATCCCTAATAACATATAAATCAAGTTTTAGGTTATTAAACTATGTGCAATAGAAGCTATGCATGCTTAAAGTTGGATCCTTAGATAGAATTTGTTAAATTTCCATACTTAGCCATTTTTGACCATGATAGGCACATAGACATCACATAGGGAAAAATGAACTAGATCACTTAGTGATTCAAGTGGGTTCATCCCTTTTAGTATCAAGAACATCTCCTAAAAATTTGGTGCCTCCATGACCTCTTCACTTCTAGATACAAACTTTTAAATCTAGTCAAAAAGTGATTGACATTTGCATAGATTTCAAATTAGAGCTCAAGAAAAGATCCATTAGGTTTTAAATTTGATAGTTTTCAAGAAGTCAAATACATCCACATGGACATCAAATGATGGTCACATGGACATAAATTTTAAGACCTAGTAAATAGTTATTAGTTTTCAAACAATGGGTCCTAGGTAGATAAAATGTCATGCATTTGATCATACATTCAAATCTAGTGATAAGTAGAGGTAAAATAGGGCAGTGAATCTCAAAATCAAATACATGCATGATAAGTGTCAACAATGTGTTCAAATTTCATAGTATCAAAGATAAATGTTCATTTGAAACAACAAGATATAACAGAGTGAGATGGGTCAACATGTTAATGAGTTGAGTTAGATATCGATAACCAATTAAAATAAAGGCAAGCCCAAGAATTTTGATGGAATTTGAGGGACCCTTTTCTATCATAAGTAAATAGGTCTTGCAGAATCATCTTTCCACCATTAAAGCTTGATCTAACACCATTTAAGGGACAAACTGATATAGTAAGACATAAAGAACTTAAAAATACTACCATTAGAGCTAAATATGGACCTCTAGTTCACAAATTAATATTAGGTAGGATTATTTCTACAATTGTGTTCACCTTTTTAAAAAGGATCCATGTATATGTATAAATCTTGGTTTCTACAGAGATAGATTGGGTCTTTGGACATACTTAGATCTAGAAAGAGGCCATGAAGTCTATAGATCTATATTAATATGGTATCTATAGGAAAACCAATAATATTATATTGGTTTTTGTCTATAGAATGGACCTATGATCTAACATAGAGAGAAAGAAGATATGTCATTAATGTAAAGGGTCCTCATCCATTAGCATGGATATATTTTCATCAAGTAGCTTCCTAAAATGCACAAATACATGATTCTATCAAATCCATGAGCATGCAATTATTTTTTCAAGTGAGAGATGGTGTGAAGGATCAAAGAAAAAGTCTAGTGTTAGGAATTGTAGCTAGGGGCATTCAATGCATCCTTAGAACGACTTTCACACTCAATAAGCCATGGGAAGTGTCTTGATTGATCAAAAAGGTGGGAAGGTTTTCATTATCTAAAGAGAAAAAGGTGATACCTAAGGTTAAATTAATGACCTGGGATGGTGTGTTCCCTCTTTGATGGCATGCTCCCACATTATCTCTCTTTCTCTCTCTTTTCCTATATATTGTAGTCGCATTCCCATTAAGGGGATTTACATATCTTATAATTTATCATTCTTTTATGGGATAATGATACTCATTAAGAATCTTTAAAAAGTGTGCTTATTTGATATGGTTAAACCCTATCAAAATATTGCAATAACTACCTTTTGAATTAATAGGATCAATTCTTTACCTAGCTCTTATCTTTAATCAGTTCTTAGTATGCTTATGTATGGTGAATTCATGAAGGAGATTATTCCTAGTTTACTATCCTTCTACTTGCCTCTTCAAAGGTGTTTTGAAGCTAATTTGTAGGTCTAGATTAGTGTTCTATTTGGAACCTCTTCTATGAAACATTTATGAAACTAGTGAGACTATGAGATTGAGTAAGCCATAGTTGTATTTTTTTGATCCAATGTGTGTTTAAGATTATATGAGTGTCTATTTAGCTTTGGTGCATCACACTTTTAGCCTTTTTAGGATCCCTTATCCTTTTTATAACTCTTTCCCTGTGAAGCATTATTTTATCATTAGTTTAGGTGAATGTCAAGAGGAATTCAATCTTCTCTAAAGGTTTAACCCAAACATAGGATACCCATATCCTAGGATTTCTCCCATTGTGTAACTCAATTGGAGGGAGCCTTAAGAACTCTATCCAAGGGTAAAAATTAAACCTAAAATAATTTTTGGAATGCCCAATGGGAACACACTCCAAAAGTAATATTGATCAAATTTAATGCTAGTTTGATGAAATTTTGAAAAGTTAAGCTCTCAAGCAAAAACATCTAGTGACATGAAAATGAAGAATCAACACTCTAGTGCAAAAGAGTAGCTTTGTCTCATGCCAAAAGTGATAATAAGGTTAGCTTCAAGGGGTATTCCCTTTGAATTTATACAACTACCTTTAAATGCATAAAAAATATTAAGGTTTACCAAATACACATCCATATTAGGGAACCTTTACTCCTAGGTCATTTTCAAGGCCTACCCTTGCATGAAGACCTTTATTAATGCCTTACATAGACATGGTAGACCCTATATTCTTTATGTATTTTAATGGTAAAAGTCCTCCAGACGTTGTCCAATATGATCCTATCCTAGTTATAGCCCTTATAAGTGTTCATTAGTATGTTGGTGACCAAGATACAACACCTTATGAATACCTCATAGACATAGCCAATTTTTGAAATATCCATAATGTCACTAAAGAAAATATAGCTATTAGGTTATTAGATACTTATTTTAAAGGAAATCCCCTATTTGGTATAGAGGCCTTACTACCAATTCCATTCAAACATGGGAATAATTAGGGAAGGCCTTGTGTAAAATATTTGAGGACAAAAGTGACCTTTATAACTTTCATAACAACTAACTGCCAATAGGAGATCTCCTCACGAAGTCATGCAAGACTTCAACACAAGGTTCCAAAAAACTTGGGAAGAATCCTAGTCTAAGTTAGACCAATCCCTAACTTTTCCTTCTTATATTATTTGAAGGCTCTAAATAGTGACATAGTAGTGATGATCTAAACTATGAGGGGGAATATACTTTCAGGTGTTTATGAGGTGGACATCAAATTAGAAAATTGTCTAGTTAAAGATAGAAAACTTACACCTAGGCCACCAATTCCCTTATTTCTTAAAATCAAACCATCTCCTATTGCTATCCCTCCACTAGATGTAATTCATCCTATACCAATAATTTATGCAATACCTACACCAAGACAAGAGAAAGCTTCCACTAGTGGATCTAGTGACTCTCAAGACCAAAAGAATTTCTAAGATCTTAATAACATGTTTCAATCCTTAGGTAATGAGCTAGTAAATTTCAAAAGGTAATAGGCTTTAAATAGGCCTTATCAAGGTTTGTATCAACCTCAATAGTAGGATTTTTAAGTAAACAAGCCACCATAAAAAGGGAACTATCAAGGCTAGGGCCAAGGTCAAAACCAAGGACAAGGGTAGTATGGCCAAAATAGTTAGAATAACTACAATCCTAATGTATCTATCACTTCCAACACCTTAGTACTAGTTCAAAATAATGTGGCTCAATAAGCAAAGAGTATGATGCTTTGGAAGTAGTCTTTTAGTCAACATATTATCCCAAATATTAACCTCAACCATGCTTTCAATGATCAATGGTAGAAAGCTGATAATTTTGGGTACAACCAAGTTCTAATGGCCAAAAATATAGAGGTGACTATGATGAACAAAACAAAATAGCCTCCACAAGGTCAAGGGTCTAATCAAGGACCAAACCAACTAGATGTTACCATCATGAAATATGAACAAGAGAAGTGTTATGCACTCAACCAACAGGCTAGTTCTCACTAGGCCTATAATTTAATGGTAAATAATATAAGATTTAAAAAAAGGAACATGGATAGTAACCAAGAAGTAGTCAAATAGATTGCTACCATTACTCCTTCACTGACAAAGCCAAATGAACTTGATATCACTCTGAGGGTTCCAGGACCCCCAAAGAATCATAATCAAGGGAATATTTTTATGGCCCAAGGCTCACATGTTCAACAAAAAAATAGTGGTGTCTCTCAAATCACAAGTAAATGTTGGTGTTTCACCCATCAAAATTGTTGAATAAATGAATAAATATAATATAAGTGTGACAATGTGGGACATACTCTCCATGCTTGGTCAAGTGGACATTATTTAGGAGGGTTTGTCCAAGATTAATGTTACGATAATTGTAGAAAAGACACCAAGCAAGGTGAATGAAGTTCTCACTAATGCAACCAAAGATCCAAATGAAGGACAATTAGGTAAAGAAATCAATCATCGTCCTTTCTATATATCAGTGATCATTAGAAACTCTTTGGTGCATAATTTCTTAGTGGATAATGGGGCTAGTGCCTCAGTAATGCTAAAATCCATAGTTGATCATCTTGGTCTAAAATATGAACCACAGTCCAAAGGAGTGTTATAACTTGATGGTTCTTCTCCTAATCCATCTGGCATATTTAAGGACCTCAATATGACCCTACACACTTGTCTAAGTGTCTTATTGGCTTAGAATGTATTGATTTTGGATGTTCCTCCTTATTTTACACTATGCCTATAAAGGGAGTTCATAGTAAAGATATGAAGCTATCTTGTAGTATATTGGTCATATATGACATTTAGAAGAAGGCATGGGCTAAAGTGTCAATCAAACTTGAGTTCATTAAATAATTCCATATAAAACCCTATGGACTAGATAATGCTAACATCAATTTCACCATCACTGATGAGGATGAATTTATAATGGGGTAGGAGCTGAGCACTCATCTATATGAGGTACTAAACATGTTCCTTGATGAGCTATGGAATAAAATTCAGTTGTTAGATCCCTTAGAATGTGTTGAATAAAGGGACTTGGGTGTCTACTATTTGCATGAAGAAAGCCATCCCATGTCATCCCTCATGAAGCCTTAAGAAGACCTTAGTGGTCTATAGAAGTTACTTTTTGATGGCTTAAAGAGAAAGCATAGAGTGGGTGTATGTGTTATGTTAATATACCCTTCAAATTATAAGTGTTTCTCTTCATATATGTTCCAATTTAGTTACTCCTATAGTGAAGTAGAATATGAGGGTCTCAGTGATGGCCTTAAATGGGCTAGTAAGAGAAGGATCAAGTAGTTGTAAGTTTATGGAGATAGCGAATTGGTTATACACCAAGTCAGAGGTCAAAATGACACTAAAAACCATTTAATAAAGTCTTAGAAACATAGAGTGTGGGACCTAATTGAGGAATTTGACACTTTCAACATCCAATCAGTCTCAAGAAACGAAAATCAACATGTTAATAGGCTAGCAACTATGGTAGCTCACTTTGACATCCCAATGAATTTAAAAGGACCAAGGTGAAACCACATGTCAAAGTGGTAATAATATGGTTAGTGCTAAATAATTAATCTCATTGGTAGGTATTCAAAAATGACAAACAGATTGCATGTTTTTTGTAGTAAGAAACAAAGTTCTCCTACATCAACCAAATAAAATTGTAACATAAATATGAAGGGAAAATTATTCAATTAAGGTCTAATAATATTCATAAAGGGCTATTCACCCTAGAATTTTTGTTTCATGAAGGGGACCATATGAGGAAAGATAAAGTGGTGATGTCAACTAACAAATAGAACTATGAGAGAGTTCTTATATTTGAAGACAAAATGTTCAAGCTATGAAAGGTAAGAAATAATGCTGAGAGGCATGATTTCATAAAGGTTTATAAGAGATATGTAGACATCTTTGCTTGGTACTATTGTGAATTGAGTGGAGTTCATCCTAAATTAGCCCAACACAATATAGAGATAGATGCTAATGCTAAGACTATCAGGTAGAAGTAAAGATCCATAAAACCCAAGATTGAAGAGCTTATGAGAAAGGAATTAACCAAGCTTATTGAATCCAAGATCATCTTCCCAATTAAGCACTCCTCATGGGTATCTAATCTAGTACTTATCAGAAAGAATGGGGAGATCAGATTATGTGTGGACTTAAGGGATCTTAGTAGGGTCTCTTTGAAGGATAATTACCCTATACAATCCATGGATCAAATCTTGTAAGTATTTTCTATTTCATAATGCTTTTCTCTCTTAGATGGATATTCAAGTTACAACCAAGTACTTGTGAGAGAGAAAGACCAGTAAGAGACTGACTTCACCACCAAGTGGGGTATATTTGATTATCAAAAGATGCCTTTTGGATTTTACTATACTATAATAACCTTTAAAATATTAATGGACATGGCCTTCTAAAGATTAATAAATCAAATGGTACTTGTCTACTTTCTTACATCACAATCTTTTGTAAGAAAACTAGTGAGCACATGGACCATATGAGGCTAATTTTCTAGAGATGTAGAGAGTATGATATCTCTTTAAATCCCAACATATGTGTTTTATTGGTACATGAAGGTAAAATTTTGGGTCACATTGTCTCTAAATAAGGATTATACATTGACCTTGATAGAGTAAGTGTTATCTTAGCTTTATCCTTGCCAAATCACAAGAAAGGGATCTAGAGCTTCCTTGGTAAGATTAACTTTATGAGAAGGTTCATACCTAGTTTCACCAACCTAAAAAAACCTATCACTACCATGCTAAAGAAAATCTAAGTGTTTTATAGGTTTAATGAAGGCAAGGCATCTTTTGAATCCATAAAATAGGTCATTACACAATCATCCTCACCATAAATCCTAATTTCTCTAAGGACTTCATCATTTACACCTTTACTAACATTGATAACATATTATCTATGTTGATATAGAAGAATATCAAAGGAATGGAACATATGATTGGCTTTTTTAGTCAAGGGTTGGAAGGATATGAGGTGGGGTACACTTTTATTGAGAAATAAGTTCTTGCAGCCTTGAGGAGCCTCAAGAATTTTAGGCTCATGTTTTCCAATAGTAGGATCCATATTATGGTGTCTGATCTTGGAGTTATGGACTTCCTCCTTAACAAGGATTTGAATGAGAAGAGAGTAGACTAGGTCACAAAGGTTATGAAATATGATGTAGAGATCAAGGTCACCAAGATGGTCAAAGGTAAGGGCTTATGTGAGCACATGGTAAATGACCCCCAAGAAGACAAGGAAGCTATTTTGGTGATTCAAGACAACTCACATGCAAGAGCACCTCCACTTTAAAAGAGTTGACTTCAAAATATGGCTCACTTCTTAGAAATAGGAGAATGTCCCAAGGATTATAAAAATACAAAATAAGGTATTTCAAGCTTTAATTTATACCTTATTCATTCATTGATGGTGTTTTTTTAGAAAGCACCTCAATATGGTACTCCTTAGATGCATAGATGATGACCAAGTTATAACAATAACATCATGTAGGAGGTCACTTTATGGACCTGTAGGAGGTCACTTTACACCTAAAAACATAATTAGATGGAGAGGTATTACCCATACCAATCAATGAAATTCATTTAAAGCCCTGTTATTAGAAGTATTACATCTATTATAACATATTGTACATATTAGAGTAGATTGTATGCTTTCCTATAAGTTCTTTTTGCACATTTATTTTTTATTCTATTTTTTCCTTTTCCAAAATTCCTTAGGAATTTTTATTTTGTTTTATTGGGTCTTTGTTACTTCAAGATAGTTTCCACTCAATTGTAGAGGCTAATGACTTCATGCCCAATAGACTAGACAAGGAAAATGGTCTAGGTTCTAAAAACATAATAGGCATGCTTTCCTATGTGTCACCAAAGATGTTGGCCATTTTTGGTCCACATACCAAGATTATGAATAGATATATTATGTTACTAATGGATGAGTAGGTGAATAAAATTTTTGAATGGAATGAGTGGTCCAAGGATCTCATTTTGCTCATAAAACTTTTGAAACACTTTAAGTTCACTTGAAGTATAATTTTCCAATTTATAAAAGACAAGTCTAAAGTGTTATAAAGACATTATGGGATGTCAATATTTCTTGGAGTGATTATGAAAGTTCATATAATTCATCTAGTTTTTCATTGTGTTCATCTAGATATTTTGGGTCTAGTGGCAAAAAGTTTGAGTAAGTAGTTTGTTGATGCCATCATTACCACATGTAGATCAATCAAGAAGAATTTGTCATATGGGTCTATTAATATTATCCCAAATAATATATGCATGAAGTTTTAGGTCATATAACTAAGCACAGTAGAATTTATGTATTTTCAAATTTTCCTCCTCAAATAGAATTCACTAAGTTTCCATACTTAGCCTTTTTTGACCATGATAGGAACACAAAAATCACATAGGAAAAAATGGAACATCTCACTTGAGCATTTTTATACACAATTATAATTCTCCCAAATCTAGTGGATCAAGTGGATTCATCCCTTTTAGTATCAATAACATCTCTTGAAAATTTGGTGCATCCATAACCTCTTCGATTCTATATCCAAGCCTTCAAAGTTAGTCAAAAAGTGATTGATGTTCACATAGATGTCAAATTAGAGCTTGAGGCAAAATACATTAGATTTTAAATTTGAATATCTTTAGGATATCAAATACGTCTATGTGAATGTCAAATGATAATCATGTAGACATCAATTTTAAGACTCGATAAATAAACATTGGTTTTTAAACAATGGGTTTTAGGTAGTTCTAATGACACCCATTCGATCATACATTCAGATCTAACAATGAGTAGAGGTCAAAGGGGTTAGTGAATCTCAAAAGAAAATGTGTGCATGAGAAGTGTCAATAGTGCATTCAACTATCAGAGGATCAAATATTAGTGTTCATATAAACATATAAGATCTAATGGAGTGAGATGGGTCAATATGTCAAAGGAAAGCCCAATAATTTTGATTGAAGTTGAGGGACCATTTTTGACTAGAAGAAAATAGGTCTTATAGGATCATCTTTATACCATTGAATCTTTATCTAAGGCCATTAAAGGGACACGCTAATGTAATAAGACATAGGGAACTTAAAGGGACCATCATTAGAGCTAAATATGGACCTCTGGTTCATAAATTTGTATTAGCCAAGTTTATTTCTATAGCTATGTTCACCTTTTTAAGAATAATCCATGTATATGGTGAAATATTAGTTCCTACAAAAACATATTTGGTTTTTTTACACCTATTGCAATCTAGAAAGAGGCCATGTAGTCTATAGGTCTGTATTAATATGGCAACTATAGGAACATCAATAATCTTAGATTGGTTTTCATATATAGAATGGACCTATGATCCAACATAGAGAGAAAGTAGATATATCATTAATGCAAAGAGTCCTCATCCTTTAGCATTTCTATATTTTTAAAAAGTAGCCACTTATAATGCATAAAGCCATGATTCTATAAGATATATGATCATGAAGTTTTATCTTCAAGTGAGAGATGACATTAAGGATAAAAGAAAAGGTTTAGTGTTGGGAATTATAGCTAGGGGTATTCAATGCATCCTTATAATCTTTGGGGACTTTCTCACTTAATAAGCCATGGGCAGTGTCTTGATTGATAAAAAATGTGGCAAGATTTTCATTAGATAAAGAGTAAAAGGTGGTAGTTCAAGTTCAATTAATGACCTAAGATGGTGTGTTCCCTCTATGATGGTGTGCTCCAACATTATTTCTCTCTCTCTCTCTCTCTCTCTCTCTCTCTCTCTCTCTCTCTCTCTCTCTCTCTCTCTCTCTCTCTCTCTCTCTCTCTCCTCCTATATATCCTGGTCTCATTTCCATTGAGATGGTTCTCAACTCTTAGAATTTATCATTATTTTCTAGGACAAGAATACTAATTGAGACTCTTGCAAAAGTGTGCTCATTTTATATCATTAAACCCTATCAAAATATTGTAAGAATTGAATTTTAAATTAATAGGATTGACTCTTTACCTATCTCTTATCTTTAATCAGTGCTTAGTATGCTTATGTATAGTGAATTTTTGAAGGAGATTCTTCCTAGTTTATTGTCCTTTTACTTGCCTCTTTGAAGGTGTTTTCAAGATGAATTATAGATCTAGATTAGTGTTCTATTTGGAACCTCTTCTATGAAACATTTATGCAACTAGTGAGATTGTGAGATTGAATAAGCTATAGTTGTCTTTTGATGATCAAGTGTGTGTTCAAGCTTATATGCATGTCCATTTAACTTTGGTGCATCACCTTTTTAGCTTTATTAGGAGAACTTATCCTATTTATAATCCTTTTCTTATGAATCATTTGTTTATCATTAGTTTAGGTGACCATCAAGAGGAATCTGACCTTCTCTAGAGGTCTAACCCAAACACAAGATACCCACAACTTGGGGTTGTTTCCATTATGTAGCTCAATTGGAGGGATCCTAAAGAATTCTCTCTAAGGGTGAAAATTGAGCCTATAATAGGTATAATGACCACTGACAAGCTAATGGTACCTTGAGATTCTCATTCTTCATTATCATATTCCTTGATAATGATGGTATCTCATTTCAAGTTAGTTGCTACATATCTGAGATGTTTGACCAACTTTAGAGACATAATGTTGAGACCTAAACCATTATCTATGAGGACATGTTTAAATATATGGTTCATTATACCAAGTTTAATGCATAATAGGTTGTTATGTAGAGGTATTATGAAATATATATCCCTTTGGTCAAAGGTGAGATGTTAGATAGGGCCAAGTGTCCTACCAAGGCTTGTGATTTGTCTAGAGTGATATCATATGGTGCAAGGGATTAGTTAAAATACTCATTCAAAATATATTTGTGGATGGTATACGTATACAAAAAATCCATGATGGATATGTGTATGGGAATCTAATTTAGTTATTCAATAATATCATAGGTTTTCACTTTAGTTTTTTTAGTTGGTTTGTTTTTTATAGGCATGGAACACTGATTAGGATCATTTGTAGTATTTGGTTGTGGTCTTTTGATAGAGACCCTAGCTTATCAAGTTACTATTGTGAAATATAAATATAGAAATTGGATTCGGTATCTATCTTTGTATGTAATGATGTTTGGAATGATGATTCTTAGATAGTATGGTTCCTAATTATCAGCATGATCCATAGAAAAATCATCAACATAAGGAGGTTGGTAGGAATTATCTAGAAAATAATCATTATTGGGGAAAGGTCTAGGTTTTTTTAGTTGGCCTAGGGTTGATAGTGATGGTGGAAACATGACCACATAAAATATGTCCTCTAACATTTTTTAGGTATACATAATGGCATGATGACCTCTTTGGTTAGTTTGATTATTTTTCCCTTATTTTTGACCATTTTGCTTCTATTATTGTGGTTAGTAATGTTGTTTCTAATTTTATGGTGGAGTTATCTACTGATTTTATTTCTATTATTAGTAATATTATTTATTTTTATTATTCTTATGTTGGGGAAACATATTTTGGGAGATACCCAGGTTATGATTGTTTGTAAGAGCATGGGTGTCTCTTTCTATCTCTCCATTTTATAGCATGTTTTCCATCAAATGTTTGATTTGGATACACCATCTTATGGAATTACCTCTAACACAATGGTACTCACAAACTTCATGTTTCTTATACCAATAGGGCAAAAGATTCCGTTTATGAAATGGCTTTGGTAATGGTGAACTAATCATATTTACTTGAACCTATATTTGGAACACAAACTCAATAGGCTCACCAAGCTCATTGAATTGTTGGCCAATGGGTGGTCTTCTATTCAAAGTAGGGGTTTATAATTATCTTTAATTTTTTGGTGGATGGTTTTGTAGAGGTCCTAGTTGAGTGTATGGAAGAAGTGGTTGTTGAGTGGGTGAAGGTATACAAACATCTTGTTTTCACCATTTAAACATGGTGTGATTCAGTAACCTTGTTGCCAAAAATATTTTTATTATGGTTATAGTGTTTAGGTATTTCATTATTATTGGCTTGAGGTGGATTTTAATTCAATATTTGAGTTTGGTTTTGATTATGGTTGTGGCCTTGATTTTGATTTTGGTTCTAATTGTAATAGGTTATCTTGATTATTTCTTCATTGATAAGGGATTTCTAAACTTGTATACCTTTTTATATAACTTCTTAAAATGTATGAGCACATTACATATCTTGATGATAGGATATTTCACTATGAAATCTCCTCATAAATATTGTCTCCAACTTTTTATCTAACACGTTGCAAGTATGCAATGAATCTTTCACCAGACTACCATTTAGATTGGCCTAGATCTAAAATAGTAATATCGTGATAGATATTGTATGAAAATTTATATACAAACTTCTCTAATAAATCATTGAAGTTAGGTATATAGTTATTTAGTAATTTCAACAACCATTCCAAGGCTTGTCTAGCTAGACTCCTTAGGAAGAGTAGAAGCAAGTATATATCACTATAGGACACTGACTAACAAGAAATAAAAAATTAATTCAAATGATCTCTATGGTCACCTTTGACTTTTTATTTGTTAAATTGAGTCATCTCATAACCTAGTGGAAACATTATATGCATATATTTCATGTTAAATGGGTAAGATACTATCTCCTCCAATTTGAATATCTTCATTTACTTTCTAAGTTGTATCATTTGAATTGCATCCTTCATCTATTATAACTCTTGGGAAAGGAAATAAAAAGGAGCATCTTGTTACTATAGAGGTTGAATGGTTAAAGGTTGATTACCCTAACTAGGATAGGTATACTATGGGATATAGTCAAATTGGCTAGATGGCTAGGTATGGGTATCCATGCATTATAGTTGTACTATGGGCATAGAATATGTTGTTTTTGAAACACATTTTGGTTTAGGTTGGCTACATAATCCTCACTAGTGAATTTTGAATGTAGTAATGGAATTTGTCTCTATAAAATGTGTTGGTATTTTTGGGCTTGGGAGGGAACTTATTACCTACTTATTAAACCCTATTGTGTATAAGGAACATACTAATAACTAGATTCCTATTATTGAAGGTGTTGGTAATTGGATATTTGTTTCATATGTGATACCCATTGTGTGAAAGTTAATTTTTTTTGAACACATGATACCTATAGTTTAAGAACATTGTTATTAGCTAAATACCTATTGTTAGATCAGTATTTACCGTTAAAGTGGAACTTGTTATTGGTTTGTAAAATGTTAGCAGTTCAACATTTGTTATTAAATTGGTAATTTTTATTGGCTTAGAAAATGTTGGGGGTCAACATTTGTTTTTGTTGACCAAATATCACTTTTTTACTGATAGGAATACATTTTTGGTTGGGTAACATTTATGATTGAGAAGGTATATTGGTATGTGCTTTTTATGGTGGAAAATTAATTATCACCTATTGAGGTGGTGTAGTGTTTTTCACATGTTGCAATGGTAATTTGGTCTATTATTGGCTCATTCCCTCCTATTTCATATTCAAAGAAGTAGTTGGTTGATGAGTGGAGATTACTTGTTTATTTGGGAAATAGGCATAGCTATTCCTTGTTATTACAATCCATTTGTGGCATTGTTTAGAAGAACCTGATGTGTATTGCTTGGTGATAAATTATACTCACTTTTTTTAAATTAGCATGCACTTACATGCTATCCATAACATTTTGAGTTAGGTCTTCCATTTGAGAAACATTATCTTCCATAAAAATATGGACATTATACATATCGAAAACCAATATGATTTGTCTAAATGGGTCTATGTTTTGGCTTGCATAGGCTGAGGCATTTATTTTTTACCTATTGATGGAGTTATCTCAATAAGCAGATTGTTATAAATAACCCTTGTGTTTAGGTTATGATCTATATTGAGATAATTTTAGTAAGCCTTCTATAATTATTCCATGTATTTGTGCATAATATCTTTCACTTTTATAAGAATATTATGATCTTGTTGTGAAAATTTGAATAGATTTTGGCTATAAATACTAGATGTATATTTGAATTGTTGAATTCATAGTTCATTACTAGGCATTATAATCAAAATGCATATACTTTCATGTGGCAAATCTGGTAGAACTTGGATCCTACTTAGATAGCTCTAATGAGAACTTTGTCTTTATTTTCCAACAAATTTCATTCAAATAAGTATGGATTATAGCTAGTTTGCATGGGTGTTGTAACATAATAGGGCTCTTGTTGTTAGTTTTGTTCCATGTTAGGAATTATTTAAGTAAGGTATTATGTTATTTTCTCTAAATCTTGGCCTGGATAAGGAGGCATAGTTACCAACTATTTCACTAAATATTCAAGCCTTTGTTTAATACATGGGATGTTATAACATGGATACAGATCTATATGAGAGGGTATATTGTCATACAACTCTTGAAAAAAAGGGTCATTGGCCACAAATTTCCTATAGCCAAGATTATACATACTCTCACTACATGTGTAATGAGTCAAGTTTAGATCCATGGACAATTAAAATGAAAAAATAGAATCTAAAGGTAATAAACAACCAAGGTCTAAAAGCAAAGGACCTTTGGCTCTATAAAAGAGGCACATAGGGATAAAAAACTAAACTAGGCAAAGGCAAATGCAAGAATAGCCTAGCAAAATGATACTAATTTTCCCAAAGGTAGTTATAATCAATGAAAAAAGTAACATAAAGGCTAAAAACCATCTATGGATAAAGTACTAGTTTTCCTAAAGGTGGTTATAGTTGGTAACAAGAGTGTTTAGGCAAAGTAGAAAAATTGAGAACTAGGATCAAAACATAATAATGATTTTCCCAAATGTATTTATAATCATACTAAAAATAAGTCTAGACTCAAAAACACAAAACTCACATAATAATTCAAAATAAAACTAAACCAAGGGAATTATATTAGATGACACTTGGTAATTGGTTCACTTAAGAATCAATATTTGACTCATGAAAAGTATTGGAACAAAGGAACTAAGAAACTAAAAAATTAGGCATAATAAACTTCAAAGAAAGTAAGTGGTAATAACTTGGCTTAAAAGGATGCTCTAAACAAGGTATGAAACAAACAACAAGCACTAGATCTAGGCAAGGGGTCTTTTATATCAAGTAGGAATTAAACACAAGTAACAATATCCAAACATAAAAGTAGACAACCTAAGCCCAAATTAGTTGAGGCTTTGGAATGAACCTAAGTAGTTTAGGATTTTCACTTTGAAAGGTTGAGATTCAAATTTAATACAAAAATACTTGAATGTTCTAAGGAAAATGGGATATACCAAAATAGGTAGTTTAACCATGCATTTGAAATAAGATAGGTATAATAATAACTTTTAACTTGGTTTCAAAAGTGGAAAGAGATTTTAATAATTTAGACAACATAACAACTCTCCTTCAATAAAATGTCATGTAAAAATGATGTTTGTAATAGAAAATCCAAGTCAAAAGTTTGAGATGAAATGGGCAGCATAACGACACCTCATTTAAACAAAAGACACATTAATAGATTTGGAATAAATCTCTAAGGCAAAATGTGAAACACAAATGGATGAAGTAACACCTCTTAGGCTAAAATGGGTTAAAGAACAACATGAATGTTTTGGAATTATTTTGACATGACAAAAAAATAAATAGTTTTAGTCTAAAAACACATGTAAATAAAAAAACAAAAAAATTAGAACTAATGGCTCATCATATCTCTAGAACTGACATGGGTGTTTGTAAATTCTACTAAAATTTCCACTAATATACCAATGCTTGTGAGGAATTAAGTGTTAGTCCAAAATTTAAAGTAAAAGTGTAGATAGAGTTTTTACACCCCTTTTATCTCTTAAGAATTGATACATGGCATGAAATTATAATGAGGAACACTCAAAATTTGGCAATAAATTATGTGGCAAGTGGGGTTTTGATTAAAATATATAAATCTCACGCATACTATATGGTCCCATGTGTGGTGAACATAAGGGCACAATCACATTAAATTAATCCAAAACTCTTAGATTAATATGTAAAGGTCTATTCCTTTGCATAAAAAATATAACCATGTACTTCTTACTATAGTCTAATGTCTAGCAGTTGTATGGCTTGGGATGGTTAGTCTAACTACTCACTATTATCCCATCCTATAGTTCTCCCAATTTTTATATCCCACCATGGAGTGGGGTTGGTATGATGCTAGGATATGAAATCTTAGGTCAACACATCCCTAAATAATTATTTGGGACACAATTAAATCCCACCCATAATCCGAATGCATAAAAGAAAAAAATGAAAAATGAAAGACTTTAAAAGTCATTTCTAGGTCACCAAAGTCACTCGGATATTAGGGAGAGCATACGTGACATTATTTTCAACACATATTTACAAAAAACAAAAATAAATTGAGCACTTTAAGTCACCTAAGTTACTTAAAGGGGATGGGGGGAGACCATACACATAATATTTTTTACTAACATAAACAAAGAAACTAGTCTATGAACTTGGAAATTTAGCAAATAATAAAAACCAAACATAAAGTGAAAAGGCTCTTAAGATCTCTAACTAAAATGTATGTTCATTTTAATAGAACTAAATCAAAATTTGATTTAAATTTTATCCCCTTGGCCCTTTTTTCATTTATAAAAACTTAAAAAATAACTAAAAGACAAATATAACTAAGTAGGTTTTAAGCACAAAAAAAATGTATGTGAGATTTTAACAATAATCAAACTCTTCTCTCTCCACCTTAGGTATTACAAAATGATATCAGGTTTGACTAATTAGAATCCAAAAATAAAAAGAGTAAACAACAATCAAATTTCAAACTCTCAAGTTTATATTTTTTTATCTTAGAAATAATTGGCACCGATTATAATAGAGATCAATGTTGAGTCCAAAAATTCACATCAATTTGATGGATCATCAACATTTCCTATAACTAAACAAAAAATAAATGTGTTTTGAATGAAAATTAGTTTCTAAAAAATCTTAAAACACAAATTTCTCATGGATATACAAGAATAAATGTTACATAGACAACAAATAGATCATTAAGAAAAAATGAAGGCAAGAAAAACCAGCTTTCACTATATTCCTAACTTGCACTAGTTTTGATGTAGAGATCATCATCAGTCCCTAAAATTGATGATAATTTTACACAATCATCCTTGATCCCTAAAATTTTTTTAAAAAGAGACATAATTTTCAAATATAAAACTCTAGACATGAAGATTTAAATGCATCCATTATAAAAACTAAAGATAGCATATCAATCTCCTTGGCCAAACAGGATATTTGGTCCCATTTGTTAGAGGTACAAGATGATTGAGAGGGGGGTGAATCATTTTTCCAATTTTTATTTTATTTAACTTATCATTCATTAATAATAATTCATGATTCATCACTACAAATTATAAACACTTAGAAAAGAATCAAGACAAAGAGATCACATACAAAGCATGAACATGAAAAGCACATCACAATACATCATTTATATGGGAAACTCTCTAGGGGAAAAAAACCCACTCTCAAACCTAAAATTCAATGGAATATAGTATTATAAATATATCAAAAATGTGAGACTTTATACCATCACCAACTGATCAAGGAGTACCCACCCCTTAATTTAACTCAACACCTAATAGACCTTTAGCTAACTCCAACTAACAAGGATGATACAATCCCCTAGGTGATTAAGCACCCACTCAACCACCTCAAATATGATTTCCACCACTGATATGATGTATTACACACCTTATTATGACCTTTTCTTCCTCTAACACCTTCAAACCTACCTCTTAACCTCATACAAGTCTCTTCCTCTTCTACATCACTCAAATAAATAATGGAGCCTATTTAGCCTTGAAATAATAAAATAATTAACTCACCACTTGTCACACTTATTCACATATTTAAAAATGTATTTTAATAATCTCCATGGGTTCACACCACTCTAAAAATCCTTTTAGTCACTTCACACCCTCATTCACTAGCTCTTGAAAGTCTAAAAAAATAGGTCTATAAGACCTTGATTAAATACAAGAATCATGCTCATACACATGCACATTAGATATGATGATTTAAACACTTTTATTAATCTTGGTATATGTCTCCACACATGTTACATGGGTGATACACATGATTCATAGGTCAACCATTACCTCATTAGCCCAAATCCTTCATTAGGCCTTGAAATACACATGTTACACCTTGAACCAATTAGACCACATTCAACCCCTATTAATGATTCAAAAACATAAAATTAAAATTTAATAGGTCCATTATATAATTCATATGGGTCCACATTACTTTAAACTCAAACTCACACCATGAACCATGTAATTTTAGCCTTCTCACCAATAGGCTTAGAAATAAAGAAAACACAGTCTTCTAGAATTGAAGAATACTATTTTTTTCTCATATAATACAAAAAATTTATTTAATAGATCATAAATTAACTTAAAAATTATCAAATATGTTTAGCTTCATTAAACAAGTCTACAGACCTCAAACCATCTCTCTCAAAAAGACCACTTAGACTGGTCATATACAGTCAAAAATAGTCAAACTATTTTGACTCTATATATCTGATTAGGGACATGTATTGATATATAATAGCTTATAATAATTATTTTTTACTTATATAACTACATAAAACTCATTATATGGTTTAACACCACTAAAACAACATCAAATTTACTCCTTCAAAATGACCACTTACGCTGATTGTAGCTTGAAACAGTACAGTCATGTAGATTTTATTTTATATCACTTGAAATAACACTTTCACAAAATCTAATCCACATTAATATATTCTATGTGATCTCTAGATCACTCTCAAATAGATAGTTCTCGTGTTCAAACATCTTTCATTGGTCTAGAAGACCAATTCCTTAAGTCACTATCTCATAGTATTCACTACTCATAAGCCCCTTTGAAAGCACTACTTCACATATATTTGAGAAACATAACCACTTTAAAACAAATGTAACATAGGTAATTTGTCATAAAAAATACCCCATGTCATTTTATTCATCTCTGCTCACTTGGAACACATCCCTAAACACATATTCACTCTACCTCGATATTGTTTATTATTTTCACTATTTGTAGATTTAGTGACAAGCCTTATTGAAACATAAAAATGACTGACATAAATAGTATATATTGAAAAACCAACTTCATATACATAAATATCAAGTATTTACCTTCAAGATCCAATCGCTCTCATGCATTAACTCAGTGAACCCTACTTGTAACATCAATTTCTCTAGAAACAAGCTTCTTTTTATACCTTCTACTTATTATCCTGACAAGCCAAAAAAACCTAGAGGTTATTTAAGGAGTCATATATATTATCCAATATTCAAAATTGGTAAACAAATCCATTTTGGGTCATTTCAAGCAAGTTGTTTCCAATCAGGTCTCTATAAGGGTTTGCAAGCACAAAAAACTAATTATCTTCTTAACATTCATTCATAAAGATGAAGGCTTGGGTTCTCTACAAAATTATTCTATAAGCTTCTTAGGACACTTAATAAATTAATACAAAAGTCTTAGGTCACCATGAAAACTTTACTTGTGACAATGATAATTACAACTTTCTTCTCGAGTTAGGAAAACTTCATTCCACATGCATAGGTGTCCTTCCAATGTTATGTCTTGCTTTCTCTTCATCCACAATACATGAAACTTGGTAAAAACATTTGAAAAACATTATAATAAATAATTACATGATTAAAATATCTTTTCCATCTTTTAATCTCACCTTGACCATTCATTTAAACCTCAGTAGACCACTATGTAACTAGGTCTAGAACTACAAGTCAAACTTGGATTTATATAACACTAGGATCCTTATTGTATAGATATAAACTCATCATCAAGATGTAATATTCACTCATTCCATGATATATATCTATCTTCCATGTTCTTCCTATCCTCAACAAGATCAGCATACTAGTCTACCAAGTATATGCCACCATGCAAGTCTACCAGGCCTATGCCAACACACTTTGTCTTCTCTCCTTGACTTGTAACACTATCAACATGTTAGTTATAACATTAAAATTACCAAACAATGATTACCTTATATCATATGCATCCAAACTTACCTTTCATAATGTTAGGCCCAAACTCATGACCAACATGACATCACCACTTTGTCAATTACCATTGACATCAATGCACACATGACATCAAGCCTTTGAAATCAATGACAACATACTTCCAACAATCTCCCACTTTGTCAATGATGGAAACCTCTTCTTCTCAATCCCCCCCTTTTGCATTAATGATAAAGTGGACATATTCTCCTCTCAAGTACATTATCACAATCCTCTAATCATAGGACCTATCTTCTACATATCTACCCCTTTGTCCATGAATGAAGGCTCAATACAATGCCAAAACACATGACTTGGTTTTATCAAATCATCATATCAATCTTCTTTAGTTCACTTTTTTAACATACTCCTCCATATCTCCAACATGACTGAAGCATATTCACGTATTTTCCCCCTCACATCATGTACATCTCTCCATGACATTAAAGCTAGTTAGCTCCCCCTAACTCCTTGATCCCATATTATCCTCATAGTAACAAACAACTTAGCCAACATCAATATTCAATATTTGACATAAAAACTCAAAACCTTGCTTATGATGACTCAAATCAAGTCATCCTCAAACTATTAAACCACTTTAAAGTAAACTCAACATACCAACATGTTCCCTCAAGATCTTATGAGATCATCTTTGCATCAAGGAAACATGATGTCTGATAAAAATAAATTTCAAGGTCATTAATACAAACTTCCTCATTAAAATCAATAGCATCTTGATATTCTATAAGAAAATATCATCCATAGAACTCAAGAACCTTTTGCATGATATCAACAACATACATTCATGGATAATTTATAGAATCCTCTTCAAGAATACAAGAACCCTAAGTTGCTATAAGACATTGATTATTATCAAAAAATTATGAACACCCTCAGGGAATATACAACATGTCAACTCACTCTTAGAACAACATATTTGATCTATCCAAGAAACCACAACATTCATCAAGCCTACATGAATTAGAACTTCTCCAAAATAATTTACAAAAAACATAGTCATACAAGTCTGTGAGTATGGTCTTCACAACAACAAACCTTTTATCATAACCTAACTTATTTATGATTCTTAAAAAAGAAAAAAATCCATAGCTTTCCAAGAACTCAATTATTCTTAAATCATTCTACCTCTCATGGAACCATCTTCTTAGCAAAGTATAACAGGGACCTTTGTTTATCAATGCTCCTTAAATTTCATTCCACTATTCTGAATCTTATACTTTAGACCCCATCTTGATCCAACTATGAAAATAACAACATGAACTCATGCAATAAATTATCCTTGGTTCATTCTACTACTCATCAAGATATCTTCATCTTCATGACAAGAAACATAATCAACTCTGCCAACTCCCACTCTATCTTCATGAAAACTCATAATTTCTTCATCTTTAGAATATTGAACTCCTTCATGTAATCTATGGTATGAAAAAAAAACACTTATTATGACTGTTTGAGGTCATAAATACATCACTTTACTTAGTTTTCATCATTATCATGCCTTCAAGATCATTAAATACAAATTTTATCATACCCTTGTTCAAAGACACTAAACTGGGCTCAAACATGTAGTATAAGCATGTTACCAACTGATGAAAACATTTCATATTCTCCACCTAATGTTCTCTTATCTCCATATATCAAAATCAAGTCACTAGTATCATTAACATGCACCTTAGGGTTTGTAGACATCAAACCCTTAAGACTTAAATTTTCACCTCTTAAGCTTATTTTTCCACTCAAGAAATAAACTAACCAATCAATAGAGAATTTACAAGATCTTAAAGACATTTCTAACCTCTCCAAATACTCAAGATAATCTTATTTACTCTATAATAATAAAAAACAACTCACCTTGACTCACAAGTCTATTAACAATAAAGTTCTTCAGACACAGTCACCTTCTATGAATATTTTCATGCATAAACACATGTTATCAAACCTTACTCAATGCATAGAGCAGGGTAGAAAAGAGTTATCAACTACTTTCAATGATTATAAAAACTATTCAAATAATTTATGCAAGTTATAATCCCATCCTGCCTTCTTGGCTTCACTAAAAGAAAACATAGTCAACTATAGTCAACTTTGATCCACATTTATTACACCTATATAGATATTTGAATCAAACCACCACTTCGAACACTTTCATCTTGGAGTATAATAAAAAATTCCTTCTTAACCCATATTTATTTTACATCATATATGACTTCTAAAATTCATTTTTTACAAATAGTTTTTCTTTCAAAAATTTAATTTTCAAATTCCAACGTTTAAATTTTCATGAAAAATGACTATGGGAACAAGCAAATCTACTTGGGAGGTCAATTTTGAAACTTCATATCTTTTTATAGACAACAATATTAGACCTAAAAATTTGACCACATGATATCCTCTCATATGTGAATCCATCCATATTTCAAACTAATCCTAAGACCTTCACACGTGTGAATTTTATGTCATCAACCTACCTACTCAACTTGATTTGACAAGTGAACAAGGATGAACTAAGAAACCACACAAGCACTCTAAATACTTCCTATCACCTCCCCAGGTACACAAAAACCCTTGACACCTTATATGACCTATGAAATAGGAACACGACATTCTCTAACATATCAAAAGATATTTCAAATAATACCTCTACAACCTCACATGCTTCCATCAACTAAAAAGTGTCTCCATGAATCACAATAAAGACACCCTTTTCTCTCATGACTCTGAAATGTCATGAGCTTAGGATATTTATAGATCTACATTATCTCACTAGATTGAAATCTCTCCCTAGGCCTTCTCATAATATTTATTGGATCATCCACCTTCTTCTATTTTATGACTCAGATAACAAGAACTCTTGGTAAACATGAAAATCCTCCCTATTTGAAACCTCTTCCATCATGAAATTTCAACTCAAATGAATAATTATTATTATAATTCACTTCCTTATGTCTCCATATCAAGGTTTGAACTTTCTTTATCACTTTAGTAATATATTGTGTCTTGTCAAGACTTGATTTCTTCAACTTTTTCTTACATGATTTTGTAATATGTCTTATATAATGATATTTGAAACACACAAAATTATTCATACCTTTTAATTGATTAGATCTAAGGTCTTTCCTTCACCAAAAAAAATTTCTTTCAAGGCTCCATGAATACTCATTCTTTGATAGCTTCCTTCTACAATCTCTTGCCTTATGGCCAAATAGATGATAGGCATCATAATGACCTTGAAAATAACTAACATACCCTATAGCATTTGGTTGTCTAATTGACCTTATTACATTAATATCTAGGTTTTCACTCTCCTTGACTTTTTAAATATTTCCATGCTTCTTTTCTAGCTTTTCCAACTTGTTTACAACCTGATTATGCTCTTTCTTCAAGGACTCCATCTCAAATTTTAATAAGGAACATTCTTCTTCTCTTAAACTCAGAATATCAGTTGCAACCCTTAATTTATCTTTGATAAATTTATCTTATTTAAAAGTTCACACCTAATATTTAAGTTACTTTATCATATCCTTCAAATCTTTATTATCTTTTTTCAATTTCTTATCCATCTTATGCTACTAAGGATATCCTTTAAGCTGTTAGTCTTCTTCTAAAGGATCTACTCTGATACCAATTATTGGAGGTATAAGATGACTAAGAGGGGGGTAAATAACTTATCCAAGTTTTATTTTATTTCACTTATCATTCATTCATAATATTTCATGATTCATCATTATAAATTGAATCACTTGGACAAGCATCAAGACAAATAGATCACATACAAATCATGAACATGAGAAGCACATCACAACACATCATTTATGTGGGAAACCCTCTAGGGGGAGAAAACCAAATCTAAAAATTGAAAAAAAAAATGAAATATATTCCTATAAATATATCACAAACATGATACTTTATACTAGCACCAACTAATCAAGGATCACCCACCCCTCAATTTAGTTTAACACCTACTAGACCTTTAGCTATCTCTAAGTAACAAGGAGGCTAAAACACCCTAGGTGATTAATCACCCCCTCAAACACATAAAATATTATGTACACCATTTATATAATGTATTGTAATTGTTATTATGACCTTATATTTATATAAAACCTTTAAACCTACCTCTCAACCTCATATAAGCCTCTTCTTCTTCTACATCACTGAAATAGATAATTGAGCCTATTTAGCCTTGAAACAAGCACACCATTAAATCACCACCTACAACACCACTTGTCATAATTATTCACATATTAAAAAAAAAATTATGATAGTCTCCATTGGTTCACACCCCTATGTAAATCATTCTTTTATTCACTTCACAACCTCATTCACTAGCTCTTACAAGTCTAGGCAAATGGGTCTACACGACCTTAATTAAATACAAGAATCATGTTCATACACATATAGGTAAGATATGATGCTTTATAAACTTTTATTAATATTTGGATAGGTATCCACACATATTACATGGGTGAGACACATGCTTCATAGGTCAGCCATTACCTCATTAGCCCAATTCCTCCATTAGGCCTAGTTAAGACCTAAAGTAATTAGGCCTTCAAATCCACACATTACACCTTGAACCTCTTGGACCACCTTAAGAATATATTAAAAATATAAAAAAATTAAAATTAAAATTTAATATTTCCTTTATATAATTCATATGGGTCCACATTACTTGAAACTCAAACTCACACCTTGAATCAAGCAATTCTAGCCTTCTTGTTAATAGGCCTAAAAACACAAAAAACACAGTCTTCTAAAACTAAAACATAATATTGATTTTATCATATAATCCACTAACAAAATTTATTTAACATATCATACATGACATTATATAAAATATAAAATACATTTATCTTCATCAAACAAGTCTACAGACCTCAAACCATCTTGCCCAAGAAGACCACTCAGATTGGTCACATACAATCAAAAAATAGTCAAGCCATTTTGACTCTATATATCTGATAAATGACATATCATGAAATAATATACCTCATAATAATTATTTGGGACCAATAAAACTACACGAAACTCATTTTTTACTCCAACACTACTTAAACAACATCAAACTTACTCCTTCAAAATGACCACTCAGACTACCTGTAGCTTCTAATAGTATAGTCATGTAGATGTTATTATATATCACTTGAAATAACACTTTAACAACCTATAAAACATATTAATATATTATATTTTATCTATATATCACTCTTAATTATATATTTCTCTTTTTCAAACATCTTTCATTGGTCTAACATACCAAATCCCGAGGTCACTATATCACAATAGTCACTACTTAGATAAGCCACTTTGAAAGCACTACTTCACCTATATTTTAGAAACATCACCAATTTTAAACAAATGGAACATAGGTAATAGGTATTAAAAAAATACCCCAATTCATTTGATTCATCCTTACTCATCTGGAACACTTCCCTAAACACATATTCACTCTACTTGGGTATTGTTCACTATTTTCATTATTTACAAATTTAATAAGCCATATCAGAACATTAAAATGATTAACATAGATATAATATCTTGAAAAAAAAATCAATATACCTCAGTATCAAGTCTTGACTTTCAATATCCAATGAATCTCATGTTTTGACTTTGTCAACCTTGCCTACAACATTAATTTCTCTAGAAACAAGCTTCTTTCTATACCATCTACTTGCCATCCTGACAAACCAAAACCACCTAGAGGTGACCAAAGGAGTCAAGTATATTATCCAATATTAAAACTTTTAAAAAAAATCCATTTTGGGTCATTTATATCAAATCATTTCCAATCAGGTCTCTATAAGGGTTTGCGAGCACAAAAACCTATTTATCTTCTTAACATTCATTCATAAAGTTGAGGGCTTGGTTTATCTACAAAATTATTCTATAAGATTATTAGGACATGTAGACACTGCAAATGTGTCTGCACCTTGGTTCTCCCCCTTGTCCACCTCAAACCCCTATCCTAACCCATGGCCTTGGTTCTCTCCATCCATTTGATTAAAATAAACTTAAATATTTTAATTAAGTGGCCCCCTTTCCACCTCACCCTTGCCACCTTGGATCCTCCCTTGAATCCCTCCACCTTCCCCCTAGCATTTATTATGTAAAATCTCCTCATTATCTTTCCCCCCATGCCCATTAAGTGTCCTTATAACCGTTCTTCCCACAACCCCTCGCTCGGCGGCATGCAAGAATGGGCAGAGGCTATTTTTAGCCTCTGTCCCCATTCTGCCACTGCCGACGTCGGCAACCCTTCGGCCGACGTCGGTGAAACTGCCTGCATCGGCATCCTTCATTACCCCTTTCTACATCCGTTGCAGCCCCTGGACCCTTGAGCTCGCAAACGAAACCCTCTTGGCGCTTTGGCATCTGACTCTCTTCTCTCTAGACCTCGTGCAACAGCAGCAGCAGGTGCAAAGACTCTGGATCAGGGATTTCTTCTTGCAACAAGTCTTCCATGGCTCCAACTATAGCTCCTCCATTCTTCATTCAGCAAGCCAAAGGTAAGCAATTTCATGGTTTTATTTCATTCTCTCATTTAGTCTCAGTTATCTATCCTATCTACTATCTTCTGCTTGCTGTGTCCTTCCCTTGAGAGGCTGAAAAGCCTTCTCAAAACCTGTCCCCTATCCATCTTCCTCTTCCCTATCCCCCTTTTAATCCAATCCCAGACAACTTCCTCATCCCCCTACCAACAAAGACCCTGCACAGGGCACCCAACCAGACCCAGACCATTCTCCAAATCATTCAAGCACATCCATAAACTTTGTCTCTGACCTGTCCATAGTCCAGAAACCAACCTAGACCTGACTATAGGCCACAACCCCGACCGACGCCGGTCACTTCCCCAACCGACGTCGGCAGGATAACCGACGTCGATAGATCAGCTAACTGACGCCGGCGACATTTCCGACCTCGGCGACTGTCATCAGCCCGACATCTCCTTTAGGTAATCATTTTGTCTTTTCTTTCCTTTCTAATTTGTTTATCACTTCTGTATTCTGGCATTCTGTATTTCCTTGATCTTTTATCTATCTATTATCAGTGGGTTGACCTCCCTTGAGGAAGTTTTCACACTTCTGGGAACAAGCTTTCGCTTGGCAACCCACCGCCTATCCATCTAATGTTTTCTTGTCCAAGCTCTTCTTCTTTGCAGGTGTCATTCCTCCACAGCCAAAGAGGGGTGCTCACAAATGTTTGGATTACGGTGCGCAGTCTTTATCCAGGTACTTCCCATGCCTTGTCCATTATCTCTTTAGTTTCTTCTCTCTTGAATCTGAAAAAGCAAAATTAGCGATAGAAACATTCTGGCACGCCTGGTGGGACCCTAGGTTCCTCTTGGGTTCCTTTTTTTCTTCATTCATTTAGGAGCATTAGGTTCTTACCTTTTCTCCTCCTTCTTTTCTTCTCAATGACACTATAAGCAGGACTAAAATGAATCTTTCTTCCTTGCATTTCTAGACTAGTCTAAACATCATACTCTCAACCCTTTTTCAAAACTTGTTTTCATAACAAACATCACATTTCGACTTGGGCATTAAAACACTTTGCATTCATTTCTGCTTGTGCTTGCATCTTCTTAGTCCACATCTAGTAACTTAGACGCATATTGAATAAACCGTAGACACTTGATGTTACACTACCAAACCACATGCACTAAAATGAACATAAAACTTACCTGAGACAAGGCCCGACTGGGATTTCATCCCCCAGCGGATACCTTACCCGTCTCGGTGACCCTACTTGGATTTCATCACCAAGGGGGAAGTCCACTCCGTTCTCTGGTGGAGGATAAACTCTAGGTGAGGTATATCTTGGCTAAGCGAGACCAGCTAACCACTAGAATCATGAAGTGAGGGGAGCTTGCTCCTGAGCACCAGGCCACGTACTAGACCCTAACACAGATTTTTGAGCACCTAAAACAACACCTGAAACCATCTTTAGACTACCTTCTTCTAGGACCCTTCTTGCAGCCAATCTCCCCAAACATTCATTTAAGGCATAAGCCACAGCTTTTAAAAGTCAATTCCTAGGATTTATCGCTTAGGCTTGTTTGTCTCTCTCTGTTTTCCTTTTCTCATCTATTTGTTTGAGTGAGTGAGGATGCTTTCTTCATTGTTTTTCCAAGAATCTTCAAATCTTTTGGTTCTCTGAAAAACACAGTCACCGGCATCAGTTCTGCCACCGACGTCAGCTTTCCCCAGTCACCGGCATCGGTCCAGTCACCGACGTTGACTTTCCTCTCTTACCGACATCAATTTTTCAATCGACGTCGGTCTCTATCACTGTCCTTTTTTTTCAAAACCAGCAGCCTAAAACCTGTCCCTTCTCTGTCAAAGACTCCATCCTGGTTTTTTGAAACTAAACAACACAGTTCCTAAAACCTGAACCTTCTTTGCCTTGCATGGTTTTGACTCGTAGCCAAGCCAAGGCTCTTGTCAACCATGCCAGCCGCCAACCACTTCCGTCTACCCCATCCGTGACCGAGCCTACAATGGAGTTCAACTCGAAGACTGAAAGAACTCCTACCCGTCCAACCCCGCTGCAGACTCCCATTGTCCAAGAAGGGGACCAAGATTTTAAACGATTCTTAGACCTCAACGTCAAGGCCTTGCAACACTATCTCACACATAGCTGAACGCGAGACTCCTTGGGCAATCCAATCTATGGAATGCCAACCTCCCTTGCCGCAACTACGGCTATATCGACAACATCCGTAGTTCAACCTTTGGACACTCAAGCCATCACTTCAACCGTTGACCAAACTTTGACCAATCCTCCAGGTGTGGCCTCTCCCTCTATCATTGGGCCCACTTCCACCGGGGTTCCGGCCCCCTGTTAACCTCAACCCGCTCAACTGCTATCCACTCCTTTTCAAAACCTTGTCATCTCTATCCCGCCTACCCTGGCCCCTATCAATACTAGGGTGGCCTCTTATCCATTGGCCCCCGTTACCACAGGCCAACCTCTCGTGGCAACATCAGGCCTAGCTATGCCTTCTACCCAACCACCTTTAGCTTCTTCATCCATCCCTACGACTAGTTACCCCTATGTTGCAACTTTACAGGGGCAACCGACTACGTCATATACCTCCCCTAGCCTCTTCCAAGCGCCCTACAACTTAGGGGGCGTGCCACCCATCAATCCGTCGGCAGACATCATAAAAATGCTGATGGATAAGATGACCAGTCTAGAGACCTCTGTTTCCAGCTCGCACAACGCTCTCTCATACGAGCAGATCTGCAATGAGCCCATTCACCCTTTTGTCCCAATCAGACCATATCCTAGCCAGTGGGAGCTTCCGAAGTTTTCTCACTTTCAAAACAAGGAAGACCCACAGCAACACTTGCGGGCATTCAGACATGCCTGTTACCTCATTAGCCATGACGATGTGTTACTCTTACGCACGTTTCCTATGTCTCTCTTGGGTGCTGCGCTCGACTGGTACAGCTCCCTTCCTAGCCATTCTCTCTTCTCATTCACACAATTGGCTCATCTCTTCCTCGATCACTTTTCCATCAACATAACCAAGAAGGTCTCAATCACGGACCTCTATTATATCCAGCAATTTGAGGATGAGTCCATAGCCGACTTCATTGCTCGATGGAGAGGCCTCATCAATCAACTCTCCTTTTCCTTACCCCAGGCCGAGCTTATTGAACTCTTTTCCCAAGCCTGTGCCAGACATATTTCTTCCACCCTGAGGGTTCAAACCTTCCACACTTTTGACGAGGCCTTCACGATGGCCCACAAACTTGAGTTGCGTGCCATCGAGGAGAATAAAGTCAAGTTGCGGAGCAAGAATCCTAGCTCTAAGACCAATGACTCTTCCTCTACTAAGCCATCATCATCCAATTCTAAATCCAAGGCTTCAACTAATGCCGTGGTTGTTAGACCTTCCTCTTCTTCGACCAATCAGCCTGAGCCATCCACATCTCAGAGCACCACTCACCAATTCCAGCAAAGATACGTACAATGATGGTATACTCCTCTCAGAGAATCATACGCGTCTGTGCTGGAAAAGCTTGTTAAACAGGGGGCCCTCAATCTCCCTCAAGCTCGACCTCCTCCACAATTCGATCCCTCACACGCCATCCCCGCGTGGTATAGGGAGCAAGACTTCTTTAGCTTCCATCGTGTTAAGGGCCATAACACGGAAAACTGCAAAACTTTTAAGAACATAATCCAAGACATGCTTGAAAAGGGGGATCTCATCTTAGACAATTCAAATGCACCCCCTAATCAGGCCATTGACATCTTCATACAACCTTTCCCCAATCATCCGCCAACTCAGAACAATGTCCAGACCTTAATTGATGACAATCATGAGCACAACATTCGAACAGTCAATACGGTCTCTCCCTTCATCCCCAATCAACCTCAAGAGGTTAGTCCATCAATCAGTCCATCACATGTGGACGAACCTCTTTCCCCGGCTAGTTCTCCATCGACCTCTCTCATCTTGGAGGACGCCTCAGCTTTACCAGCACCACCGGTCTCACCATCCTCCTTTCTACTGCCTATGGAGGACCCGACCCTTCCTACTCCTCAGCCGCAAGTGGAGGGCACCATCATCCCTGCCCTTTATCCGCTGGAGGAGCCTCGCTCCCCGATTTATTCTCCACCCGAGGAAGAACCTGTCTCCCCTTCGTCTTCATCTAAATCTGTCATGACTTCACCACACCATGCATATAAGACCAATACACCCATCTCGTCTTCAACTTCGCAACCATCAACATCTTCTTCTCAGCCATTTTCCCGATTAGTGGAGAAAATCGAACTTCTCCCTCCGAGGAAAGTGACGCCTCAGGTGTTGTGGGAGCATCTTAAAGCCCTTCAACATACTCGTGCCCTCTCATCACATGCTGCTAATCCTCCCAAGATAGAATCTCTTCAGACTCTTGACAAAGACCAGACTCTCAAACCTCAACCAAACCCATCAAAACCGAAACCTGCATCTATCTCATCTAAGCCCATCAAGTCATTTGGCGTTCATCCTGTCTCCACCCTCACTCACCCGCAAGTGAAGGTGGACCTAGGCCAGACCTCGACCAACAGTAGTCTTCCAACCAAGTCAAAGAGGACTGCCAGACCACATAAATGAATGCCTCCTTCTTCGTCACCATTGCCATCCATTTTGGGCCCCCATCCTTCGACCCTGACCAGCATCCTTCCCACTCTGGCCTTCAACCAAAACTCGTTGCCTCCTTTGCTTCCTCTACCTACTTCCAGCCATCCTTCTCCCAAAAAGGTGGTACCAATCACCAAGAAAGAGCCGTCTCCATCTGTCACCGCACCATCAACCCATAAGGTGGTACGGAAACCTCGTCTAACCTCGCCTAAGCAAAAGTCACCAACCTCATGCACATCAACTAGCGTGGACCCTTTAGTGGGCTCATACTCATTGATATTGCACCAACTTCTGTAGACCTTCGACATAACCCTTCCGCCCATCAAGCCTTTCCAACCTCTCAGGTCTAAGCCCTCCTGGTTCGATGACACAAAAATTTGCTTATATCATCGTACACCAGGACACGACACCGAGACTTGTTGTGCCCTCAAGGCTGTCATCCACCGCCATATGGAGAAAGACACTCTTCTCCTTGAGGACACTCTTGACTAGACCCTGACTCCTTCCCATCCAACCTCTTCAAACATGTCAACATCTCACCAGCAAGACATGACCCCTTCCTCACCTCCTATTTTTGAAATCAATGCTATCCGTATAACCACTAGGTCGCAAAAGGACAAGGCAAAAGAAAAAGCTGCCATTCCTTGGACCTACCCCTTCATCAAGCCACCTCTTGCACCCAAGCCTAAAATTTCTATCCTTGGCGCGTCCCAACCTTCTTCATCTTCCTCTTCTGGGCCAATTCACGACTCCATGCTGAAGTAGCTTCACCAGACACCTATAAAGATGTCTCTTTATGACCTTATCCAAACCTCGCCTCAGCACCGTCAAGCCCTTATCCAAGCCTTGCAGGCAGTGGAGGTCCAACTTGAGGACCCCCAACCACTCGTTGCCCTCATCCATTCTTTATCTCCTGTCGCCTCCATCACATTCAGCAATTCTGAGATTCCCACATCTAACATGGAAGATCAGGATGCCGCCCTCTTCATCACTGCCTATGTTAATCGGACACGTATTAAATGCATTATGATCGACAACGGTGCTAGCATCAACATTATCTCTACCCATGCCTTTGATCAGTTGGCTCTTCCCAAGAATTGTGTCTCCAAAACTGATGCGATCTTACGCTCTTTCAATGACACCACCACCACGACCATTGGCACAGTCATCCTTCACATTCACGTTGGTCCACGCACAGTCTCGAAGCTCTTCTATATCATCGAAGGAGAGTTTTAATATAACCTTCTACTAGGCTGACCTTAGATTCGTGCCATGGCCTGTATACCCTCCACCCTGCATCATTGTGTGATGTTTGAGCATGATGGGCAAGTCCACACCATCCCCACTGACCCTTCACCCTTCAAAACTTTCAACACAACCTACCGTCCCAACGATGTCCTCATTCCCATCAAGCCGTCAACTCTGGCACCGCCTCCATCTGCGAAAGCTTCAACCAGTTCGCAATCAGCGGTCGCCCTCACCCCTCCCCTTCAAGCACCGACCAAAGACCCCATGGAAGACATCTTCCAATGACTATCACTTGGGGGATATCGCTTGTTGACCCTAGACATGTTCCAAACTCTGCAAGAGTATGGATGCCTTCACCTCAGTCCCAATTACGACCATCAGATCGAGATGGTCGTGCCTTATGGTCCTCCTCACTTCCGGACCAACTTTGTCTATGGGGGGCTCAATCAAGCTCCTACCAACGACAATTCCCTCTCTTCACCCCAACCTTTCACATCTAATTTCTCATTTCTTGGCAACCCCACCTTTGCACACACTTACCTTCACAGGTGTGCATGGAAGGGTTTTGGTTTTAGACGTTATGAGCAGGGCTCCCATCAGCCCATCGAGCTGCTCAATGATCGCGATGCCAAGAAATGGTATGGCCTGGGATATCATGACCCCACTCAGGCTCCTTCTGACCTTTGTCCCGAGCCAACCGTTGACCAATCTCCTCTAAACTCACCCATTTCTCCTTCGTCACCTATGGAGTCGGTGGTTTCCATCCCTCCTAGTTTTTTTTTCTATAAACACCATTTACCTGGAACCCCTGACCTATCAGCTCAATGGGGTGTCTAGGTCTCTCCCTCTTATTTTTCCTAGCATGGTAGAGGATGAGTTGGCAACCATTCACACTGTCCACTGCGTTGATGATGACGCCATCCTTTCCTACATAGGTGCCGTGACTCTTTCATCCAGCATTTCCTCCCTTCCGAGACCCAGGTTATGTTAAATGAATCCACCATTGACATCAACCTCCCTTCTTCTTCTGATGTTCCTCACATCTTAAAGATTGGCCAATCTTTAGACGCTCAGGAGCAGCTTGACTATGCCCAATTCCTTTCCAACCATAGCAAGGCCTTTGCCTGGACTTACAGTGACATGCCTGGCATTGACCCCACTATTGCTACCCATAACATTGTCACCAAACCAGAGGCTAAGCCTGTTAGGCAAAAGCTTCGAAAGATGTATCCTCACATTGCACTCCTTGTCAAAGAGGAGCTTCAGCGCCTTCTTTCTGTCTCCTTCATCCAACCCATCGATTATCCACAGTGGGTCTCTAACATCATCCCAGTTACTAAAGCAACTGGGGGGATTCAGATCTGCACAGACTATCGTGACCTTAACCTAGCCTGTCCTAAAGACAACTTTCCTCTTCCTAACATTGACCAGCTTGTTGATCTCACGGCCGGCCATGAGATGCTATCTCTCATGGATGGGTTTTCAGGATACAATCAAATCTTGATCACACCGGAAGATCAACACAAGACTACCTTTATCACCCCATGGGGGACTTTTTGCTATCGAGTCATGCCTTTTGGCTTGAAAAATGCTGGTGCCACATATCAGTGTGCCATGACCTACATTTTCCACGATCTCCTCCACAAAATCATGGAGGACTATGTGGATGACCTTCTCGACAAGTCCAAACTTCGCCGCGACCACTTGACCATTCTCACAATCATCTTCTCTCACCTTCTGTAGTATAATGTCTGCCTTAACCCCAAGAAGTGTGTCTTTGGGGTCCTCTCAGGCAAACTTCTCAGCTTCATCGTTTCCTTCCATGGTATCGAGATAGATCCCGCCAAGATCCACGCTATCCTCGAAATGCCACCCCCGACCAATCTCAAGCAACTTCACAATCTACAAGGGAAGCTCCAGTCCATTCGCCGTTTCATCTTGTAGCTTTCAGACCGCTGCCAACCTTTCCATCACCTCCTTAAGAAGGAAGTCTCCTTTAAATGGGATAAGGACTGTCAAGAGGCTTTTGAAGCCCTCAAAAGCTATCTGGTCTCTCCACCAGTCCTCATTCCATCTAAAGACAACCAACCCTTCTACCTTTATATCTCTGCTACCAACCATTCGTTAGGTGCCATGATCGCACACTGAGACAAGCATCATCGTGAGCAAGTGGTTTACTACATCAGCTGAACACTGGTTGACTACGAAACTCGGTATACTCATACCGAGAAACTCTATTTGGCATTAGTCTTTTTCACCACCAAGCTCTGCCACTATCTTCTCAACCACAAAACCCTTGTCATCACTCACACTAACCCGCTCAAGTACATGCACTCCAAGCCATATCAGAATCAACGTATGGCTTGGTGGCTTATGCTGCTCGCTGAGTTTGACCTTGAATTCATCCAGTAGAAATCTATCAAGGGGCAAACCATAGCTGACCAACTAGCAGATGCCCCTCTTCCTGACAATCAACCTTCACAGTTTGAGTTCCCTGATGAGTCTATCGCCACACTCTCCACCGATGACATCGTCTACCAAATGACCATGTTCTTTGACGGCTCCAAATGTCAACTCGGTGGGGGTGCGGGGGTCATCCTCATCCCACTCGAAGGGGAGCCCATGCCTCTATCTTTCAAGCTTGACTTTGATTGTACCAATAATATGGCCAAATACGAGGCCTTAATTTTGGGACTTTAGACTGCCCTTTCTCTCCACATCAAGTCTATCAACATCTTCGGTGACTTGCAGCTCGTCGTCAATCAAGTTAACGGTTTATATCTCTATAAAAATGAAGTTTTACAGAGGTATAGGAATCGTGTTGACCTTCTTTTGGCATCTTTTGACCATTACCTCTTACAGACTGTTCCACGCTCTATGAACAAGTTTGCCGACACCATGGCTTTTCTTGCTTCGCATATCCCATCTTCATCATCATCATCTCGCCTTTTTGTCATAGTGCATCACGTACCTTTGCCTTCATACATCTCTCCTCACATCGACCATATCAACACTATCAATTCTAGCCCACGAGATGACTGGTATAAGCAACTCGTGGACTACTTGTCTCTTTCTGTCACTCCTCCCAACCTCTCTAGCAATGCGCAATGAGCTTTCATCAAGTGCACAGCTCGCTATACCATGCTAGGGGGTCTTCTCTATAAACAAGGCTTCAACGGCCTCCTCCTTCGCTGTCTAACCTCCACTGAAGCTCCTCAAGCCATAAATCAAGTCCACGATGGAATTTGTGGTGGACACTTCAGTGGAAACTCAATTGCCAAGCGCATCCTTCGCCTGGGTTATTATTGGCCCACCCTTCATCAAGACTGTAGCGACTATGTTCGACGTTGCATCAAGTGTCAGTAGCACTCTAACCTGCTTCATCTCCCCAGCCACGCCTTGCAAGTCACTCAAGATTTTTGGCCTTTCTCTCAGTGGGGCTTAGATCTCATCGGTGAGATTAACCCTCACTCGTCTCTTTGTCATCAGTCCATCATCACTGCCACTGAGTATTTCACCAAGTGGGTGGAAGCCATTCTTCTTGTCTCCACAAAAGCCAACAAAATTATTGACTTCATTAGCAGCCACATCATCTGTCATTTTGGTGTCCCTCACAAAATCATCACCGACAACGGCAAGTCCTTAAAAAATAAGACTGTCCAAAAACTATGCGACTCATTTGGCATCAAACTCAGCTTTTCTTCGCCTTACTACCCACAAGCAAATGGGCAGGCAGAGGCTTCCAACAAAATTCTCACCAAAATTCTCATGAAGGTGGTCAATGATACAGGAAGGGATTGGCACATTCATATTCCCTTCGCTTTGTGGGCCTACTGCACTAGCATTCAAACTTCTACGGGTGCTACTCCTTTCTCCCTCATGTACGGAACAGAGGCTATCTTACCTCTCGAAGTACAGATCCTGTCTCTCTGCATCTCCCTGCATGACATTCTCTCCAAATATGACTTTCATCAAGATCGCTTAGCTCAACTTGAGTTACTTGACGAGCGCCGTCTTGCTGCCCTCAATCATCTCCATGTCTACCAAAGTCACATAAAGTGGGCCTACGACAAAAATCTGTGAGAATGAGATTTCAACATCGGAGACCTCATCCTCAAAGAGAATCAGCACGTGACCAATATGGAGCGAAGTAAACGAGGCAAATTCACCCCCAATTGGCTTGGACCTTTTATCATCACGCACAAGTATGGGTCAGGGACTTATCGTCTGTCCTCCCTCGACAGACAGCCAGAACCTAAGCCTCTTAATGCGTTGCATCTTCGACCATTCTTCTGTTGGTCAAGTACTCGCCTACTTGGCACGTAACTTGAGCTCGTCCCTTGAGCAATCCTCATCTTCTTAATCCTCATCCCTTTCAACCTTATTCCCCTTTAACAATTCCTCTACAACCCTTTTATGATGCATGCATGCTTTGCCCTAATAAAAGGGGAGTCCTTGAACTTCTACAGTCTTGTCCATGACCCACAAAAAATCAAAAAATCAAAAAAAATATATCAAGATGTCAAAATATAAACAAGGTCACAAAATCAAATCAAAAAGACAGACTGCTCCCTCGAAGGACAGCTGTACTATCATTGCTGTAGCTAATAGACTGATCCCTCCAAGGACAGCTATTCAAACATTATAAAGCAGAAATATAGACCACTCCCTCGAAGGATGGCTATGACTAAATCTTGCTACAAACAGCAACCTTTCTTGGAAGCTTCCCGCATTGATCAGCTTCACAACATGACCACTACATTAAAAGACATCTCTATGTAGGCTTCTCGCATCGATCAGCCTACACCAAAAAAAAAAAAAAAAAAAATGGGTCATGGACTTGGCTTGTAGTTGTCTCAGGGTCTCCTATAAAAAGGGGCATGGTTATTCCTGCTCTTAAACTGGGTTACCCTATCCACCTCCTATCACCTACTCAGGGGACTTTGAGCTCACTTTAATGTCAAAGTGATTTGATTACCGTTCTAGCACCACACTGGTCAACGACGTAATGCATGAACAGGGCTTTGGTTCTAATAACCCCTATCTATGCTTCCTTTCTGGTCCTTGTCAATGAAAGAGCAATTTGCCTTTCATCTTTTCTCTACACTTTGGTCACATTTAACCACATCAATTGTCGACTCATCCTCAAACCAAGCCATTTTTCATCATTTTCAGCTGGCATCATCCTAGTCCATTTCACATAGTTTCCATGGACACCAATACACATGGGAACTACCGACCAGGCCCAATTTATGTTAATCATAAACCAATACTTGCTGAAGCATAAATAGATTTGCATTCATTTTTAGCATACATCCATCACGACTATGGAAACTCGCTAGGGATGAAAGCCTCTCGACCAATGTGACATCTATAGCATCATCTTACCCTCATCATTTTGACACTTGACCACATCCAATCATTGATCAATCAGACCTTTAGTCTGAACTACATTGGTCTGAGGCCCTATGACCAGGGCTATGTAGGCAGCACTCAGATACCACATCTTCTGAGGTTAGCTTGACCACTCCCATTTGTTCATCTCTTTGATGGACAAACCTTCTCTTCCTTGACTTTGACCAAGACCAATCAACCTCTTTGACCCTTCCTCCCTTTTTAGGGAGAACTACATAGGCCTGAGGCCCCTAATGACAGGGGCTATGTAGGCAGCACTCAGTTGACATGGGGTCTTCTGGGGTTAGCTCGGCCACATCCTTTCATCCATCCATCCCCTTGACCAATGACCATCCTTCAACCTCCGACCACTTCCAAGACAATGTTGCCTTGGTTGTTTTTGCGTGTATGCTACCTCACGGTTGGTTAGCAGAATTGTCTGCAGACTATTTTTGACCCTTCGCAAGTATAGGATCGTGAGCCAGTTGATCCCTACTACCTGTGACTTTTTTGTGTCTCTAGGAGCACTTCCTAAGCCTGGGATACCTGGAACACAATGACCATTTGGAGCTTTGGCTTAGATTGAGTGACCCGATCAGCAGACGACTAAATGCTGGGGCCCGGTTACTTCAATTTTGGCACTCCTTGACCATGCGACAATTTGACCCGACCCTCCCGTGAAGTGGACTATGCGCAATCATGACTACTGCAGCGTCTTCACTCACTCTCTTCTATCCGTTTTTCTATCAAATCGACACTCGATCTTCGGTTCCCTTCTCTCGACTATCGCTTTAAGGGGGGAACACCTCATCCTTTTCCTGGGGCAACCAACTCCTATTTTTGTCTTGTAGTTCGTCAAGAACAACCAACAAGACAAAAAGGGGCAAATGTAGACACCGCAAATGTGTCTGCACCTTGGTTCTCCCCCTTGTCCACCTCAAACCCCTATCCTAACCCTTGGCCTTGGTCCTCTCCATCCATTTGATTAAAATAAACTTAAATATTTTAATTAAGTGGCCCCCTTTCCACCTCACCCTTGCCACCTTGGATCCTCCCTTAAATCCCTCCACCTTCCCCCTAGCATTTATTATGTCAAATCTCCTCATTATCTTTCCCCCCCATGCCCATTTAAGTGTCCTTATAATTGTTCTTCCCACAACCCCTCGCTCGGTGGCGTGCAAGAATGGGTAGAGGCTATTTTTAGCCTCTGTCCCCATTCTGCCACCGCCGACGTCAGTGACCCTTCGGCCGACGTCGGTGAAACTGCCAGCATCGGCAGCCTTCATTACCCCTTTTTGCATTCGTTGCAGCCCCTGGACCCTTGAGCTCACAAATGAAACCCTCTTGGCGCTTTGGCATCCGACTCTCTTCTCTCTGGACCTCATGCAACAGCAGCAACAGGTGCAAAGACTCTGGATTAGGGATTTCTTCTTGCAACAAGTCTTTCATGGCTCCAACTACAGCTCCTCCATTCTTCATTCAGCAAGCCAAAGGTAAGCAATTTCATGGTTTTATTTCATTCTCTCATTTAGTCTCAGTTATCTATCCTATCTACTGTCTTCTGCTTGCTGTGTCCTTCCCTTGAGAGGTTGAAAAGCCTTCTCAGAACCTGTCCCCTGTCCATCTTCCTCTTTCTTGTCCCCCTTTTAATCCAATCCCAGACAACTTCCTCATCCCCCTGCCAACAAAGACCCTGCACAGGGCACCCAACCAGACCCAGACCATTCTCCAAATCATTCAAGCACGTCCATAAACTCTGTCTCTGACCCGTCCACAGTCCAGAAACCAACCCAGACCCGACTACAGGCCACAACCCTGACTGACGCCGGTCACTTCCCCAACTGACATCGGCAGGATAACCGACATCGGCAGATCAGCTAACTGACGCCGGTGACATTTCTGACCTCGGTGACTGTCATCAGCCTGACATCTCCTTCAGGTAATCATTTTGTCTTTTCTTTCCTTTCTAATTTGTTTATCACTTCTGTATTCTAGCATTCTGTATTTCCTTGATCTTTTATCTGTCTGTTATCAATGGGTTGACCTCCCTTGAGGAAGTTTTCACACTTTCGGGAACAAGCTTTCGCTTGGCAACCAACCACCTATCCATCTAACGTTTTCTTGTCCAAGCTCTTCTTCTTTGCAGGTGTCATTCCTCCACAGCCAAAGAGGGGTGCTCACAAATGTCTGGATTACGGTGCACAGTCTTTATCCAGGTACTTCCCATGCCTTGTCCATTATCTCTTTAGTTTCTTCTCTCTCTTGAATCTAAAAAAGCAAAATTTGAATAGAAATAGGACCCTTCCTCAACTAATCCAAAATTATTAGGTCACCATGAAAATTCTTCACATGCCAATGACCATTATAACTTTCTTCTCAAGCTAGGAAACCTTTATTCTACATGTATAGGTGCCCTTTTAACATTACATCTTGATTTATCTTCATCATCAATAATTAAAACTTGGTAAAAACCTTTGAAAAAACTTTTAATACCTCATTACATTCTTACAAGGTCTATTCCATATTATAATCTCAGCTTGACTCTTCATTTGGACCTCACTAGGCTACTATGCATACTAGGTCTAGGACTACAAGTCAAACATAGATATAAAAATCACTATGATCCTTCTTGTATAGATATCAAACCACAATAAAAATTTAATATGAAATCATGACATGCTCTACATATATCCTCTATGTTCTCCCTATCCAATCTCAATGTACTAGGCTACCAAGTTTATGCCACCATGCAAGGCTACCAAGCCTATGCCAACACACTTTGTCTTCTCTCTTTGATTTAAAACACTATCAACATGCTATATACAACATGAAAAGTCTCAAATAATGTTTATCTTAGCTTATACTCATCTAAACCTACCTTTCACAACTCTAGGCTCAAACTCATGAAAAATATGACATTCACCAGTTTGTCATTTACCCTTAACATCAATACACACACGACATCAAGCCTTTCACATCAAAGACAACATACCTCCAACACCATTAGGCATGCCATTATGTATCATAGGATTTTTAAGAGTAAATAATATGTATATTAGTATCTTGTTATTCAAAATTATAAAACATCAATCATAATAATTCACTAATACTAAATACGATTACCTAAGAACTAGGGGAGGATAACACAATAAGAAAGATAAAAAAATAGAGGCGAAGAAATAACAATTTTCTTCCTCCTTTATTGAATTTTATGCTTAATTATTGGCATAAGGATGTCCATTATTATACTATGATGATTAAAGTCTTCTAACAATGCTATTTAATGGTGGCAGCATCTCTCCAATAGTCACTTGTGGTTTGGTGTGAAGGTTGGCATAAATTGGGAATTATAACACTACTCTAAAAGACTTCAAGAAAGTATTCTAGTAGAATAAACATACACACAAAATATTTTTAAATAATGGTATGGTCTCTTTTATTTATATCTCAAATAAATAACCATAACCCTAGAGAGGTTATGTTAAATTCCAACTTGAGTTGAGTCTAAATTAGCCTAGGTTAACTCAGTCTAACTCTGGGTGGGGTTAAAGTACTCATGAAATCTTGACACCTTAGTTTCAGATATTTATGAGGCATGACAACAAACTTTATATATTTGTGAGGTGTGAGTCATATTTTTGAATATTTATGAGATCATAAATCACTTTATTAGTTCATTTGACCTTTGACTTTTGCTAAAAAATCATTTAAAAAAAAATTAAATTCACTAATTTGATATGAAATTTTTGTTTAGGCAAGTTAATTAGTATTTTTAATATAATTAGTCTTGATAAGTGATTTTTTTATTTTGGAAATTATTTTAAATGCTATTAATTAATAGCTTGATAGGCCAAAAGTGTCAAATTACTAGGTCATAATTTGACTAGGGTTAAAATTGAATAGGTTAGTGATGAATACATGGTAATACACCAAATAAGTTATCCTCATCATGTTTCTAGGTAATTAAATACCTTACATAGATGAAATTGGGCAATTTAGGTGATTTTTAGGCTTAAAACGTGTTGTTTGCTATAAATTGAACTGAATGCCAATTTAGGCACAAAAGTGGCCAAAATTAAGTGTCTAAATTGTAAACCTTACTAATAATGGCTTCCTTCTAATTAAAAAATATTTTATAAAAAAATGAAAGTTAGGAAAGGGTCATTTTATAAGTTGATAAATCCCAATCTAATGAAATTCCAAAAATACCACTCTAAAATCACATTTCAAAACATTTTGCACACAAGAGGATTCCACACTTAAAATCACAAAAATTCTAATTACGTATTGAGATAAAATTCCATATTTATCTCAATTGTAATTACATATGACCCTAGTATTCTTTAGCTAAATTTGGATACACCTTCAAGGTCAAAATTAATAATTAATTTATTTAATCACACTAGGATTTCACTATCATGTAACATTATTCACCATTTTCACATACACCATTGTAGCAATGGATAACTAAAAGGAATTTATCCCTCTTCAAAATATTGATATGTAAGAAACATTAAATACAAGTGGTTTTGAGGTAAATCACAACTTTAATAATTACCCCCTTTTTACCATGGTTTCATTTTTTATTCTTTCCTATTGAGGTAATGTTTCGTGTGTAATTATAGTTATATAGTGTTCCTCACATTAAAATAAAAGCTCTAGTATAGTTTGAACAATAAATAGGTGAAGGAAAAAATAACCTAGAAATATCAAAGTCCTATTATAAGCTAGACAAGGCTACCCTATTTAGATGGTAGAACCCCCACTATTGTCTAGTTACATCACTATTATCTAGTAACCTTGTCAAGTCATGTTTTAGGTCTTCACTTTGTTAATATAATATTACATTAGTTTTCAATCTAAAAATAGTTTACATTTTAGATTTCTAGCTAATTTTATATTTCTATTTTGTACTTTCCATATTTATAGATATTGTTAAGTTATAAATTAGTTTGTAGAATTTATTGCATATATTTAGAAGTCTACATTTGCATAATAGTTTGTCATATTAGGTAATCTATTTCCCTAGTTTACCAAAATTTGATAAAACATATTGGTGTACATATGTATTGATTGAAAAAAGCAATCCCTAGTTTTCCTTAGGAATTATTTCTAAAATTTTATCCTCTTAGGGTTTTAAATTTAATTTTCATTTCATTATCATGTTGGAGTGTTTGCTATCATTCATATTCCTCTTTATTATTGTTCTCATCTTAGTCTTTGGAAAATTTAAATTGGATAAAATGAATCTCCTCCTCATCCTAACTATAAGGAGGCTAATAACTACTTTTATTCTAACTAGGTCCATGTTATCACTACTCTAAGGGATACATTATCCCATCCTATATTTAAAAGATAAGGTAACCACTATATGCTTCCTTAAACCCATCCACATCCAATATTTCCTCTTAATGGTAAATGTATGCATATATAATCTTAACTACATAGCATTTGTGTCTGTGAATCCCTTAAAGATAGAATCATCAATATGGGAAGTAAAATAGAAGAATTATAAAATAAAAATCAATATTTTAGTTCAAACATTACATCATTGGAAAAATAGCTCACTTATCTAATAATCTAGATTGTGCTAGTGTTAATTGTGCTTTTGTGTCTTCATATAATAATGTCGTGCCTAACAAAAATTCATATCTAGACTAAAATCCAAAAAAAATCAACTATAACTACTGATTCAAAAAGTATGAAAGAAGATAATATGATTTTAAGTGAGATTCTAAGGGAAATGCTTAGAAACAAGTTGATCAAACTACGTCCTCACATCCTTTAAGAAAATAAAAATACTATTGTGGATATTGTAGAATGTATGGTCATCATACATATATTTTTTTAGTTTTGAAGAAGAAAATAAAAAGTAAAATTATAGTGGTGATCCTATAATAGATACATCAACCAAGCGAACCGTTCACCTTAAGAGTGCTTCTTTTACAACACATGTGAAATAAGAACAAGTATGGGTAAAAAGGGATTATCTAAGGAAAAAATTATGAAAATGAAAAAATCATAGTAATAGAAAATTTAAAAGAAATTATTGGTAAAAAGGGATTATCTAAGGAAAAAATTATGAAAATGAAAAAATCATAGTAATAGAAAATTTAAAAGAAATTATTAGACCAATAAAATATCAAAAAGGCACAATTAGAGTAATGAAATATTCAAAAGGAAAAATTAGAACAAGAAGATTTATAAAAGGCACAAGATTCTAAATAGTAATTACAAATGGAATAGTTTGAAAAAGGTTACAAGAAGAAAAATTCATAATTACTAAAATATAAGTTGTCAAATCAAATTCAAGCTAAGCAAAAAACATTCTTAAGTCATGGTTTCTCACAGAAAGGTTCCAAAGAAAGAGATGATTGAAAAATTTAAAGTCAAAAATATGGTTTCAAAGGAGCAACTAAAAACTACTCATCATTGTCAAATCCTTTGATTATTAATCCCCTCATAAATGGTAAGCAATATACCAATGTTGTGAAAAAAACCACTACTGAATTGAATTTTTGTAGCATGAAATTATTACACTCTTAGATATGAAAAGGAACACTTGAGTAAGACTATTTTATCTAAATAATTTATTAAATACATTGAGCTACCTTTTTACAGTTGGTACAAATACATGTTTAGTGATATTTCAAGTATGCAAGTTTTTTTTGTGGTGAATCTTTCTTAACTCACCAATTTCCATTTTCTAAAATTTGGATTTGGTAATGTTTTAAGACCAATAAGGAACACTGGGTTGCCTAATTTTTTGAGTTTCAGATTATATTTATATGTTAGTTTGAATTCCATTTATAATTAATTCCATAATTATGACTATAAATCAACATGGCCTTGAAGGATATTATACCCACCTTCACCAATATATTATATATATTATATTACTACCACTTATCTAATATATTAAAAAACCACCCAAATATATTCTATAGAAGATTAATATTAAATTATAACCTATGGAGATATGTCTAAAACTTATGGAATACCATATACATTAAAAATATTCTAGGATAAAGATTATTTTCTATAGACACCTGGTTGTTTCCTATGGATACTCGATCGTGGTCTATAAACATACCTTAAACCCATAGGTACATAGTATAGATTATATACTAAAACCTATAAACATCCAAATACATAGTCTAGATACTATAATACATGCTCTATACACTTTTTTATTTCCTATAGATTTTTGACCATAGTCTATATAAATATCCTAGATGCCCAAGTACATAGTCTAGATGATAGAATACACACTCTAGATGCCTAACTATATGGTCTAGATGTTAGACTACATGTTCTAGACATTAAAATATATAGTATATATGCTAGGATACCCACTTTATACTCTAAAATACATGATTTAATCACCTATACACACAATTTGGATGCTAGACTACATATTTTAAACACTTAGATACATAATCTAGATGTCTGGATACAAAATATAGAGGCTAGACTGCATGCTCTAGATGCCCAATTACATAGTATAAATGCTAGAATAGATAATATAAATGCTTGAATACATATTCTAAATCCCTAAATTCATAGTATAGATTATATACTACATTCTATATATGATTAACTACATAGTCTATATGCTGGACTACATAGTGTAGATGCTCATCTACACAGTCTAGATCACAAACAAGTATTTGTTTGTATTAAAAAAAATGTTTTATATGATGGATTTTGGTGATAATGTCAATATATCAGGCCAATTATCAATTAAAGAGAATATTATCTTATTTTGGGAAGCCAAGAAGAACACCCAAGCAAATTCAACCCACATCCACTCATACAAGTGTTAATGATTAGCATAATCTTTTCTATTTATTTATAGTATCTTTAATTTTACATTTCAAGGATAATAAAAAATCATTTAAAAATGTAAATATGACCATTTAAAATGGTTTTAAAAATTAAATAATTAATCAAAACATCATCTCATTATTTGAATATATTATTAATGATGACATGCTACCATGTGAAGACATACCTGATTATGGCATGGCTCCAACGAAGGACAAACCAAATGATATGATGAAAATACTAGGAGAAATTAATATATCTCATAAATTAAAAAATATAGTTACAAATATAAATATGAAATTTGTGAAAAGTAAGAGGAGGCTTGAAGACATTACTGATGATGAAATACATCCAATAGATAACACATCTACTCAACAAACACAAACTTTAGTTGATAGAAGTACTCAAAAATTTATATGAAGAAAAATAAGTAGATAAAAAATTGGTAGGTATTTTAAGTTTTATTGGGTATCTAAATTTACATTTATTTAACCTTTTTTTGTACCCAACATACCACCATTCATTTTTAGAATAGGGACCCACTATATTTCTAGAAAGGTCGAGGCCTATCTTGATATTTTTATAAAGAGAAAGTTTTATGTGTTGAACTACCCTTCATATTAAAAAAACCTATAAACATGTTATATTTATAAGGACTAACATAATAATGTTATTTTTTAGTTTCATATATATGTCTTGACTCATTCTACTCTTCAGAACATTGTTTAGTGAAATTGTTTGGAACTATGCTTAACAATATTTGGTTTTCTAAACTTTTGTTTGGAAGCCCATCCTTAGAAGTTTTCAACACTTATCATTTATATAAAAATTGACATGAATTTAATATTTATGTTTTTTTATCACAACTCTATTTTAGATATACTAAAGACTTATCCATTTATTCTTTGAGATTTTCTCTTCAGGAACTAGGGTTTTAGAAGTTTTAAAATTCATATCATCTTGGTGTTTAGAGGATTTATTTAGAAATACCCTTCATCTAAATTACATGGCACAAAAAATTTCTTCAGTGAAAGTGTTTGGAACAGTTGTTTGACAAGTTTGTTTATCCCATCTAGGTATTTAGAGATTTTGTTCACCAAAATTATTCAGTCTATTTGGGTCTTTAGATATTTTATTTGAAATTTTTTTGTCTCATTTGGGTATTTATGAAAATTATTTGGGTATTTTTTTGGGTTCATTTTGGTCTTTGAAAAAATTGTTTGGAACTTTTTTCTGGGAGATTTGTTCACCTTGAAAACATTATTTTAATGATATATCCTGACTCCCAACTACCAATATCCCCTATGGCATGGTAAACTAAATTCAAAGAAGTGATGAAATGACACTTGGAAAAAGATAATGATGTGGCACTCCTATTAAACATAAATAATGCATATGTGGCATACCTTCCTAATGAAGTGGCAAGGTTATAATTAAATAAACAGATCAAAGTTATAGACATTGGACATTAATGGCTCACACATTAGTAATTAATTCCAAAGAAATATCAAATTATTGTGGAAAAAATATATTCTCATTAATCTCAAGATAACTTCAAACTTAATTCCTTCCCTATTATCAATCCCTATCTATTAACATTTTGAGCATATAGTATACCTAAGAGAGCTGAGCTATTAATTTGTGAACTAGAACATTATCAACATAGTTAAATAGAAATGACATCCTCATATAAATAATTCCAAATAATCCTTCCCACATCAAATTTTTATATCAAGGATTAAACTTAATACAAGGAAACATTCTTTGATCTTACAGTACTCAATAATGACTACAATAATTATTTAGCACTATAGGAGGTGATACACTAGGTTGGCATGCATACTAACAAAGAGAGTTTGAATCCATATTAATGGTAATTTGATGCATAAATCCTCCCACTAAAACACCAAGAGATAAAATTCATAATAAAAAAACTATAGGTCATGCCATGTATTGACCTTTTACAAGACTTATTCTTTACTAGGAAGGTGACTAGAGGTGTATTCTTGCACCATTTAAAACATAAGATAATCATGGCATGAATTTTAAGGTATGCATTTTAAAGTTACCCATACCTACCAATTTTATATTCTACTTAAAATTTTCATAGGGTACTATCATCTAATAAAGAGAAATCAATTGAGAAAACACTAAGCAACTAGATGATTCCTGGGGAGACCATCAATTTGAAAGATAAGCATCCAATGTTGGTGACCAAATTTAGGATGGGAATATAAATTTGCATGGCCATTGTAAATATTTAATTTATATATTAGAGTGTATAATTCCTCCACCATGAGTATATTCCATTGGTTGACTTACTTATTACCTCATAGTTGACATTCACTCTAGGTGAAGAAATTAGTGCAAGGTTATGAGAGAAGATATTACATAAAGATAAGAGGCCCTAGAGAGGGCATTTATACATGATGTCCTACCTTATTGATGTTTTGATAATAATATTTTATGTTCATAATGGGTCACCTTGGAGCCCATCTCCAAACTATATCAATAATTTAATATGTGATTATTATTCTTGCATGCATATATACACATACACTCAGAACATTATACGCATTGCAAAAGATGTTTACCCCTAGGTATGGATGTAAATATATGAGTACCCTCTACCTAAGATATATAAAATCATTATATTTACACTTTTTATTATGGTATATTACTAGTTGTACCTAGATTACATGGTTCTTATGGTCATAGGCCATAAGGTATCACCCCTATACCTCCCAAAGTACGTGCTTGACAAGCTAGTAGAGAAAGAAATTACCTAAAAATTATGTTTGAGAATAGATGAGGAAATTCATAAGATAAAAAATAGATACTTACATGGCTCCCATCTCATGATTGGGATAATGTGCTATGTAATCCTAAGAATTTCTATGAAGTTAAAGGTATAATGAGTATTACAAATTAGTAACACTACCTCACAAGGATTATGATCCATATGGACACATACAAAAACACATCAAGGCCCTTGGTATTCCATATTAACATGATTATTATGATCATGATTTATTATTTATTAATGCTAAGTATTATGCCCAAGTCAAGGAACAAGCACAAAAAGTTAATTTATCCAAAGAATTTTTGAAAATTATCTAAGGGCAGTCTTCTCTCTCAATTGTTGATGCACATACTAGACTCCCACTAGTTGGAAGATGGGATATATCATATTTTTGGGTTAATATGACCTATCACACATCAAAGTGTTAAGGGTAACCTTCAAAAATACACCCTATGGCACTCAAAGTAGTAAATAAGGAGCCATGAGGGCATGATACTTAACTTAGAGGAGCACAAGATGTACCCATTTATCTTGATTATTTAAATTCTAAGGGACTTAACAAACCAATTGACACATTAATCCTAGAGGCTATTGTTTTGATTAAATCAACCATAACCACATAAGAGGCACCTTACATAGCTAGGAAAATAACTATATGTTACAAGAGGATGTTGATGGCTCTACCCCCTCCACAAATTATAATTATTGAGGAACCATCTATATAAGAGATATCAAAAGAGGTATTTAAAGGTGAATCTATGGATGAGGAGGCAAAAATACAAAGAGATAATATCTTGAGCCTCCAAGATACCAAAGTAAAATCTCCATTACATGAAGAACCTTTGGGTGATAAAGTATCCCCTTCAGTTTCCACTACTCGTGTTATGTTTTGTGTTTCTCTTTTCATTGTTACTAAATTTGATTATGTGTCCCTTGGTCTTGGTGGCCCCCCTCCCCTTTTTTTACCCAAGGTGGAGGTTGTTTCTTCTCAACCAAGTACCCAACCAAGTCTACTAGTTATAAAGGTATAGGATACTTCCTCTACCCCTATTTTTCCTACTTCCCTAACTATTTCACCACCTATAATTACATATTATATGTATACCCCCTATTTATACTATGGTTCCTTCCACCACTATCCCACATCCCCTAAAGTCTAATAAAAAGGCAACCAAGAAGGCTAGGGGAGTAGTATCAATCCATCAACTTCATGTTTCATCTACTCAATTGGGTTTACCAGTGCCTCCCCCTATTCGTATCAATACATTACTATGATAATAACATAGAAGGCTAAAAACAATAATCTAGTCCATACAGTCCAACCAATACCTCGATATGGTGGAGTGGACTGATCTAAAATAATTTGGCCTTAACTTATTGTTCACATACTTGAACAAGCTTTAAATCAAACATAAATAGAGTTTTAGGGTGAGAATACAGCTGAAGGCACTCAACCCATAAATATAACCCAATTAGTCCTCCCACAATGGGCAATATATAGACCATTAGAGGCTTCTCAAAGACCTAATCTTGTAATTATGGAACTACCCACTGTAAGTTCTATATTTGAAAAATCTATAGGGAGTGTGAAAAGGGTAAGAAAGAGGAAAATAGAAGATGATGCTAGAAGAGGGGTCATATTAGAAGAAATAAAAGATGTATTTACCTTGTCTTAAAAGGAAGAATATAAAATTAGGGAATTCCCCTTACATAGAGGATTTTAAATCCTATTTTGAAATGCATATAGATGCTCTAGTTTAAATACATGAAGAAACTAAAATGGATAAAAAAGAGATGAAATAAGAACTAGAACAAATATGGGAACAATAGAAAAATGTGCATGTTCCCATAAAGATATAGATAGATGTGAAAAATCCCACATTTAAATTATATAATACCCTAGAATTTATTATTGTAATGATGGTAGAATTGGCACCTCATATAGTATAAACTACCAATTTTTTTGATTCTTTGAAAATGAATGAAAATAAGATGAAATTAATTATTATTTATATAGCTAGTAAGGCTTATGCCAACCTTAATTTGATGGCATTGTTAGAGGCTACCAATGCCCTCAATTTGGTAGTCATTAGGACATGACAGGCTAAAAAATGGATGATAATAGCTAATGCAGTATTGATTTAGTATGTAGAGCATGAAACTCTCATTTTGTAGATTTTAGAAGAGTTAAATCTCTCAAAGGCGAGGTATTCTATGGATAGACTCATCAGTAAGGCTATTTTTTATCAAATCCTTTAACATAATTCAACAAGCTTTAAACAAAACTTATATGGAAGGACATTATAAGAAATAAAATATAAACTAAATTTTGTAATGACAAAGGTTATGGAGATAGAGATTTTTAGAATTAATATCATAAATAAAAAGGCTAAGCATGCAAGTCTCGTTGAACAAGTCAACATGGTTCATATACATCCATTACTAAATATGGACATTATTAAGTACCACCATGACATTGGTGACAAAAAATTTCAAGTGTTGGAATAAAAGAAGAAATCTAACACTTCAACTTCTAGTTCAGCATAAGCTATAACTTCAATGCCTCTAATAACTAGCAAAACCATGAAAACACCTAGAAACCCTTAGTTGAAGGATAATTTTTTATGTATACATGCATATATTTCTAATCTTTGTACTTATAATTTACTTTTAATTAGCACATAAATGTAAATTCTATCTAAACTATTTATAAGCATGCACATGTTGTATTTTATTGTATAGGATAACTTGTTTTTATGTAGTTATAGTTAACTATGAGCATGTACATGTGTGATTTTGATGCTAAAAAAAGAATTAAAATTTTAATTATAAATTATAACTATCCACTTACATAGACTTATAAAATGGGGTGAACCCTCCCCAAGTCTATATATTCATGTAATTACACATTCGAAGGGTTTGGAAGTTTTATCAATATAGGACAAAATTAATTTTGACTGTGATGTAACTACATTGGTATTCTTTCCTTTCATATATGGGATATTTAGGTTTTGTTTTATTGGTTGTATTAATGTAGTGATTTAAGGTGTGTAAAATCTATGGATAATTCTAGTTGTTATCATTGATGTATGTTAATCTTATATGTACAATAGTTATTCAAAGTTAGTAGGTTTCATTGATTTTAAGCAATTGGTTAAAATAATGTTAATATTTTGAAGTGTATAGGAGTTTTTTCTATTTTGTATAGTATTTTAGGTGTGTACCATAGCTAACCTATACACCTTCCTAGTCTAAGTTTTAAACTCCTAACTAAGGGTGTGTAATAACAACTCTAAAGGGAACAACTTTTAGTTGAGACCACTAAGTTTCCTATACTATTTCCCCATACTACTTAGCTATGTTTACTTGTGAGTGTGAAATATCTAATAATAATAAGCATTAGTTTTGGAAACACTTATACACAAAGAAACTAGCCTAAGAAGTGACTCCTTAAGACCATATAACCTCCTTTTATGCTCTACATTTCCCTCTTTTTAAGGTATGTCTGATTTAGAATTGACCACTCTAGATTAGGTACCACCCATCCACCCAACTCACTTAGGTATAATTTAATTATTAGGATCTATTTAAATACAATAAAACTTGGCTAAGAACCTACAAGCTCAGCCTGCTATTCCACCACAAGGTTGTTTAATCCATGCCTAAAACACATGCCTTACAGTGGAGTTCATCTCCATTAAGATCCTAAAATGTTGGAGGTTACCTCATGAAAATTTGGGGATGTGCAAAAGACCCACATCAACAAAAATAAATATGGAGCTAGAGAGAGGGCCATTTGTGTGCCTTCCCTATTAAGATTTTGTCCCCTGTGTTTGAGTTACACTAGAGACAACCAAAAATGTTGCCAACTTTAGATCCCAAACCAATCTTTTGGTTTCCCCCTTATTAGCACATTGAAGGCCTATATCTATATAATTTATTCCTAAGAGACCTAAAGCTAGGACACCCTCTCCAACAAGATGTATCCATCCTATCAATAATCATATATACCAACAATAACTTGGTTAGTTAGATCTACCATTGTTATCCTAGGAGATGTGTACAATTTGCCTAAGAACCTAGAGAAGTGTGTACCTTCTTTCACCCCTTTAGGAGGAAGAACTATATAGTAACACATCAATTCCTTCAATTCTACTTTGAAATTAATGAATATTACTAATGAAGATGTTTCATGTATTCGTTTCCCATTTACCTTGTAGGATTTTGCCTATGATTGGTACCTCAACCTTCAAGATAACTTAATTACTTACTAGAATGCATGTTAGAGCACATTTATTGCCTAATTTAGAAAAGTTACCAACCCTAGCCTAGTGTATCAACATTTCACAATCATGAAGAGGGAAGTTAATGAGCCAATTTGAGATTTCGATGATGGATTCCAAAATATGTACACTTGGCGTAGCCCATAGTATAAACTAGATGGAGCATTGGAATTGGAGATGTATAAAATTCCTTAGATCTAATAAAAAATATTGTTCCTTTCAAGTGATACTACTACCACCACTTTGGATTTATCATATTAATAGGCTATCAATATTAATATACAATTGAGCCCTCAAATACCAAGTACTCCCAACATCAATGTTATTTTTCCAACCCTAAATCTAGTCCCTTGTGTTAATCAAAATGTTCCTAATTTTAGCCATAATCAAATATATACACTATTTTTTATAATGAAAAACACCTAATTATAATGATGGATACATGAATAAATAGGTACAAATGAATAGTCATCAATATAATAATATTCAATGCCCTTTAATAATGTTGTTGTAAAGGGGGCTGAATATACCAAAGTAAAACTGGATTCCATATAATGAATGGTCTAAAAATTAATAAATGTCTTCCTGAACATGTAGAGGAAGATGGGTGATACCATTATCCATAATAATAACCATAATTATCAGTTTAAAATATATAACAAACCTTTTAATTATCATGTAAATAGTATAGAGTAGCAGCCCAACAAGTTACTAGAAATCAACATAGTAGAGACAACTCTCCCCAATTAGTGTAGACTCCATAATACATCATAACATAGTGAAACTGAATGCATGGAATTCTATTTAGAATTTGATATCTTCCAAAAATAGATGGTAAGATAGGAATTAATGAAAAAATTGATAGAGTTACACACAAAAGTTGGTTCTTCAAACACCATAATGGTATTTGAAATGCATGAGTCCTTTTTCCTAGGTGAACATGAAAATGTACCAAAAGATAACTCCAATGAGATACATTCCTTACATAAATATTAAAAAGGCATTTACAATATGAGGAACAAAAATCCATTCACAACATCCACTCCTTTAAACAACACCACTATTCCTCTAAATCCAAGGGGTGATAATAATCCACTTCCTCTAAAAGGGAACGAAAAACCCTAGAATAAATAAGAGAAAAGAAAAGGAGAGTATAAATTTTTTGAAGACATGAAAAACATTAAGTCCAACATAAATGTCATGAATTAGCTCATATCATTTAATAAAGGAGCTCCTTTGGAGGTCTATTATAGGGAAGGTAATTGCACAAAAGATAAAAGTTGCTCACACTAATGTCATATATAAAATAAAACTTGAAGGTCCACTTTTCTTACTGAATATCAGATTGTTTAAAAAGAACATCCATTTTATTAAATTTTAGAGCTTTGGGTATGATTATTCTAAATTAAAATTACCAAAAGGTAGGTTTAACTCCAAGCCCATTAAAAGGGATGGTTTCATATTTGGATAAAGTCATGGTGTCTATAATAAGATAGTTTAACAATGCATGCATCTAGGTAGTACTTAATCCATGAGTATAAATGAGAATTGAGATACTTGTAGTGGATATTATATAAGGATATGAACTCCTCTTCAATAGAAACTAGTCCAAAATTTTGAATGGGTATGTAGCAATAGACTTCTCTCACATTTGGTTAACATGGAGAGGTATTCCAAATAAAATTCAAATTGACTAGGAGAAAATAATGAAGCACCCTATTACTTAATACAATAAAAATGATTAATAATTAAGTTATAAATCCACTAACCTTGGGATTTATACATTTAGTAAAAAGCGTGAGAATCTGGAATCATAATTCCAAGGACCTTCTCAGTTATGGACTCTCCACTTCACCAGTATAAAATCAAAACAAGGATCAAGAAATAAATACTTGGAAACATACATATTATAGTTCCCTTTCACCAATAAAATATTTGAGTATGAGGAAATGATTTTTGGATTGCATTTTTCTCTCAAAAATAGTGTCAAATAATTGTTAATCTATGGATATTTAGAATTAGAAGTTAATCAGGTCAAGAACAAATATTAGTGCAAGCTATCATACCTAAATAGGTACAAACATAGGGCCTAAGTTTGAATTGAGTCCTTTTAGGCCTTCAAAATAGTGATAGTGCCTACTTAATACAATTAATTTATTGATTAACTAGCTACTTCAAGTACCAATTTGGCATCTCTACAAGAATCCAAGGTACAAATACTCTCCATTAAGCTAGTACCTTATCCATCCATTCTTGGAAACATGGAAAAATTTCAATTCTTTGATGATGACCAATAGATTTTCTAATTCTTAACTAATTTAGGTAAATTTGAGTCTCAAATCATGGATGATAAGGAGATTAATCATCTATGCCAAGAGGAACTAGGTGAAGGAGTAATTCAATTAAAGGAAATTGCCTCCCTGTAGGGATGGTGCCATTAGAAAGAATGTTTGATTTGGATCCTAAATCCCAACATCAAAGGAAACAAAAAGTAAATGAATATAAATTCAAAATGGATAATTTATGAGATGAATATGACCCATACTATGTTAACATTGATCTTGGTTGCACTCTAGTTGAAAGGCAAAGGGTGAAGAATCTACTCACCCAATATAAGAATGTGATTTAAAGGACATAAGAATATATAAAGGTTTTCAACCCAAAGGTCATCACCCATACAATCCCACTAAATTTGAATCATAAACCATTTAAGAAAATACAAAATCCAATATATCCTATCTTGGAACTTCTATCTTAGAAGGAAGTGGAAAAGCTGGTGAGTACAAAAATAGTTTTCCCTATTAGACATATTACTTGGGTGGATAATTTAGTTCTAGTTAGGAAAAAGAGTGGGTAAATTAGATTTTGTGTTGATTTCATAAACTTGAATAAATATTCTAAGCAAGATAATTATCCATTGCCTTTTATGGATGAGATCATCCATATAGCGAGTGGTTTAATAACAACGTCCTTCTTAGATGGATTTTTAGGATGCAACCAAGAACTGTTAGAGTCAGAGTATAGAATGAATATAGAATTAACCATGAATTGGGGTACTTATGCATATAAGATGATGTAATTCAACCTAATTAATATAGTTTCCACATTTTAGTGAGTCAGGGACCAAAAGTTATAAGGGTTGATAGGTAAATGTATAATAATTTACATGGATGACGTAACAATTTTATCAAAATCAAGAATTGATCATGTGGGTCACCTGTAATCGATATTTGAAAGATGAAAAAGGATTTAGAGGTAAAAATCACTAAGAGGGATGGGCAAATAAATGGTATAAAATAATCCAATTCAATTTCCAAACCCTTAAAACACTTAAGCATTCAATACAACCATTCATGAAGCATTCAATATGTTTATAGCAATGAAAAAATAGATAATTCAAGTTTACACACACAACACAAGATCTATGTGGGAAAACCTCTTGGGGAATAAAACACACTCTCAAGACTAAAAAAACATGGACTAATTATCCTATAAGAAGTATGAAAACATGATACTTTAGTTAAATACCTATTCCACAAGGATCACCTACCCCTAGGATGGTCAAGTCCTTCTGACGAGAATTTATTGAAACACTTGTTCCATAAGAAGCACTTGCCCCTAGGATGGTCAAGTCCTAACCAAAATTTAGTGAAATACCAATTCCACAAGGAAAACATGTCCCTGGGATGGCTAAGTCATTTTGACCTAAATTTTGAGCACCCTCCCAACACCTATGATATGAACATATCTTATTGACTAATTGCCTACCAATCTAATGGATACACCTTGCAAGCACAACCCCCTTAACTTATTCACACACTCAAAAACATATAAAACCATATTTTGTTTCACTCTACACTTCTTATCAACAACTATGTTACAACCTCAACAACATAAATTAATAGTCATACATTCAATCCACATTTGATCTACCTCTTAAATCAACCACCAAGCTTTCATAGACACATCTATCCTTCGCTCATACTCAAGGCATCCAAAACATCCTTTTGGATCACTCTAGACCTCTTCACTCATCCTAAATCTTCAAACCTAAAATAACATTGTTAATAAATAATAATTATGACCTATAAGTCATACACATAGTCATAAACCTACTCTGCTCGACAACCCAGCCAATGGGCACACACCCTTTCTTCTTTCCTTCATTCCAAAAAACATGCATACACCTCTTCTCTTAAGTCTACAAATCATCACCTTTTGTTCAAAATTTTATATATTATTCATTAATATCATGTTCATAATTTTGATTTTTATCCACAAGACATGCCTTCAGTCTTAAGGCATCTATATGGGTCACCTTTAAGAAGTACCCTCTTTCTAGGGCTAAGTGTCTTTTTAGGTCTTATGGAGACCATTCACCTCTTTTACACTTATCTGAGAAAACTTAGAACATAAAAACACTTTAAAAATACATGACACATGATCTATAGGTCCACTTTAAGTGATGAAATCCATAAAAACACCCTTCTGCTATAACACATTAGCCTAAACATCATTTTATACATATGCTAACTAAGGATTAACACTTAGTCAACTTATAATCCTTTGATCATGTATAATATAGATTGGTCAAACCTACATAATCCACATATATTGTCCTCATGAAGTCTAAAACAATATCTAACACTTATTTCATCTTAAAACATCAAAATACAATCAAGAACAACTCAATTACCCTTCTTGGGTTACTTGAAGAGCATGAACACATACACAGTCAACTTTAGAGATCCATATATTTGAATTTAACAAACAATTAGACCTTATGACTATGTTTTTTAGATGTGAAATGAAGTCCTCTATAACTTTTCCTTTTATACCATGATCAAATTTTTCATAAATCAAAAGTTATAGCACCATAATTCTAGACTGGTCTTCCCCCACAAATTCAAATATTTGAATTCCAATGGTCATTGACAAATTTTTAAACTTGAAACATGTTGTCAACATATCTTGTCCTCTCATAGCTTAAAAAAATATTCATCATTAATCTCCATCAAAATTAGCTTGGTCTTTACCTTTGATTATTGTTAAAAATCAAACACTTGTCATCATCTCATTACTTCCCGACAATTTGGAATGAACACACTTCATTGATCTCTTCAGATCCACCAAGCCTTTATATTAAAATGTTCACCATTATATCTTGATCAAAACTCCCATGATTATGAAACTTGTTACCCTTTCATATTTTATAAACACTTTACTATCAGTCCATGTGCTTGTGACACATGGTAGTCCCACATGTTTTGTTGACTCTTTAACATGTCTTGCACCATTGATATTTATAAGTATAAACCACCACTCACCATTGACCTTATATCATATTATTTCTCTTGTGACACTTGTCACAAGTGCATGCAACCTTTAACATGTTGAATTCATATGCACAATTGATCTCAATGTGTATAATTAAGTACTCACTATTGGATATTTTAGATCAATGACCTCAGATTTCAATGTGATTAAACTTGATGGTCTCTAGCTCATCATAGTCTGATATAAAAAGTTTGAAGCTTTATAAATTGATTTATAAATCACTTCAAGACTCCAAATTTTTAGGGTAGCTTCTTGTTTCTATACTTAGTGAACTTCTATTTAAGAGGCCAACTTTTAACCCACATATCTTTAGTTAAACTCAACAAAATGAAATAAAAATTGGAACGTAATAAATAGGGATTAATTTTATCACACCCATATGACCAACTCCCCCTAACTCATCCATATGTAGTAATGGTGATGTCATCAAATTACCTACTCAAATTTTTGTGTCATAGAGCCAACTATGCCAAGATGAACATAATGAAGAACTAGATGAATACCATGCACTTCTATAAGATCTCAAATAATCCTGAACCTTTGATAGGAACCCTCAACATGCTCAATACTTCATACCCTTCCTAATCATGCCAAAACTAAAGATCAACCAAGCCTACTTCAAGCATAATAGGATAAGCACACTACACACTTTTTCATTAACACTTAGAATATCACTACACTTCATTCATTCACATGGACACCTCCATGACATCATTGAAAATTATCCAATACTCTCCCCCTTTGTCATTGATATTAAAACCCATCATATAGTTCACCTTCCTTCTCTCTCTTCAATCACTCTTATATTAGGAAACTTCTCCCCCTTTGACACAATGACAAATTGGGCACAAAATGATTTCGAGGACCTAAAAATACTACCAATAGGAGAGGAACACCATCTAAAGATGATATAAAATCCCCATTACTTTAAACCTAAATATTTTTTGCCTTGAGAACTTCCTCTTGCTACATGCCAACAATCTATTCAACTAAGCACTACAACTAGTGAATAAAGAATACACAAACATTAAAATATGATGTAACTCACCAAGAAACATATGATAGGGACTTCCCCTAAGAAATATTATCCATTTCACCTATTTATCATCTTCATATCTTCACACATCATGATGTAACACTACACAAGCTTACTAGCCTTCTCTTTCAAGCCACCTCAAAGACCACCAACAAAACTTCATGCCACTCACCAAAAATTAAACATACTCTAAACCAACCTAAAAACTCACATTGAAACACTCATGCCTTGATATTTTGGAAAAACTGAGAAAAAAACATCAAATCTTCACACTAGGCTTGTCTAAACTCTTTGTATCCATACATGGAACTTATAGAGCCCACAACTTTCAATAGACACACCTTCAAGACCTAAAAATTCACACACACACACACACACATACATACATATACATATTATACATACATATATATATATATACACACACACACATATACACATACATACATATACATATTATACATATATATATATATATATATATATGTATAATATGTATATGTATGTATGTGTGTGTATATATATATATATATATATATACACACACACACACATACATACATATACATATTATATATATATATATATATATATATATATATATATATATATATATATATATATATATATATATATATATATATTATATTCCCCCTTAGGCACACCAATTTTAATTACCTCAACTTTTAGTAGACACACCTTCAAGACCTAAAAATTCACACACACACATGTGTGTGTGTGTGTGTGTAGGTAATTAAAATTGGTGTGCCTAAGGGGGAATATAATAGTGATATATATATATATATATATATATATGTATATATGTATATATATATATATATATGTATATATATATGTATATATATATATGTATATATATATATGTATATATATACATATATATACATATATATGTGTATATATATATATATACATTACATATATATGTGTGTGTGTGTGCATGTGTGTGTGTGTGTGTGTATCACTATTATATCACCACACACAGACACACACACACACATGCACACACACACACATATATATATGTAATGTATACACACACACACACACACACACACACACACACACACATATATATATATCACTATTATATTCCCCCTTAGGAACACCAATTTTAATTACGTATATCATCCTCTAAAACATACTTCCCTCACAAACCTACTACCTAATTAAGCCTTCATTTTGACAAAAACATGACTAATTTGAAAACTACAAACCTTTAGATCTATATGAAGATTGATTTTAAAACCCATTTGGCCCATTCAAACTATTAATAATCCTAAACCCTCAAATCATAAGGCAAACTAATTTTATAGTATAGCCTAAAAATCTAGAATCTCGAAACAAACAAGGTCAACAAACCTCCTTCTGGTCAATGCCCACCTATGAAACTTATTTCACAGATGGAGACAATAGTCACACACTTTTGGACTAATATTTTAGCTTTCACACCTTTAGGAACCTTGACTTCCTATACCATGGATTTGATTTACAATAAGAAAGATAAACCTTGGAACACACAAAAACCTCCAAAAGGTAAAAATAGGATCATCAAGACATAAAACAACTTGGAACACATAAAAAAGAAGTGTAAATACCTTTATAAGCATTGAAATATTCTTTAAATTCCATAAATATCATTATTCCACCTAAAAACACCCATTTTGGTCATGCAAACATTATATAAATAGCAAAAAAAACTTTTGACATCACTCTAACTTCATCAAACCACTTTTCCCATCTTGACACACCAACTCTAACTAGAAAAACTCATCTCTTTGCTTTTATGACCTTATAAATAACACCATAGCAACACTTTATTCTCTATTGAAAGCAATTTCTTAAAAAGCATAGGTAGAGACACCCTACTTTACATGGTTCCTTAGAACAATGTGAAACTAGGAGTTGCCCACAACTCCACATATTCCTTCTCCTCTTTGGTCATCTAATACTGATAGTTCTTCTTCTTAGGCTTAAGGTAAATAATTTTCTCATCCACTAGAACATTCTCCTTCTCTTCTAAGACTATATTGACAACACATGGGGATAATATAGATTCATGACATACCTTTTTAGTTGAAGAATCTTCTTTGCTTTATAGGACATCACTTTCAAACCTTAACAACATAAGAACCAAGAATGGATATTTATCACACATAATAGGTTACTCACTAGCATCCAAACACATCTCAAAACTAGCCTTAACCAGAGCCTTGGTCTTCTCTTTGAGCTTTGTCTCTTCATTCACAACATGAGTAGACAATGAGATCTCTTGGCACTCTCTAAATTCTATATCATTATACACCATAGAAAATAGATTAATTAGACCTATAAACTCATCATGACTCACACATAACACTTTTTGTTTCCATGAGTTAACTTGCCTTCTTTCTTACACTCTAGGAGCCTAAATAAACCTATTATATCTTCTAGGCATTTGCTTATTGAATCTAGTAATGTTACCAATCTTTTCACAGTTGTATTAAACCATTCTTCTTGAAGGAAACTCAACTTGCCTTATTTTAAATGGACAATTTTTTGAAAATTATCCCATATCATGATAGTTGAAGTAATCAACCTTGATCACACCACTTGACTGATGACTCCACTCATTCTTAGCAGGTCTTCTGCACTCTCTAGCCCTATGACCAAATTGATTACATGTGTAACAGTAACCATTAAAACTTTCATACCTCATGGAATTTAGTTTTATGATCTGATTTATCTTCACTCTTCTATCATCTTCATTCATTGACTAATTATTGACCTTCAAGGTCTGATTTACATTAGTCTTCATCTTGTATTAAGTTTTATTTTTTAGTTCTTTTTTATATCCAAGAGTACTTCTATCACTTGCATGATTTTTACCACTCAAAATATTGTCTAGATCATTAGAGATCTTTTCAAATCTCATAAATGACTTCATCTTACTATATGTTTTCTCTAACTCAACTTTTAATGACTCATTTTCAATTACATACCTTGAACATTCATCTTCTTTAGCTTTCAAGCTAGTAAACAAGATTTTCAATTGACAACTAAGATGATTGACTATATATTCATGATCCTTGTTGTCTTCATTCATTATTTATTCATACACACTAAATTTTTCCTCATAGTACTTGATTTGAGACTTCATATTCTTGTTAATCTTCTTCTCAATCTTTAATTCTTCAAGAGAATTCATCAATTCAGTCTCACAGTCCACCTCATCTCTATTATCATCTAAATCACTATAAGTAGACTCATTTTGATACAAAAAACTTCCTTATTCATATATGAAGAGGTCATCATCTTCAATAGGACCATCATCTTCATGATCATACTTTGAGTTACTGTCTTCACTCTCATCTAATGATATGTAATACTCTTTGGTGTAGAGACTCTTTTTTTCCTTGAAGTACTTCTTGTTGTCAAACCTTATAAATCCTTTCTTATTTTTATCAGAACTGAATTATCTCTTACAACCATCATGACCTTGGCAATGCTACTCACCACTATTACTATTATGTTTATGAGGGCACTTGTTATAAAATGGTCTTACTTCTCCAAAATTGAAGCATTTGAAGGGTAATTTACCCTTATACTTGCTTGAACCTATTTTAAATTTTCTTGTAAACAAAATAATTAATTCATCATCATTAATATCAGATGTGTCATCTCCCTTAAGGTTATTACCTTGGAACTTCTTATTTAGATTCATTTTTACCTTGAATACTACTTCCTTTTTTGGTGGTATATCATCATTTATTCTCATCTCATAGGAAGTAAGGATGTCATGAAATTCATCGATCTTCAATCAAGTAAGATCATGACTTACTTCTAGAATAGATAATTTAGAATCAAACTTGAGAGAGAGACCTTAATACCTTTTTAACTATATTAGCTTCTTCAAGCTTCTCTCTGAGATCTCTGATGATGTTCATAATCTCATCAACTCTCTATAGAAAGGATGCCATAGAATCTTCTTCCTTCATCTTAAGACTCTCAAATTATCTTCGCTGAGTCTACAACTTTTCTAGCTTAACCTTTGAATATCACTCATAAATAGTCTTCAATTTATCCCACATTTCCTTGGAAAATATGAAATGGATTAGTTTGGTGTATTGAATCTCTACAAGACCACAAGTGATAGAATTCATTGCCTTAAAATTGTTCTCAAATAACTTCTTATCTGTAGCACTGAATAAAGGAATAATAGGTAAAAAATAACCATCCACAACATATTTCTAAGTGTTAAAACCTAAGGACATAATGTAAGTCCTCAACCTCACACTCTAAAAAGTATAATTAGATTCATTAAACATCAACTCTTGCTTATTGGAAAAACCTCCTTGAATTTGATGGCTACCCATATTGTAACTTGGATCTCCTTCAAGATAGAAAGCCTTTACCAAAGGACCTAATCTATGACCAATTATTAGAGGTACAAACCACTAAGAGGGGGGAGGGGGGTAAATCAATAGTTTCAAATAATCCAATTCAATTTCCATACCCTTCAAACACTTAAGCATTCAATACAACCATTTATGAAGCATTCAAGATGTCTATAACAATGAACAAATAAATAATGCAAGAATACACACACAAAATGATCTATGTGGAAACCCTCTTGGGGAATAAGAACTACTCTCAAGAATAAAAATAGATAGACTACTTGTCTTATAAGAAGTATGAAAACATGAGATTTTATTGAAACATCTGCTCCATAAAGAGTACCTACCCTTAAGATAGTCAAGTCCTTTTGACTAGACTTTAGTGAAACACTTGTTCCATAAGGAACACCTTCCCCTAGGATGGTCAAGTTATTTTGACCATAATTTAATGAAACACTTTTCCCATAAAGAGTACCTAACCTTAAGATGGTCAAGTCATTTTGACTAGACTTTAGTGAAACACTTGTTCCACAAGGAACACCTTCCCCTAGGATGGTCAAATTATTTTGACTAGACTTTAGTGAAACACTTGTTCCACAAGGAACACCTTCCCTTAGGACGGTCAAGTCCTTTTAACTAGACTTTAGTGAAACACTTGTTCCATAAGGAACACCTACCCCTAGCATGGTCAAGTCCTTCTGAATGAGATGTTGAGCACCCTCAAAAACACCTATAATATGAAATTTTCTTAATCAATGACTGTCTGCCAATCTGATGGAGATACCCTATAAACATAACCCCCTTCACTTCACACACTCTAAAACATCCAAAACCACCATTTGAACCACTCTACTCTTCTTAGAAATAACTCTATTATAACCTCAAAAACATGATCTAATGGTCATACACACATTCCACACTCTAATCTTCCTCTCAAATCAACCACCAAGATTACATAGATATCATCTATCCTTCACTCATACTCAAGGCATACAAAACATCCTTTTAGATCACTTTAGACCTCTTCACTCATCCTCAATATTCAAACCTACAATATCACTATTCTAACATCAAAAATATGACCTATAGATCATAAACACATTCATCAACCTACTCTACTCTACAACCCATCCACTAGGCACACACCCTTTCTTCTTTCCTTCATTCCACAACACTCACATACACCTATTCTCTCAAGTCTAAAAATCATCACCTTTTATGTCACCTTTTATATATTATTCATGAATATCATTTATAGAAACTTTTTTGTCAGCCACATCACATGCCTTCACTCTTAAGGCATCTACATAGGTTACCTTTAAGTAGTACACTCTTTCAAATAGGCCTAAGTGTCATTTTAGGTCCCATGGAGACCCATTCACCTCTTTGACACTTCTCCAATCAAACATAGAACATAAGAACACTTTGATAATACATAAACCCATGACACATGATCTATAGGTTCACCTTAAGTGATAACATCCATCATAATACCCTTCAACTATAACACAATTAGCCCAAACATCATTTTGTACATATAATCATTAAGAATGAACACATAGTCAAATTTTAATCCTTTAATCATATAGAATATATATTGGTCAGACCTCCATAATCTACATAAATGGTCCTCATTAATTCTATAACATGATTAAACACTTAATTCATCTTAAAACATCAAAATACCATCAATAACAACTCAATTATCCTTCTCAAGTTACTTGTAGAGCATGAACACATACATAGTCAACTTTAACCTTTTAACTAGGTTTTATTGATATTTCATGAAGTCTTATACAAATTTTTCTTATATACCATGATCAAATACTGTATAAATCAAAATTTATAGTATGAAAACTATAGACTGGTCTTCTCTCATAAATTCAAATATTTGAATTCCAACGGTCACTAAACAATGATTAAACTTCAAAAATGTTGTCAACATCTCATTCCCTCTCATATATTAAATAAATATGCATCATTAATTTCCCTTGAAATTATCTTGGTCTTTACCTTTTATTACTATTAAACATCAATCACTTGTCATCATCTCACTACTTCCTAATAATTTAGAACAAACATTCTCCATCAATCTCTTTAGATCATCCAAGCATTTTATATTGTAATGCTCACCATTAGATCTTGATTAGAACTCCCATGATTACAAAACTTATCACCCTCACATGCCTTCTAAACACTTTATTGCTAGTCCATGCACTTGTGCCACTTGTTAGTCCTACATGCTTTGTTTACTCTTTAACTTGTCCCAAACCATTGATCTTCATAAGTACGAACTGCTACTCATCATTGATCTTCCATCAGATTAGAAATCTTCTAACACTTGTCACTAGCACATACAAACTTTAACATGTTGAATTTATATGCACCATTGATCTTAATATGTATGATTGAACACTCAATATTGGATATTATAGATCAATTACCTAAGATTTCAATGTGATTAAAGTTGACGATGTCTAGCCCATCATAGTCTGTTACAACAACTTTGAAGCTTTATAACTTAAGATAGAAATCACTCCAAGACTCCAAATTTTTAGGGTAACTTATTATCACTATAGACAACATCTCCATGTAAATATTTGAACTTATTTGGAATTTTTATTACCTACATTAAATACACAAACTTTCATTCATATATTTATGATGTGTAGTGACAGTCTGGCTAAGTATAGAAACTTAGTGAACTTCTATTTAAGAGGCCAACTTTTCACCCACATATCTTTAGTTATGCTCAACTGCATGACCTAAAAATTGGACCATAACATCTTAGGACTAATTTTATCACACCCATCTCACTAAATACGCTTGACTCATCCATATATAGTAATGGTGTTGTCATCAAAATACCTACTCTAATTTTTCTATCACAAAGCCAACTATGTCAAGATGAACATAATTAAGAACTAGATGAATACCATGTACTTCCACAAGCTCTCAAATCACCCTTAACCTCTAATAAGACCCCTCACACATGATCAATACTTTTTAACCATCCCTAATCATGCCAAAACTAAATATCAACTAAGACTACTTCAATCATACTAGGATGAGAACACTATAGACTTTGTCATTGACACTTAGACTATCAAGACACTTCATCCACTCACCTAGACACATTGATGACATCATTGACAACTCTCCAATAGAATGTTTGACATCTCATTGAACCTTAATAAGATCATATTTGGTATCACAAAAGGTAAACTCTTGGGTCACACCATCACCAAATATGAAAATACAATTGACCTAGATAAAATTGAGGGGATATTAAAAATTACATTCCCAAATAGTAAGAAGGAACTCAAATATTTATTTGGGAAAATAAATTTTTTAATAAATTTTATATCATGATTTGCATAAATTGTTAGACCTTTGGATGTAATGCTAAAGTAGAATAAACAATAGAAGCCTGAAAGTCTTTTCAATACATTAAATATGTAATATCTCAAGACCCTATACTTATAACTCCTAACTTCACTATGGACTTCTTATATTCAATCACTTCAAAACATACTATTACTATCATGCTCACCTAGAAGAAATATGAAATTGAGAATCCTATTACATTCATGAGCATGAACTTGAAAGAGATAAAACTCAAGCATTCCATGATATACAATAAATCTTTTCCATTGTTAAAGTGGTAAATAAATTTCTACATTATAATCTAAGGAACAAGACAATCACCATTATACCTGATCTTTTTGTTAAGCTCACTTTGGGGAAAAACAAATTAGGAGAATGCAAAGTAAAATGGATGACAAAAATAAAGGAGTTTGACATGCAGATAAATAATTCCAAGATTGTTATAGGTCAAGTCATCCTTTAGCTCATGACTAAGCCTAACCCATGTATCACCATTGAAGAGGTTTGTGAAAACCAAGTATCTAAAGGAGACTAGTATGTTGAAATTATTCAATACTTACTCACATGTTCTTACTCCTTAGAGCTCAAAAGATAACAAAGGAGAGCTTTGAGACTCAAATTATCTCATTATATGATCAAAAAATGGATCCTTCATAGAAGGAATTTTAAAGGCATCTACCTAAGATGCATATCATGAAAATAATCTGAAGAAATTCTCAAAAAAATTCACCATAAGATAGGTAGTGGTCATCCCTATGGAAACACCATGGCCCATAAAATCCTCAAAATGAGTTATTACTAGATAATAATCTTAAAGGATGCACATGTTCATGTTAGAACATGTCATGAGTGCTAAGTCCTAATAGAAAGAAAAATACATGCACTAATGATTCTAAAACCTATTATTAAATAAATATCATTCTCTTAATGGGGCTTAGACTACATTAGGCTCAATAATCCCAATTTTTTAGTTGGCCATACTTTTGTACTCATTACTATAGACTATTACACATGATGGACCAAAGTAATAGATACAAAGCATTGAAGAGCACAAGATCTAATCAATTTTCTAGAGGAAAATATCACAACTAGATTTGGCACCCTGATTTATCTAGTTTGTGACAACATGCCAATATTCTAATCAACTAAATTCACTAAATGGGCCCAAAATAATTGAATCACCATCAGGTCATCATCCAACCATTACCCACAAGGAAATGTATTGGACAAATAAACAAAAAAGAACTTTATTTATGTCATTAAAAAGTTATTAGTAGACAAACATAGAGATTGTCATAATCTACTGAAGTATGTACCATGGGTTAATCGAACTAGATACAAGTAGGACCTCAAATTCTCATCTTACTTATTGGTCTATGGGAGACAACTAATTTTATAATTCATTATTAAATTAATAAAATATTAGTTTATGTAAGAATTCATGAAACCAAGTGAGGTGGAGTCATGATTACTATATATAATAGAAATGGAAGAATCAAGGATTGAGGCCTTACATAATTTTAGTAAGCATTAGGAAATAGTAAAAAGGTGGTTTGATAGAAAATAAAAATTCAAATCATTTAGAATATATGACTTGGTATTCTATGGGGAAAAATGATGAAAATAAAATATAACATGACAATTTTACCCATTGTGGATTGGACCTTATCATATTTTAGATATCTTAGGTAATAATGCTTTCCATTTGAGGGACCTCGAAGGCAATGAAATGCAATATCCAGTCAATAGATAGTTTTTAAAGCATTAATTTATGTTAGTGTTATTTGGGGATGTCCTTATGTAACAATAGATGTGGTGGTAAGAGTAAGATTATAACAGATTTATTACTTTCTTATAATTGATTCCTTGCTTCTTAGGTTATCATTTCTTGCTTTCAACATTTTGTTTTATAATTTAGTTTCCTTATTTCTAAATTAGATGTTCTTTCTTTATCCCATGAAAATATGATTGGCTTCCCCTAGTATTCTCAAGAAAGTATCCAAACCATTCGACTTTTATAACATGTTTAAAATCTAAAGGATCATTACTAGTATTTTGCACCCTTAGATTTTAGTATTTTTGAATTTAGTATGTAATAGGAAAATTAATAATTACTAGGATACCATTTAATTATTCAATAAGGAATGAAAAAAATACTCTCATTAATACATACAAGTTTTATAAAGTTTTCTCACTTTCACTAGATCAAATGTACCTATCATGTGTTGTTCACTCCAATCTAATCCTTATCATGAGATGCCATGAGATTGGACATTCCTTTACAATGGGAAGGTGGGGAAAACTATAGACTTAATTTTTTTTTTTAAGACTAATCTAGGATCAACCCAAGGCATGGTTGTGTGTAATGGACTTCACGAATGAAGATAACATGAATAGTATCCAAGAGATGCACTATTACCACCAGAAGTTCAATATGGTGTACTTCACACAAGTTAAGGATAGTTACAAATACTTTAGTTTTGGGATTATTATTTCTAAACACAAGGGGGAAATGGATATTTTAGATCCACTAAATAAAAACATAAGATAGGGAAGGGTAAGGTAGAGAAGGGTAGCCTCCAAGTCTAAAATGAGATCAATGTAATGGTCATTAAATCAAGTTACTCTACCATAATTATACCATTGTAGACCAAGTTTCACTAAATTTATACCTCCAAGAATATACTATGGGGAGATTATAATGGAATTGGAGTATGTCTTCAATGTGAATTCATACTAAATATTAGTACTATGGGTTTATTATAAAAAACACATAAATGCTATATGAGAATTTTAGTTAGGCATAAAAATTATCATCACTACAAAAAGAGAAACAAAATAACTCATAAATAATTATAATAAATAATCAGATCAAAATCATGACATACATAAAGTGTTAATCTAATTAGCTTATCATTATTGATCATTTTAACATGAGTGTGAAATAAAATTAAACACAAAAGAGACGTTTTTATAGTTTTAGAGATTGTATTCATTAAAGGAGCAAAAAACTACTAAAATAATTGATCAGTGTACTATTATAGTCTAAAGTGAAGAAGGAAATGTAGGTGGGATTTTGGAAATAATCTAAAAACACTTTTGAGTAATTTGGGTTAACTCTAAAATATAGTATGACTATTCTATATATAGATAAGGATTGGGGATCAACTTTAAAAAGAAAGAGGATCCCATCTTGGTCCATGATGGACACTCATTATATCTACAACTATATTTCAAAATTTAAACCAAAATCAATCCCAACAAAATTTCAATAGAACTATGAGGGACCACTAATAAACATACAAAGGTAACTAAGAGGGGTTGACTACTAATTAATTCAAATGGGTACTTTCAACTTCTAATGAAACTATTATGAGGTCAAACTCCTTGTATAGCTTGGAAAAGATCATTAGAGGATCCTATTGTCATTCAAAACATGAAATCATGGATGCTCTATGGTATGGGGAAGCTTGGTAGTGGGGCACTAAGCATAAAATCCTTACATGGGGTGTGAGATTTTAAAGTGTTGGGAATGTAAGTATTATCACTCAACTATGTGTATGAGCATCATTTATCTCATCATAATGATGGAAATTTCCCCAAGGTGTGGGACCCTTTATCTCCTTTATAAAATCCTCTAGAGTAGGCTGAATTCTTTTTATTCTAATTACACCTCATTTAATACTAGCACATAGGCATAAAGAGTAGAAAGGTAAACTACTACTAATCTAAACCTAGGATATTTGAGAAGAAAAGGGAGGGAGAAGGTAAGATATGTTGAAAGTAAAAGGTGATGCACCCAGAATAGAGTGAGCACTCTTACTACTATAAGCACACTAAAAACTCTTGAGAATAAGATGTTTCCACATGTATTCTACCAAGGATACTCCAAATGCATAAATGCTTTACATGGAGGTGAAAGAACATAATGTAACATTGAGAGGAATAAAGTTTATCTAAAAAGAAAGCCTATGTAGACCCTAGTGCACATAGAATATGACCTGTAGGTGAGTTTTGATTTTAATGAGGAAGTGATAAAAATGAATGACATTTAAAAGAGTGAATATTACTCATAGATAGAGATCAAAAAACACAAAAATATCACATAGATAATTAAAAAAATAGAAAGAGGTGAACTTAATTCTCATTAATCTACAAGACTTAGCCAATACAATTGCTCTTGGAGTACAATTTTAGCTACATAAGGTTGCTAAAATGTGTCAACCTTTCTATAATGGAGAGAAAGGATCTTATAGAGAACAAGTCTATTTTAAAATTAATGCACCACTTGGGGTGATAGATTCAACTTTAATTCCATTGATAGTATTTCAGCCTTGATTCTTGAAGTTTTCTCAGTGATTGGGTTTGAAGTTAGTGGTAGGATCCTCTTGGGATACACATGTATAGGTGAATGTAAGATATCTTTGATAGGATCATAGGGTGACATGCATTCATATCTTGATGACTAACAATCACTTCTGCATTTAATTGCCTTGATAATGCCTTGATCCCCTTTCAACTACCTCCAGTGACCTCTTTTATATCTTGTTGCCACTTATCATGTGGAATTTACTAGTTAGCCTTGGGTGTATCTCTACAAGGTGACATGCATAATATTGGTGGGATCCTATAGAAGTTTTTTTGGATTGTTTAGTCAAGAGGAGTATAGATGCAACACATGAAGGGTTGGCACTATTCTTAGGCAATTAGAAACCTCTATGTGTTTGATTGAGCATAAGGCTACCACATGAAAGAAATGGAAGAGGGGTTTCACACTAAATAATAGAAGGGAATAAATTTATAATCCTATGCATGAGCATGGTACTATATTATATGGGTGTGTAAGTAATTTTGCATAAGATTACACACAAAGGTCAAAGGTCTTCAGCACATTCTTCTTGACTTGTGATTCATCCTCGCATGCTCCTTCACTTAAAATTTTTAGAAATTGGGCCCTACATCCTTAAACCTATGCTCCTTTTGAATTATGTGCCTTAAAATCTTATGCACTTGTGCACATCTAAAACCTTTAGTGAGCACAAACCATCCTCTTACTACTATGTAGACTTGCAACTTGATTTTGGGCTTGGGAATAGATTAAAAGTATTCACACAAGATTTATTTGAAGTGCTTGGGTGTTTACAGGTGAAAAAATATTTTGTATACCTTGGGAAGCTTTGCACCAATTGAGGGGTGACTTATAAAGTCAACATTTTTGGTGACATATGCACATTGCTTGCCTACTAAGAAAGAATCTAATAACCTTTAAAGTGATCCATTGAACATGGAGTCAATAAATCTTTAACCTTCTTGGCCTTACACTTGAATAAACTAAACTAATTTATACCCTAAATAATCAAAATAAAAATAAAAAGAAATAAATGTGTGAAGTGCACTTGGAAGAAACAAAATTGAACTAAGACTATACAATGTACACGTAGGCACATAGGGAAATAAAATATGAGCTACTCTACTCTACCATATAAAACCTATGAACATGGGCCTTTGCCCTCTTAGATAAAAATATAAACCCCTTAGGTCCTTTAAATTTTTTTCCTCCCTATTTTTGATATATGATGGGTGGAGGTGCAATGACATCTATTTGCTACAAAGGAGGCATGCCTAGATTAATTTTAAAGAGTGATCAAGGGAGTTTATTTAACTACAATCCTTTTTGATGAATGACTCCACAATGTTACACATAATTTTTTTCCCTTAGATGGATGATGTCCTTGATGTTAAAACAATCCTTCCTAGATATCTCAGTTCCTAGCTACACTCTTTTCTTAGACCGAATCCTCTAAAGCTCGAGAGGCTTATGTATGATACTCAGGTAGCTCATGAACTTAGTGGTTTATCCTTATAAACCCATTATATATTATATTAACTCCCTTATAAATTGCTTAGGATAATGGACCTAATGTTTATTTGATACTATAAAATCCCTCTCATCTTTGTGCTATTTACTAGGAAGTTGAGGCCAAAGCCTATCTATGATGTCTTGAATGGGGTTACAAGAGTATATAAGTCATCAAAGTATCTATATCCATCATTGAGTACATTTAATATATCAACACTTAGTACTTAAGAAGGTTGGCCGAATGGGATTTTTATTTCTTACCCCATAACCTATTTAATAAAAGCATCATCCTTGATTTTGGCCAGATCGTAGCTTACTTATAGAGGGGCATAACCTGTACATAGGATTTTGAATAAATCTTGCATCTCCTTTCATTTGTTAGTGTTTGTGTACTAATTTTTAGCTAGTTGGGGTGTTCCTCTTGAAGCATGCATTCCCATTGAAGGATTTACTTGTCTTTGAGGTCTTCCTCTAAAATATCAAATGGTATCCCATCTACCTAAGAGAGTACCTCATTGCCTTGCATTTATACACCATCTTATGGGATCACCTCAGGGTGATAATAATCACTCTCCTTAGTTGTATAATCCTCTTTAAGATATGATTCTTTTTTAGAGTCCATTTTCATATCATTTAATGGTATCTCAATCACCTAAGAGAGGTCAGATTTAAGCCATAGAATGCACTCTAGAGTGGTGTAAATTAGATCTTCCTCATTAAAGCCCTTACCTTATACCACCACTTCATCCATTGGCTCATCAACCTATTTCACCATAAAATCACTTCTCTCTTCTTCTCATAGTAGGGTTGATCCTCTTAGTGTGGTAGCAAAGATGTGACTACCAATGATGATCTCCTCATCATATTCACTTGAAGTATCCTCCTCCTCATCTAAGTGATCTTGACTTGGATTCCATACATCTAGTCTTCCTTTGAAAAGGGAAATGGTTGGAGGGAAAGAGTCTTCAATTGATGTAGAGTAAATGTATTTTATAATACTAGGAATTATTAAGTTAGGATACATGGTCGAAGAAGGATACCATCATTGCGCTTGAGGTTCCTAAGGAAGGATGGGTTCTTGAGCTAGGATAGGCACAAGATCTGGAGTTTATGTAGGTATGAGCCTTATAAATCTTTAAAAAAAGGAGTGGGGGAACTTAGATACATTTCAATTTTCTAAATTTGTACTAGTAACCATTACATTTAATTTTATTTTACTACTATCTACCTATCCAAGCACTCTTCAGATCTACACTACTCCATCAACTCCTATTGAGTATGAGTCTAATGAGCAAACTCCTTTTATTACCTACCATATTCTTTCTCCACTTTGATCTCCCTCAGATATATCTAAAAGTCAAGGTGTATATTACTAATGCTCTTTTAAGGTAGATTAGGAAGATAATAATGTTGATCAAGAGCAAAGTAGCTTGCACAAGGTTGATTAAAATCATAAGTATGTTGCCATAGGGGCTAAACTAGGAAAATTTACATGTGTTTACATGAGCTTAGTATGAGAAATGAGGAGGCACAAATGTAGAATTTTCATGGAATGGGGGTGGAAATACATATCTTTAAGTGCTCAATCTACTTAAACCAGTAGATTTAGACATTCAAAATCACTAAGTGTTTTATAAAGTGTCTTTAAAACTTGGTAGCCAAGGGTAACATTGATTCCTTATATTTTTTTTAACTTGGTTCCATCAGGCATGCCATAAACTATTTTCATTATAAATGTGTACCCATGGATGCTCTATGGTAAAAGGAAGCTTGGTAGTGGGGTGTTAAGAATGAAGGCCTTACATAGGGTGTGAGAGTCTAAGGCATTAGGCATGGAAGTATTATCACTTATCTAAGCAAGTGAGAATCAATTATCTCTTTGTAACAATGGGAATGTTCTCAAGGCATAATACATTTGCATTCCTTAGGATGAGCCTCTAGAATAAGTTATATTCCTTCTACCTAAGTGTACCTAGTTTAAAACCAACACACATTCCTCAATAATAGAAAGGTAAACTACCACTAATCTAAACCTAGGAGCTTTGAGAGGAAAAGGGAGGAAAAAGGTAAGAGATACTGAAAGTAAAAGGTGATGCACCCAAAATAGAGAGAGCACTCATAATACTATAATCACACTACAAAATCTTGAGAATAAGATGTTTCCACATAAACTATGCCAAGGAATCTCCAAATGCATAAATGATTTATATGGAGGAATGGGAACACAGTGTAATGTTGAGAAGGTTATCTATAGATAAAGCCTATGTAGATCCTATTGCACATAGAATATGACCTATAGGTGAGTTATGAGTTTAATGAAGAGGTGTTGGGAATGAATGAAACTAAAAGGAGTGAACATTACTCATAGATAGGGATCAACAAACATAAAATAACACATAGATCATTAAAAGAATAGAAAGATGTCAACTTAATTCTCATTAATCTATAAGACGTAGCCAATACAAGTTATCCTAGAGGGAAATTCTAGTAGCATAAGATTGCTAATATGTGTCGACCATTTTATAATAGAGAGACACACTCTTATAGAGAATAATACTATTTTAAAATTAATGTACCACTTGGGGTGATAGGTGTAGACTTAATTCCTTTTATGGTGTTACAACCATGCTTTTTAAAGTTTTCTTGATGATTGGGTCTAAATTTGGTGGTAGGAACCTCTTGGGATACACATGCATAGAGTAATGAAAGATCTCTCTAACAAGGTCAGAGGGTGGTGTGCATGCACATCTCAATGACTAATAGTCACTTCTACATTTAATTGCCCTAATAATGCCTTGATCCCCTCTCAACTATTTCCAACTACCTCTTTTATATATGGATACCACTTAGAACATGGCATTTCCTGGTTGGCCTCAAGTGTAACTCTATAGGATGACATGTGTCATATTGATAGGCTATCAAAAGAGTTTATTTGGATCACTTAGGCAAGAGGAGTGTGGACACAACACATGAAGGTTTAATACTATTCCTAGGTAATTAGGAACCTCTATGTGTTTAATTGAGCACAAAGCTACCACATGACAATGGTAGAAGAGAGGTTTCATAATACATAATATAAGGGTAAAAATGTATAATCCTACACATGAGCATGATACTACGTTAGATGGGTGTAGAAGGACCTTTGCATAACATTATGCATGAAGGCTGAAGGTCTTAGGTACATTCTTCTTGATTTTTAATTGCTCCTTGCATACTACCTTCACTTATCCTTTTTATAACTTAGGCCTTGAATCTTTAAACCTATGCACCTTTAAATTATTCACCACAAAATCTTACACATGGGTGCACATCTAGAACCTTTAGTGAGCATGAACCATCCTATTACTATTTCATAGACCTATGCCTTTATTTTAGGCTTGAGTGCAAATGATAATCATCTATGTATGCTTTAATTGAAGCACTTGGGTCTTTAAAGGTGTGAAAATATTCTCTATACCTTGGGAAGCCTTGTACCAACCAAGAGGTGACTTAGAACGTTAACATATCCTTGAAGATGACCTTAGCTTGAGCTACCAATCTTTGGGATATCTATAAAATAAATTTCAATTAGGCCTAGACTCCATAGACTTGGTTGATTCTCATAGTGGACTGTTGATAGGTCTAACATCATCCAAGCTTCCTCTTTTTTCATCTTGGATACTTTCTCCCTCATAACCTAGTTGAATTGACCCAAATGGACTGTAAATTCCCCTTAATTCAAGTAAAGTTCCATTTGGGTGGAATAGTACAAATATATTCACCTATTTAAAGTAGGTAAATATCTTCTTCTCATCCTCTTCCAAGGGTTCTATTTTAGTTCAGGCCAATGCTAATGACTCCTCCATTAACTCTCTCATGTTCTTGACATAAGTTTGGTACAACTCTAAATCTAAGGTTACCATTAGTTTGAGATTTAGTAACATCCCATTGTTGACCACTACCTATAACTTATATTACTACCCATCAATTTTAATGATCTTCCCTATGTAATCTTGCATCTATTGTATACTTAGATTGGTCTCCACTTGAGTCCCCACTACCTTCCCAAAGATTGAGAAAAGAAGTAAGAGGTCATCTTTAAATTGCTTAATTATTCTAACTAGGAATAAACTCTTCACATGGACCTCGAGAGTATAGATGTGGCTATGCATGTCTTCAAAGAGTTTTTCGGACATGTCATGGGTAGCTCAGAGGGTGGACAATGGGTCCTTAGACATATTTATTTATCTAGTAGTAGTACTCACCTTGGTAAGGGAAAAAATATGTTGATGGATCTATCATATTGCTAGCTTCCCCTCCTAGATGAATCTCTAAGTAAGCATCATGTTCATGCTCTTGAAGGATCTATCAAAACCCCACTATACCTCTAGGTCACCCTAGACATCCATATATGGTGCATGTCACCCTAGGACCATCCTTTGGGTTATTAGGGGTGTAGGAGGTGTGGCTAAAATTGTGGTGAAGGGTAGAGGATTAGGTGGAGTGGAGATGGAGAAGTGGAAGGAGTGAAAGAGGAAAGGATTAGAGGTAGAGAGGTATGGGGGTAGAAGTAAAGAGAACAAAAGGGTATGCCCACATGAAAATTTGAGTTTGCCATTGTTCTTAGGTGAGGTTCACCTAAGGTAGGATTTACCTTGATAACATGTCATGGAACAATAAGGTCAAGATAGGTTGGTTGAAGGTGAAGCTAGTGAGGCCTTGAGTAAGAGAGGGAGAGGTTGAGGAGATAATATCTAAACCATTTATACTAAGGTTATAAGGGATGGTGAAACCTATGAAAGAGGTGGAGTTAGAAAAAATATCTTTTAGGATGAAGCTATAGTATTGGTTTCCTTCTATTTCTTCTTTGACATATTTCTTGGGTTGGCTCTGGGTTCTATGGTGAATGGTATTGTTGTGATAAGGAGATTGTAGGGGATGATGGTGAAGTATGTGTAGTCATGAAAGGAAGAATTAGGATAACTAGGGACTAAGAGGGTCCCTACTAGAGGCACTAAGATTTCAAAGGCTATAGTCATGCCTATTATTGAGGATATGCCCAAGGGAGGCACTGGGAGGACTACAAACTATGAGATGGGAAGAACATAATGGAATGAGGAAGTGAGGACACTCAAAAGGATTGAATACAATGATGCTTGGGAAAATATGGATGGGACTTAATGGGAAATATAGGGGCTATCTTAGAACTAATGGGTAGTAGAACAAGGAGTTATAAGAAGGTAGGAATAAGGGTTGGAATGGAAATAGGAGGAGATGGAAGAGTGAGCAAGGGAACTTGGATGGGTACCTATTAGGTGCCTCATTCAAATATCAATCTTGAGATGTTAGCCACATCAAGTATTTGAGGTTACATTATTAATTATTGAGTGGGATATGTCTGGGCTACTTTATATCATTTAGTCTAGGCTCAGCTCTATCCAGGCTTAGTTATTATTACTATCAAAAAAGGCAGAGGTAGATCATGAATAGTTATAAGAGTTAGAGGTGGAACAAGAGATTTAGGAGATATATCTACTATCAAACATGGAGTGGGAGACAAGGCTATAGATTGAGGAGGAAAGGGTGGTGAGATGCCATACAAGATTCTTTGGGAGATGGCTAAAGTTATTAGAGTGGAGTCCTCCATGGACTAAGCAAGAGATGGATGAATTGATGAGGGGCCTACTTGATCCTTCTTTCTTTTCTTCCTCTTCTTTGGTGGTATTCAAGATAACACCTCTTGGTCATCTATGGCATTCAAATAGATTTCATCATTGTATTTGTATTTATGGTCATAGTTGATGTTGAGCCAAGTTGAGTATTGCACCAAATGAATCTAAGCCACCCATTTATGGTCACACTTTAGAATATTTAACTATGTGAGGGTAAATGAGCCCTCTAAGATAAAATATTTTATATCTAAGGTAAGTTATTATATATGTTACCCTGTATAGTGATCGGGAGCAATGGGCATGCCTTATACTAAAGTTGTACATAGAACTTGAAGATACCATTCACTAGATGGTAGGTGATCTCATGTTATTCTAAGTGGTAGGATACATAATTTGGTAGGAATATGGGGTCTTTGATGAATATTTATACTTGGATTAGTGTAACATATTTGTAGAAATAGTAGTCCCCAATGGCTATGATAGATTCCTGCATTATCTTTGAGAGCTCAGGAATTAGAGCTTAATTGATCACCTAGTACACTATTGGTTATAAGTGGTCATATAAATCTTGGACATGCTAGTTTAAATAGTGTCCACATAGATTTTAGAAGACCATGTGGATAGTTGGGACACTAAGAACCTATGCAAGAAAGGTTAAAATCTTGAATGAGAGTGTCCCATAAATTATGTTGTATAGGTAACTCATAATTTATAAGTTTACAACATTTTAGGCATATAAAAAGTTTTGGACCAACTTAAAGTTGATCAAACATCTAATATATAGGATGTCAGACTGAGTTATGATTATGTACATAAGGGGCACCAATAGCTTGTTGACATGTTGGAAATTTAGGTTTATAAACAACTAGTTTAGTAGGATCATGCCTATTTGGACCTCCTCCTAGAAGGTGTAGAGTATGTAGTAATTGATATTTTATTTTTACCCACTTCAAGTTAGGGTTCTCAACCTAATAATAGGGGATGCCATAGATATGATAGGTGTCCATCTAGGATGACTCTACCATTACATCATATGAGAAAGAGAATTCTAGGAGGGAGTAGTACACCTTGAATGAATTCTTAGATTTATCAATAATATGGTGATGAGAGGTGGGTGAACACACATAATCATTGAAAAAATCTTATACATGGATAGCCTTATGGAGGATATCACCTAGAAGTTTAGCATAAGGAAACACCTCTAGTTTGATTATGGATCTATGGAGTTAACACCTTTTATAAGATTGAAGGGAATTCTCAAACTTAACCAACAAGTTATCAGCATTGGTAGAATACTTGGGGACCTACTGAATTACTTTAAATATGTCATTGTAGTGTTTTTAATTGGTTAAAATAGTAGGGAAAGTGGTGTCCTAGTACTTGGGTTCATCCTTCAGGTTTGAGGGTGTAGTAGATATTAGATTAGGACATAGGGGAAATTAGGAAGCTTTAGGTGTCAGAGGTGCATGATACAAGGTTTATGTGTAACTTTAGAAGAAAGGAGTCTGATATTTATTCTAAAGAAATAATAGTAATCATTAATGGGTATCCCTTGGGTTTTATAAGTATATGCATATATTTCCCTACATTAACGATATTTGGTATCTCACTTATTATGAATTTGAAATTGAGTTGGTGGTTAGATTTTCTCCCTTTATTTATAAATCTAGAATTGGATTCAGAACCCATGAATCTCCACCACTAGTTAGATATAGTAACAAAAATGGGGTGTTTTCAAAGTTGTCTAATTAGGTCTATCTCCCCACTTTGTTAATTCCCAATGCATGGTAGGCACATAGTCACATCTCCTAGAGGTATTTTTATTAATTCCTACTTCCTAACATGTGTCATCTATTTAATGGTCTTCTCATTAATGATTAACACCTATGCATGGTTTTATATTCCATGTAATTACCTTAGGATGGGTGATGTGTCACTTGGGGACATGTGTCACACCTTAATTAGTTTTTAAGTCTCACCCATACTCTATTATGAGATTTGTAGATCTCTAGTGTCAACTAGTTCATCCTTAAACTAGGTGACATGGTAGTTTCCCATTCAATAGGTATCTCAAAAGCATTTACATATATGATATGTCTAGGGGACTAGTTTATCTAATTCTAAATGATGTGGAAGCTTCCCATTTAGTCAAGCTCTCATGGGCTCTAACATATCTGATAGGGATAGGGGACTATCCTTTCTAACTCTTGATGATGTGGTATCTTCCCATTTTCTTAGGATTTCCCAAGCTCTAACATCTCTGATAGGTCTAAGGGACTAGCCTTTTTGACTCCTAATGATGTGGAAAATTCACATTCAATCAGGTTCTCTCAAACCCCAACATCTCTAATAGGTCTAGGGGATTAGATGCTATGACTTCAAATGATGTGTAAACTTCCCATTTGGTCAAGCTCTCCTAGGATATAAAATATATTATAGTAAGGGGACTAACCACTCTAACTAAAAATGATGTGGAAACTTCCCATTTGGCCAAACTTTCCTAGGCTTTAACATCTATGATAAGTATGGAAGACTAGCTAATCTAACTCCAAATGACATGGAGGATTTCTATTTAGCTTTATGTTCTTGGGCTTTGACATATTTGATAGGTCTAGGGTACTAGCCTTTATAACTCTTGATGATGTGGTAAATTTTCATTTAGTAGGGCTCTCCCAGGCTCTATGAAATTCATGAAATAACCAAGTAAAAAAGATAAAAAAATATGATGCACTAAAATTACCTATCAGGGAAGGATAATTTGATTTACTACTAAGGATTATGATTTTTTTGATCTAATAAGGGAACTAGGATCCAAGAAACCCAAGTGAAAATCAACTTGCAACGTCAACACCATGATATATTAAAGATAAAAACACCACTTAGTCATTTTAGAGAAGTTAAAAAAATATCTATTACTTCTTCAATAAATTAAGGAAGTGTATATTTTGAAGATTAAATTAGGTATCTCCAATAAGAATAAAAGATAGAAATTTGAACCTCTTGTTCATGAAATTTTTAGAGGGGTTCCCCATTTCAAAGAAAAGGGCTTGTGTTGGCCACAACAAATGACAACTTCCATGTGGAAATTGATGAGAAGAACTTATATCCCAACCAATTTCTATTTTTTCTTTTCTAAACATAAATATTATATGAGGGGTATTTTATTTTCCAAAAAAAATATGATACACTAAAGTCTCATAATAGAAAGAAACATGGTGAGTTTTCACCTATAGACAACCACCAATGTGTGTGAGAAGTGATTTTCATTTCGATTCATTATTAGATTACCTTTGAGTAATCAAGGATATACTAGTTATCAGACTTCCTCTAGGGTGTTGTTTACTTGATGGCTTGGGGGATGATTATGAATTGTTTTTCTATAATATGGGCATCCATAACATTGATATAGATTGCTCTAGTTTCATTTACAGCCTTACTTCACTACTAACTAGGCCATAAAGCATGCAATGGAGATTTTATATATATATATATATATATATATATATATATACATATATATATATGTATGTATGTATATGTATATATATATGTATATATATATATGTGTGTGTGTATATATATGTGTGTGTGTGTGTGTGTGTGTGTATATATATATCACTTGCAAGGTAAACTCAAAATTTATATTTTGCATGTTTTATGACTAATAAGTAATGATGTATTCTCAAAAAACTTGGAAAATAATAAATAAAACATGCAAAATATAAATTTTGAGTTTACCTTGCAAGTGATATATATATATATATGTATATATATGTATATATATATATACATATATATATATATATATATATATATATGTATATATATATATATGTGTGTGTGTGTGTGTATATATATATATACATATATATATATATATATATATATATATCACTTGCAAGGTAAACTCAAAATTTATATTTTGCATGTTTTATTTATTATTTTCCAAGTTTTTTGAAAATACATCATTACTTATTAGTCTTATCCATTGAGGTTTATGACCAAGACAAGGGTGAATGGATAAGGAGGAATTTTTGAATAGCTAGCCAGTTCTTAATCAAATTAAATAATCCAATATCTTCTAAAACTATTATTTCGAGTGCAAATTGGTATCCATCTTGCGGTGTAGGCTATTTTAACATCTAATTTTTTCTCTTAGAATTAATGGCCTCTCATATCAAGATGCCAAAAGTTTCCATTAATATCTTAGAATTGATTGGATCAAAGGTTTCAGCATCAACTTCCATGTTTCCTAGAAATCCTTATAAGATTCAACCACCACCTAAATTAGTTACTAACAAGGGCTGGGCATCATAGGAATAATGAATAACAAATAAGGGCCTTTAGGGAAAAAATAAAACACAAAATAAAAGCACGTAATATAAATAAACACACAATAAAAGCAAACACACAACTATAATAAATCCATTTACTAAATCCATTTACAAATAGTGATATAGAAAAATTCATTTACTAAAAGTGATAAGTCATTTTCCTCATTGGCCTTGAGACAAAATTCATTTTAGCCCTATATTTTGGCTATCTAGTATGAGCCAATCTAGTGGGGATCAAAATTATCATGGTCTTATCCCACATCGGGACTAGATCTAAGTTTTTAAAGGTATTAACCTTTTCCCTCTTGTCAAACCACGTATTTAATGTTTCCTTATGCTTGATATAGTTCATCAAAGCTTCATCTCAGGCTTATTCTAACTTAACTAGGTCTAGGAGTTTAGATTTCACTTTGTCATCTAGTTCCATGAATTATTTTGTGAGTGTATAAGTAGGAATTTTGAGAGTGACTAGAATTATTATCTCAAATCCACAGATGAGAAGGAATTAAGATATTTTTAGGTATTATTTATACTTGGTGTGGTTTTCCCATAAAGAAAACTTTAGCAATGAGTATCAGTTTCTCTCTAGCTGATTTCTTGATGGCATCAATCAAGTTTTTGATGGTAGATTATGCCAATCTATTCCCTTCCATGTAGTGATTTGAGGAGAACTTAGTTGTGATCATGTTATCATAGGACCAATATATAAAATCCATGGATTAAAAATTATGGCCATTGACACATACTAAAGAAATGGGGACCCTAAAATGGGTGACTATAGAATTATATAGTAACTTGATGACTTTGACAATAGTGATGTTTTTTGTTGAAATTATCTTAGACCATCTAGTGTAGTATTATATTCCCATAAGGACAAATTTATGATCAATTGGGGTTAATAACCCCCATGAAATCTAATCACCATTGTGAAAATGGTATAGATTCTACCATTGGTTATATCAACACTATGGCATGTGTCTCCCTTTTATCAAAGGTTTGGCATTGGTGATAGAAAAAAACATGAATTTGAACATACTTGATAATGTGGGCCAATAGTAACTAGCTTGGAGAATATTATGAGCCATGGTGTTGCCATAAGATATTTGGATCCTAGTTTTTCATGGAAAATTACCATTATGTCCATGGAATCTTCATCCAATACATACTAGAGGTAGATTCCTTCATGGTTTCTTCTAAAGACAACTCATTTATTCAACATATAATACATGGATTTCAATTGAATGGATCTTCCATACATATGATTGAGTCCCAGGGGTGCATTTACATAAATTATAAAGTACATGACCAAGGCATACTAGTCTAAGTGTCTCTCCCTTTGTTGGTCCACCTATTGTATCATGATTCTTGGGTATATCTCTATGATTATCTAGGTGAAGCCTTATCCACTTAATAGTTTGGATATCTTGATTTCCAAGTCATAATCTTAAAATTTCATCATCTATTTGCCTCTCCTCTCACCTAGCTCATTTTGCCATAACATTTGATTTATAGTCGAGTCTAGGAATCCACTTTTGTTTGTAGAATGTAATTCCTTAATTTATTCACTACCTTAACCATGGAATATCATGCTTGTCTAGGATAGAATACTAGATTTTGACATCTTTAATATTATTACTCATAAAATCCACTTGGTGTTCTCCTTCTAATCTCTAGTTGAGGTAGGTGATAATGGTGTGCTTTGATGTGAAATGGTAAACATAGAATTCATATGAATAATATAGGCTAATGAGTATAAGGGATTTCATGACAGTAACTTTGATATCCTATAAATCTTTCCTTGACTCTACTTTCCACTCCACTTTAGCATCATGTTTCAACATTGTATTCAAGGGCTTCACTATTTCAAAAAATCCATAAATAAACTTAACACACAAAGTTGATTTTCTCAAAGAAATATTTTAGTTTTTTATTATTTTTAGGTAAAGGTATTTTATGGATTACATCTTCCCTTTCAAGGTTGATATAAATACCTTAATTTGTGATAATGTGACCAATAAGCTTACCTTTGATGACACCAAACATGTTCTTCTTTGGGTTTAATGAGATGCCATACCCTATACATATTTCAAATACTCTTTATAAGTGGTGCACATGATCTAAAGTATATTTAGAGATCATAATTAAGTCAGCCATATATATTATTATGAACTTACCTATTAGGGCCTCAAAGGTGAAGTCCATTACCCTTTGAAAGGTTGTATCAGTGTTGATTAGCCCAAAAGGTATCCATTTATAATCTAATGTGACCTACTTGGTGGTGAAAGTCATCCTAGTTTTATCCCTTATGTTGACTCAAACCTAGTTATATCCAAAGAAGCCATTCAATAAGGACATCATCTGGGAATTTCTTACTATTTAGATCACTTCATACAACAAGGGTAATGGGTAGTTATATTTATTTGATGCCCGATTGAAATTTCAAAAGTCCACATGAAAGGTATATTTCACCATTTTTATTCTATATTGGGCTTAAGTTAGCCACATATTTAGAGTGGTATAACAAGAAAATTATCCCTATAAAGATTAATTTGTGAACCTCCTTGTGAATAAATCACTCCAAGATTATGTTAACTAGTATCTATCTTTGCCTGAAGGTTATTTATTGTGGTTTTAAGGAGATGGTATGAGTAATTACTCTTGGATTGAAGACCCTAAGGTATATACAGGCCTAGGTAATTACATCCTTGTACCTTAGCAATAATATCTATAACTATTCCAATTCATGGTCTATCTAATATGAACACACAATAATTTTATGGGGGTTCTCTACAGGGTCTAGATTAATGAGTTAGCACTTCTAGTCTTTGAACCTAGGCCTTTTAACTTCAAAAGTTAGGTTAAATGTATCAAATTCTCTTTTTATTGAAATCATCCCCTTAGGGATATGGTTACCATGAATTTTCAACATCCCATTCTCATCCAAATAAATCTTGAGGTTATCTCTATCCTTTTCATCTATGATTTGGGCCTCAAATATCCCCTCATTACCAAGAAAATGGATGATTCATTGGTCATTTTCAAAGACATGTAAGCTAGTTATGTTGTCTAGGATAGAAGGATAGGGGATGAGTTTCATAGATAAATATTGTATCTTAGTGTCATCTATAGGGTTAATTTCACCACAAATGATGATAGCAAGTCTACTAATTAGTTTTCCTCCTAGGGAATGGGGATGATATTGAACGTGTCAAACATTTTAATCAGCTCCCATACTTTGTGTTTTACCTTCTAAGGTATAATAATTTGCATTAAAACTTAGTTTTGATCTAGTTTACTACCAATTCAGAGTCACTAAATAGTCTTAGTTTGTTATCCTCATGTCTCAATGAAAATTATAATTCTAGGATTAGGGCTTTGTATTCTACCAAGTTATTCATACAAAGGAAATGTAGCCTATATGATGCTAAATGTTTCATCCCTAAAGAATGTATAATAAAAAAATGGCCCCAATACATTTTTTGGAGTGAGCTCCATCTATATAAAGAGACCATAGACCAAGCAGGCATAGGTTCTGACTAGTTTGTTTTTTTGGAGGATGGGCACTTAGCATGTAAATGCCTATGTCTAAGGAAACTATGTTTATCTCCTCATTAATAGAATTATATTTGTTGATCATGTGTTTAATGAATAGTTCCATATCCACTCATATTTAGTTTTCTACTCCTCTCCATGACAGCTAAATATGGGATAAATCTATGTCCATAAACCCATTTAGGACTTTGGAACAATCTCTACTAAGGAGCATACCACAAGCTTCTAGGATGTCAACCACTTAAATTTATATAAAATTTTAAATCCTAGGTTAAAATTCCAACTAGATGTGAAGGTTTAACAATTATTTGAGGAACCTCCATATTATTCTTGTGAATAAACACATTGGTGTGTGTTGCTCTCAGTTTTGGCTGGGTATGTGGGGTTGGCTTTTGAGTCAAAGATTTTAACAAAAAGTCGCATTATTCCATTATTTTGGAAAGATCATGAAGGGTAATGTTATCTTTAATTTTATTCATATCCTTTACTATGTTTTAAACTTATTTTATTTGGACTTGTGGGTTTTCCATAGGTGTCTTAGGCTCTTTAGGTCTTGGAGGTGGAGGAACATTCCTAGTATTTTGGTCTAGTGAAGTTACACCATTATTTAGGGGGGTCGAGTTAGTAATGGGTTATTGTTATTACCTAATACAAAGGATGTAATTTGTCATTTGGAATTTTTGAAACACTTGAAACTCAATGATACACTCATTTATCTCATTTTATTCTTGGCTAGGGAAATCTAAGGTTTCTAATACCATATCAACATAGGGGATTTACCCAAGTTAGAGAATTATGGATGATTGGGGACTAACTCATATTATTTCATTTCTTTTTGGAATATCTCAAAAGTAGAACCAAAATCCATGAAGTTTATCTCTCCATATACTATTATGTTATGTAGTCAACAACACTTGGGTAAGGCTATATTGAAGATATTGATCTTGTGAATACTATTACATGAAGGTTTTGGGTGGTTGTGAGGGTGGTTGTAGCTCCTTTTTAACCTTTGATATGTGAAATTAATATTATGGATTTTTACATTATAATTACTCATTTATCTCAGTATGCTTATGAAGTCATTTCTAAGATTTTATAACATTCACTTAATGGTATCTAGATCAATTTTAGTGGATTATTGAGGCATGGTTTGGGTGTTGTTAGACACAAATAATGTTATTTGATGTTAAGTTCATGGAGTCAGATCTAGACCCCTTAGGTTTAGGAAATCTAGTTATTGGTTTGAAGTGGGATGACCTAGCAAGAGATAATGTTTTTTAAGGAGTGAATAAGGCATATGTGCATTTTGGTTAATGATAGGCAATAAGTTAAACATGGGAATTTATTATAGCATGCTAGGAATGGGGGTCATGGTGTAACTTTGGGGGTTTAATTATCTATCAAATTTAATGTCCCCTTTATATGCTAAGGATAGGTATGTTATAGTTACATCCTTTCTCATGAACATGGTTGTCTAAGGAACTAGAGCATTATTTTACATTTCAAGTGTTATGTTATGCCCTTAACCTAGAGTGAATCTAAGCATATGTGTGGAAAACTTGTGTCTTACACATGTTCATATTATCTTGTCACATTTCTTGATGTTATTAGTATGGTCAGTGTACAAAATAACCATGGCTAAGTAGAGTATATATAGGAGTTAGTGCTTAGTATTTTATCATCATATTGTGAATTTTGTTCTTATTGTATTGTTGTGGAGGTTACCCCCTCAAAGTGGCTAAAACATAATATTCAAGTATTATACTCTTTTACCAATTATTTTTGTGGATCTACATATTTTTCTCTTTATTTTTCCATATATAATACTATTGTGAATCATCTAAGTAATTTCATTACAAGTGGTATCAGAGCATTGATTTTGGTATGTTTTTGTAGCATATTTTTTTTAGATCTAGTGTCATGAGCACCTAAAGGCCAAAAAAACATAACTTGTGATCTAGGAAGATTTGAATTTTTTGTCATCACAGTTTTGTTCATGAGGTTTTTTTTACAAAAAAATAAAAAACATTTTTTTTGGGTAATAAATAAATAAATAAATATAGAAATTATTTTACCTTGTGAAAATTAGCAGTCATTAGATTTATGTCTTTGAGATGATCACAATGGTGTAATCTACTCATACACTTTTTTAGGTCAAATTTTTACACCCTTGTGTATAATAGTAGTTGTTGGATTTATCTTAGTGAGACATTGATTTTAGCATTGAAACCCTCCTAGGGATTGTGCATGGCTAGTCCAAACACTCATAGATACAAGAAAGGGAAATAAACTCCAAAAACTCCTCATAAGAATGACATGAAATCTAAAACTTTTGATCTATTTATTTCTAAGGTAGTTTAGAAACTTAAGTTAGAGTTATAAAGCATAGTGAAAAAATATGATTTTGATATGGTTCAAGGGGACATTATAGGTTTGAGTGGGAATTTGAAGTGTGAAGGATAAATTGTAATAAATATCTAGGTAATTGGCCAACTTATCAGCTCAACCATTGCAAAATACTCCTCTACCTCTTCAGTTTAGTTCTTTGATTCCAAACAATACCAATACCAATTTTAGCCTTAAGTTGATGTTTCCAAAAGTGGACCTACATAAGTTTGATGGTAATGATCCACTCAGTTGGTTCACTTAAATTGAAAATTTATTTGATTTACATCAAACTCCATGTTCAAAAAAAATTAGTAATGGCCTCTCTCTATCTCGAACCTGAGCCATTAATTTAATAGCATTGGTTATGTGCTCAAAATAAAAATAAGGGTGTCCCAGTTTCATAGTTGATATTTTCTACGGAGTTAAAAATCTAATATCATAATAATGTCTCTAAAAATTACCTTAGTTAGCTAACCAAGTTGTGTGAAACTAGGACTATTAAGGACTACATTCATCAATTTTAGAAATTCTCCTTACATGTGATATAAATCACTGAGGAAAACATGACTAACCTATTTTTGAGTGGTCTCAAATATATCATCCAATTAGAGGCTCATATGTTTCATCCCAGTACTATATCTAGGGTCATACCAAAGGCATGCATGGTCAAGGAAAAATATATAATCAAATTAAGACCTTTCACTAATGTTCATGAATGCACCTTTTTAGCACCATCATTTTATAAGCCTACTAGATTGACACCTCAAAAAGTGGAGGAAAAGCATGCAAAAAGTTTGTGTTTCGGTTGTGCTAGTAAATGGAGTGAAGGGATTCTATGTGTTACAAAGAATTTGTTTTACATTAATGGTACCAATGATGAGGAGGATTTAGGGAAAGGGTTAGATGAATATGAGTATGAATCTAAAGATTCTCAACCTATTATTTCCTATTATGCACTTTTAGGCATTAATACTCCTCAAAATCTTAAAGCGGTAAGGTTCTTAAAGAAATAAAAGGTGACTATGTTAATTGATTATGGGAATACACATATCTTCATCAATAGTAAGTTGGTTGTTCATTTGAATTGTTTCATTTACCTAGCTCCAAATTTTAGGTCATGATTGCAGATGGTGGTATGGTTAACTATTCTAGAAAATGTAATAGTATTAAGATTTTTATGGGAGACTATTTGTTAGATTCCCCTATGTTTACTATTCCCATAGGAGAAGATGACATTATTTTGGGAGTATAATAGCTCACCACTTTGGGTACTATTGAGATGAATTTCCAATAATTATTCATGAGGTTTCATTCAGAAGGAAGGAATTTTGAACTACATGGATTATAGGCCAAATATCCACAACTAGTTAGTTCCTACCAGATGACAAAGATTCTTAGAAAAGGTGCATAAGTTTTTGTTGTACGCTTATTTTCCATGGAGGTTCAACCAACCAAGGATTCTAAACATCCTAATTTGTAAAAGGTATTCGATCACCATTTTATTATTTTTTGTGACATGCCAAAAGGACTTCTTCTAATTTGTACATGTGAGCATGCCATCAGACTCATTCCAATAAGTACACCACCCAATATTAGACCCTACAAGTATCCCTATACCCAAAAGAGTGAAATTAAAAATATGGTATAAGATTTATTAAGGTAGAAATCATTCGACATAGTCAAAGTGAGTATTCCTCCCCATTAGTCATGGTGTTAAAGAAGGATAATAATTGGAGGATGTACCTAGACTATAGGGAACTCAATAAATACACCATCAAAGATAAGTTTCTTATTCCAATAATTGGTGAATTACTAGATGAATTTCATGGTTCTATTTATTTTACCAAGTTACATCTTCAATCTGGATATCATTAGATTCACATGCACAATGAGAACATACCTAAAATAGCTTTCAAAACTCATGAAGGCCATTATGAATTTGTGGTCATGAATTTTGGCCTAAAAAATGCACCATCTACAATTTAGAGTTTGATGAATACTATTTTTATGCCATTTTTATGAAATTTTGCATTAGTGTTTTTTGATGATATCCTCATCTACAAAAAAAATTGGGAAGACCATTTAAAGCATGTGAAATAGGTGCTTTCATTTCTATAACAACATCATCTTTATTCCAAACCTTCCAAATGTGATTTTGGTGTCCAAGAGGTAGAGTACTTGGGTCATATTGTTTCACACAAAGGAGTGAAATTTTATCCTAAGAAAATCCAAGCAATGATGGAGTGGTAGGTTTCTATGACTCTTAATAACCTCCACATATTTCTAAGGCCAACTAGTTACTATCATAGGTTTGTCAAAAAAAAAATAGCATTACATCCCTATTCACATTTTTCTTTAATAAAGACTCCTTCCAGTGGACTGATTTAGCTGCCAATGCATTTGAACAATTGAAAATGGTTATGTGCACAACTCTAATGTTGGCAACTCCTAATTTTTCAAAAACATTTATTGTGGAGTGTGATGCATCAAGACATGTCATGGGGGATGTACTCATGTAAGAAGGTAGACCACTAGCATTTTAAATTTACCAACTTAAAGGTAAAAATAGGCTCAAACCTATAAATGAGAAAGAGATGATGGATATTATATATGTAGCAAAGTAATGGATATTGTATATAATGGGTCATCACTTTCAATTAAAGACTGATCATGATATCCTCAAATATTTTTTAGAAAAATGTTTGTCATCTAAAAAACAAAAAAAATAGGTGACTAAAATATTAGGCTATGATTTTTAAATAGTGTATAATAAAGGAAAAGAGAATGTGGTGGAAGATGCCCTCTCTTGGTGGGATGAATTATTTGAGGAATTTTTATTCCCCATGACCATGTGGTAGGTAGATTTGATAGAGGAAGCATGATCAAAATGGGAGAGTGACAGTGCTACAAAGGATTTGATACAAAATATTCAATAGGGTTCTAATGAATCTAAAAATATTACATAGAAAGAGAACACATTATGGCATAAATATAGATTATACATTTGTAATCATTCTCTCCTCAAACATAATATTCTTTAGGAACATCACGCCTCTCCATTTGGATGACACTCAATATTTTTGAAAACATATCAAAGAATGAACCAATATTTCTTATGGGAAGGACTAAAAGGGGATGTTTAGAAATATGTGGTTGAATTCATGGGATGCCAAAAATATAAAGGTGAAACCATTAAGACCCCAAGTATTTTGCATCCTTTATCCATCCTTAACTAGATTTGGTAAGAGGTTTCCATGGATTTCATTTTGGGGTTACCAAGGTTTGAGGGTAAATATGTTATCATGGTAGTTGTGGATTGACTCATTAAGTATGCTCATTTTTTCTCCTTATCATAGCCATTTTTTGCCAGTACAGTAGCTTTTTATTTTCTCAATATAGTTCAAAAATTGCATAGCACTCCAATGATCATTGTAAGTGAAAAAGATCCCATATTTACTAGTAATTTTTGGACTGAAGTATTTGCATGTTTGGGTACCCAATTTGGCTCATAGTTCATCCTATCATCCTCAATATAATGGATAGAGTAGTCAAAAAATGTCTTGAAAGGTATATTTTTTGTTTTGTTTATTGAAAATAGGAAAAATGGGTTCAATAGATTACACTTTTCTGAATGGTGGTATAACACTTCTTTTTACACTTCTTTTAAGATGTCTCCTTTTGTGGCATTTTATGGGTATCACCCCCATCCATAACTTTAGTTTTGACACTGAATCTTAAGGTTCAAGATATTGAGGAACACATTCACCATCAATAGGAGGGATAAAATTGAATGAAAGAACAAGTAGATCAACACCATAGTGAGCAACATTTTGACATAGGTGATTTGGTCTTTCTGTTGTTTCAACCATATAAGAAGATGTCTCTAAATTAAAAGAAAAAAGATAAAAATATATCACCTAATTATTATGGCCCTTACCAGATCTTGTATAAAATTGGTAGTTTGGCTTATAAGCTAGAATTACCCCCAACCACTCACATACATCCAGTATTCCATGTATCTTACCTAAAAAATGTAATTGGACATAGAGTTTCCACTCAAACTAAGTTAACTAAACTATATCAATAAGGTAGAGTCATTCTAGAGCCTAAGGAGACACTTCACTTTCACACTAAGTAATTACATACTAGAACTATTAATTAATATTTGATCAAATTGAAGAACTTACATTCTGAAGATGCAACATGGGAGGATGAAGCATTCCTTTAGAAACATCTTGGTTTAATTCAACATTGAGGACAAATTTATTTTGAAAGGGAGGGGCATGTTATTCCCATAACATATAGTGCATCTAGGGATATGTGTAGCTAACTTATGGCTTACACATCTTCATATTAGCTTATTGTATTTATCGATGTTCTTAGTATGGCAGCCTATGGAATAACTATGACTAAGTAGAGTATATATAGGAGGTAGTGGTTAGTATTTTATCATCATATTGTGAATTTTTTTCTTATTGTATTATTGTGGAGGTTTCCCCATTGACGTGGCTCAGACATAATATTCAATTATTCTATTCTTTTACCAATTATTTTTTTGGATATACTTATTCTACTCTTAATAATACAATATATAATTCTACTGTTGTGACTCTATTAGCTACCTAGATATCACCTTGCTTTAAAGGATTGATAGATTTGGCTCTAAAACCTTCACACCTAGACTAACATTGGAATTATTTAATTTGTGGGACATATGAAATCAGACCATACCTTTAGATTTTGGTGAGGCTAGATCCTCTAATGTATCACTTTGAACTGCTTGTTAAACTAATGATTATTGGGATGAAAATTGGGATAAATAAACTGAAAGGGAAATACTAATTTACTATTGGTGATACACTTGTATTTCTAGTTCATCCACTTTATTTAATCCCCTAAAAATTTGATAAGACAAGAAAATTATTGAATATACAATTCCAAATGACTCTTATGCATCACTATTTCATGAAGAGGTTTTATTAGTTGATCAAATCCTATGGGAAATTATGAAATAGGCCTAATTCAAGGCACTAAATAGCTATGTATATCCATTATTATCTCAATTAAAATACATTAAACACTAAAAATGACCTACATAATATGACAAACTAGTAACTAGGTGAGAATCAGGACTTGAAAAGGGATAAAGTTCTACCACATATAGAAATCGCTTGACATAAACATATTATAATAGAATAATGGAATCTAAAACAATAATTTTATTTATTTAAAAAGGTTAAAAAACCTAAGCTTAGTAGAGTTTGGTCATGCCAAGAAAAAGATGGATAATCTAAAAATAGATTTGAAAGCCAACATATATAGCCAAAATGGAAAGACTCTAGCCAATGTGGCATAGGAGAGATAACGATTAGTTTTTATTTTGTTAGCTCAAGACATAATCCATTTACGATAATAAATCAAGTCTTTAAATTTCTTCAAAGTCTTTAAAATCATGCACAATCTTCAATTTTGGCATTGAAATATGAGGTGGGCCCCATTTGACAAGTCAACTCTCTCTCATGCATAAAATTTATGCCAACATTTGGTGATTAAATCCACTTGAAACTGATATTTAAGTGTTTAATTGTCCTTTTCCTCATGGAAATCAAGAAATATGCATGGATCTGGTCAATTAATCAACTAAAGTGATGATTGGTTAATACAAGCTAAAATCCATTTTAGCCTCTCCTTGCATGAAAATGATCCTTGAAAGATGAAGTATGCTTGATATCTCCATGTAAACAATAGATATGTGGCATTGGAAACTCCATTTGAACTCTATGATGTCCATTTCAATGCCAAATTAAACTTTGATTATTTGACCAATTAGGCCTATTAGGCTAATTAGACCTAATAGCTGATTTCTTACACTTGGACTCCATATAACTTGAAAAAAACATTGAAAACATGAAAGAAGATGAAATTACACCTGAAAAAACTCCTCCCATCATGAGATAGGTGATTTTTATGAAGAAACTCTCACCATTTAATCGATAGGGTTGACTATGTCTATTTTGCTCCTTTTTCTTATAAATTGGCTATTTTGATTGAGATATTAGGGGAACTTTTAGGAAAATTTATGACAAAATTAATATTTTAGGAAGAATAATAAGTCTCAAACTTCCATGTCCATGAATTGTTTTCATGTAAACTACCTTGTACATCATTTTCCATGCCTTTTTTCTCTAAAAAACATGATTTTTGCCCTGATCTTTGTAGATTAATAAATAAAATTATCATTTATTGAATACTATTTGAGTTTACTTGATGTTTTAATATGTTCAAGTTTATCCATTGTGATTTGATGGCAATAAAATCAACTTTTTACAAAACAAGTTTTTTGAGGGTTTGGAAGGGTTTTGTAGCTGAATCTTCCAAAATATTACTCATGAAGTAAAAAATTCCAAATCCAAAAATATTTACATTTATTTGTGTCACATATAACTCCTTAACAACCCTAAAAAAAATTGTTTCCCATGAAACATATATACAAAGTTATCATGTGGAAGAAATTTGCCTATAGGGTTTTGCTTGCATTCTAAGCTACCTATGTTCTTAGTGAGTATTCATACATAATATAGCCTAAAAAAATCTAAATTTTTAATTAATTATAATTAAAAAATTGTCCTAAAATATTTTTAACATTTTTTGGAAAAACTCCTCACGTGGTGAGAGATATGAGCATCCGAACAAGTAGTTTAGAAGGGTGTTTGGAACTATAGAATTTGAATTTATTAAATTGGATGAAAATGACTCTTCCCTTGACTCTAAATTCATAAAAATCATTCTGATACCTATACCATGTTATCAAAACACTCTTAAACTATATTATTTTTGGAAAAGTCAAAATATGCCTTTTTGGCCTATATGCTTACTTGCTTGAAATAACCTATATCAGCATGGTTTTCATATGATTTTGAGTTTTAACACTTTTTAAAGGTCTTATTATTATTTAAAATCATCATACCATTATTTTATAATATTCACCCAGACATAGAAACCTCTATGGCACCTCAAAATACTCCTCTAATGGTGACCTTGTATAGACATGTTGATGACTATCACAAAACAATGAGCACTTCCACTTATCATTATTATTCTATGTACAAAGTTTCAAGAAAAAAATACACCTATAAATGCCAAAATATTCAAATTTATTTCATAAGTACCCTTTTTGCATGGACTATGTACATACTTGACTATGTTTTGGTGTTGTTGGAGATGATTTCATGGGTAATGGAGGTTTTCAAGATCAAATTAATATTAAATTATATCAATAGTCCGTTAAAATAATTTGAAAACATCTTCCACCATTCTTTTTAGCATGATATGACCTCTAAACAAGGCACTTAAGTCTCACACAGTTAATTTCTATATAATGTACTATAGGGTTTGAAAGAGTTAACCTATCCAAAGGGTCATTATGATGCAATGAATAAATAATGACTACTTTTATATCTCATAATACCATTAATGATTGAGATATATGTATAGTCTACTATGTTTCTATCCTCTCTTACCAATATGAAGGCAAATTGCCCTTAAAGTGGCTATAGGTTTCATTGAGGTTCATGAGTTCTTCAAGGATATACATAAGTTTTTCCTTTATCTACCTTCCTAAGACACATACTCATTCAATGATATATATATTATGTTTTAACTCAGTCTCTTAATAGATTTTATAAGCCTTAGGACTCTTCAACACCCCTGTCAACATGTAGGCTACCTTGAAAACAAGCCTGTGGGTGGTGTCTTTATTTAAAACTGATAGTATTCATGTTTGAATGAGTCCTATCATGATTTTTTAAACCTCATAATCATAAAACATTCTCTCAAAGTTGACTTTCATTATATAAGAAACCCTCTACATTGATCTCTAATTTATTAATCTCCTCTTTAACCATGCCAAGTCTATTACAGTATTCTTCTTTTAACTCCTAACCTGACTATGTTTCTTGAAACTCTATAGCCTTCTTTATGATCTTTGACCTCATTATAGGTCTTTATATTAGTCCTTTTTCACTATAAAATTTCATCAAAAACCTTCTTGAAATAGACCTTCTCTTTCATTGTACTTGACTATGGTTTCTACTTATTAGCCCTTGTATGGACTGAGATAAGGAGACTTTAGGGCTTGGAGAGTGTGAGAATTCTAATATCCCCACTGAGTCTTAATCATGATATATATGATTTGAAAATAACATCCTTTTCTTAAATAGCAAAAACACTCAATGAATACCTCAACACACTACATTAGCCATTTGACTGTATCTCCTTCATTGTGATAGTTGTATCCCCTTAAGCTTGTTATAAGATGGTGTTGGGGCTATATTTTGTAGGTGTTGATCATTTTACTTGATTTAATTTCATCTAAACATGTACTTAGGCACCTTCAAGATGGTTGTCTGTCATAAGCCATAACCTTGATTGTTTATTAAGCCTATAGGTTAACTTCTATAGTAGGGGTATGGCTTTATGGCACTTAGAGGGTCTTGATCACATTGAAGGTGAACATGAAAATGACTTTATATTATTATGCGTTTACCACTTCACACTCTTTCTTGAAGGATTATGTCCTTTTTCTTTCTTTAAGACAATTTACTTTCTTAGTTGATGACTCTCCTAAGGACTAACTATAGGTTAGCATTTTCTTCTTTTAAGGATGAAAATGATGAGTCTATACTTATATTATTTGATATTACTCATCATGGTATTCATGAAACCTTCATGTAATTATGAGAAAAACTTCTTATTAAACACACCTCTCATTGATTCTTCCTAATATTGGAGATATATCTACTTTGAAATGGTTGGAGAATGAAATGGGGTTGTAGGTGTCCTCTTTGAGGGATATAACTTGCATTTTGTACTTCTTAACCCATTATACCTTTTATCTTATACCTCTATTGATTTTATCAATCCTTATGTGATATAATTAACCCTCATGCTCTGAGATCCTTGATAATCAAGTAGGCTTAGTAGTCTACTAGAATCTTCACACTTGCTAAATAGGCCTATCTGGGATAGACCAAACCTATAAGTGATATTAAGGACACTTAAGTATTCTTATATCTAGATGATTCATGATTGAAACCTCATAATTTACTACCTTGACCAATGAAATAACTTCCAAATCAAACCATTCATGTTAGTTAATGCCAACCCTTTAAGGTGACTATATCTTTCAACCATAAATGTAGATATACATGTGATGTCACCTTATACAAACTAAGGACTATATATTACCTTGAAGAAGGCCCAAAGTCATATTTATTCCTTATCCTTCTTGATAATCATAGAGAATTATTTTCCCTAGACCTTGTGAAGGCCTTTCTCCCTTGATTAATCATAAAACCTTCATGATTACATTTGGATTATTGTACTTGTTGTAGGCCTCATTTCCTGACTAATTTTGGTGATTTGATTATTGAAAACATGACTTTAACCTTAAATTAATCTTAAAATATACTTATTCTATGAATTAATTTATATACTCATAGTTTTAATGACTTTTCCCTTACCTTGTTGCTTCATTGAACTTCATATCCATATTTTGACTGTATAACCTTATTATAGGTCCTCATCCATGACCGTGTATAATTTTTTGTAGATGCATATGTCTTATTCATGCTTATGATGGTATTTTTCCATCCTTGACCTCTTGATGATGGAAAAATGTAAAGGATATGGATGGAAGGGTGAATTACCATGAAGAGGTGGATGAAAATAAGATGGAGGGTGGGAAAAAGGGATGAACATAGTGATATGGTTGTGTATGATAGTGAGGTGGGGATAGATGGGATGAAGATGGAAATCAGTATGAAGGAGTATGAAAAAGGCTAAGATGAAGTATTTTATTCAAAAACAAATAATTATCTACCTGATATACCAATTTTGAGGTAATATGAGGAGGGTAAGAATCTAGAATTAAAACCTAGGACAATGCTAAAAACCTCAATATATGCAAAGTTTCCTTAAACTATGCTAAACTAGCTCTTTTTAAATGCTTTTTGACCATATGATGGGATTATTACTATGAAAATTGGAGAAATTATGAGAATTATGATTAGAAAACATGATAATCATGATGAAGACCCTCCAAATAAACTTGCTTGAAAACTTGATGTCGTCATTTCTTCTCTTGATCATACAACCTCTCCTTGAAAGAATGTCATACTTTAGAATTAGAATGGCTATCATTGATTACTCTATTTTAAATTTAAATTAATTAATAACATATGAATGAGGTCAAGGAGAGGTATCTTAATTCCCAAATTTTATAGAAAAGTTTGAATTTTCTTGAAACTTTACCAGGTGAGGAGAAATTGAGAAAAATTGGTTACCTTTCTAGTTGCAAGGCTATAGAAATTAGCTTATATTCAACTATATGGTTCATGATCATGGAGAAAATAACTAAAAAAGTCACATAATCCATGATTAATCCCTATAATTCTAGTTTTTACACCCCAAAAATCAGACTTGTACCTTTATCCATAGATTGTACCATCAGCAAACATGTAAGCAAGTCACTTTGTGCAAAGTTGGAAATTTCCTAGAGGTAAATGGTTTTAGGAATTTGATACATCTAAAATGATATTAAACTTATAATTAAACCTTTTTATACCATAATTCTCCAATTCCTTAATGCTAATATATGGAATCTATATGAAATCCATACTTTTACTTGAAATATGAAGGAAATAAGCTTATTTTAGCCTTTTAAAGCCAACTCAAGGTTCCACCACCAAATTTGATGAATTAAATGGACATAAAAAAGTATTTTTCACGTTTTAACACCAAAAATAAACTTTTTTATGATTTTAAAACTTTAAATTAGCACACGTGGGTTCAAAAATAACCCTTTTTGATTTAACAAAGGTATTAAAGCACCTTTTTATGTTATGAAACTTTAGACCAAGGCTAAAGTAATATTTTTAAATATAAATAAAGGTAAATTATGATAATTTAATGACCATTTAATCCAAATTTTGACATTTGAATATGTAAAACTAAATTTTTAAGTAAAAATATTCAATTTCAGACTAGTTTGAATCGGCTTAGCAGTACTAGGAAAAGTTTTAAACTAAAGGGGTTGGAAATTAGCCTTGAAAAGCAAAACTACCAACATTTATGGTGAATCACAGGGGTTGACCAACCTAATAGTCAAAATAATGCATTATATTATATTGGTAAATACACTCTTTTGGTCTTTGAGACACCTTTTATGACTATGACACAACAAGATTGAAGGATAACAATAGATAAACTAGAAATCAAAGACAAATAAACTAAGGAAAATAGGAAAAAAAAGAAAATAAAGGAGAATGTTTCTTGTGTAAATCACTTATTGACATTAAAAAAACCTAGAACAACTAACCTAAATTAATATGCTTTCTTCTAGGATCAAATGGGAAGCTATTTTGTGCTCCATGGAATTTTGTAACATGTTTGACATCTCTTAATGGCATCTTCTTTTAGAGAAGAGCACTTGTATGTTAATGTCTTTTGGATGATAAAAATAGGCCTCCTATCTCCATTGTTAGGTACATTGACTTAAGATATGGACCCAAAATCTAATCATCTTCTTCCCAAATTCTTTTTTGTTGCATTAAGAATGTTATCTCTACCTCATTCATAAGATGGTCATGATTTGTCTCATTCTCATTCAATGGTTGTATTGGAAATTCAATTGGTATACTTAGATTGATATCTTCATTAGGCTCCATTTGAGGTATTACTTTGTCAAATTCTTCAGATTATTGATAAGTATTTAGACTTGGTTGTAATTCTTTAAGTTCTTCCTGATGAATAGATGTAACAATAATTATTATAGAACATTCCTCAATATGCATATGAGGTGGAGATGTACTATCAAACTTTTCAAAAAAACTCTCCAAGTCATCCTAAAAGGCTTCTTCATCATGATAAATTGAAGGGATATGAAATTCATTTGAAATCTTACCATTTCAAACATGTTGATCACATATTTCTAACCTTTTGAAGGAGTCATAAAATTTATTGATCTGTTTCACTTGGTTCATCTTCTATAGAGAATGGCATCTCATCTTCTTCATGAATCTCATCTTATTCATGTATAATAAACTAAATCTCATCTTATAGCAGTGTATTCTCTTCATGATGGATGGTAGCTATTGTGTGGTCAATAAGCTCATGGAAAACACTTTCAACTTGTATAATTAGAGTGTCTTCCTCTTGAATTTCATTATCTACTATCAACTAATCTTCTATCTCAGTAACAACTTCTTTGACTTCATCAATTTCTTCCATGACATTGAGTGCATCAATGATGATGTCCTCCTTATGATCATGTAATACTCTTTAATATTCATCTATCTTAGCTACAACCTCCTTGATTTCTTCAAAAAGGATAGGTTCCTTCTCAAGAATTGGCATAGTAGATCCATAAAAGTATTCAATAAGATGAGAAAGATCCATATAAGTAACCATAAATACCTGAACTGAGATAATTGGAAGAGATAAGAGATGATGTCATGCATATCATGTGGTCAAACCAATAGTAATTCAATATTTTTTTGGATGAAAGAGCCTCATAAAAGACATTTTAGCAAGGAGACGTAGTACTCAAATGGGATGAAAAGTGTGCAAATCCAGGTAATCACTCTAAATTTGATAACCTTTGGAGTGGACATTATATTATCATTTATTGTAAGGAAAGTAATGCTTTCTAATTATCCAGATTGAGAGAATAAGAAATTATCATTCCTATGAATGGTATGTTCGTCAAGTACTACTATTAAGAGAGTCAATCCTTTATACATAGTCATAGTTTCATTCCTCTCAGTGCACATGTGCACATGCTTTCAGTAGTTGTTTTTATCTTTTGGTATGTTGTGGTTATTTCCTCTACATGCATAGGTGAACTTGTTATTATTTGTGTTAGTTTAATGGTTATGTCTATGTATCTACAAGTTTTCCCAATTTTTGTATATAGTTTAGGTCTATTTTTACTATATTTTCTACATTTCCTTGACCAATAAGTTAGTTAACACAAGTGGGTCACCAAAAATGTTAACATTATATCCTCAAAAGACAAATTTTAACCCCTATTATTCTAATCTTTGATAACCATTACCTTATCTTATTTTTTTATGCCCTATAATGTCCTTATTTTAAGGGAAAAATGACTAACATAGGCCTTGAGAAGCCATCATATGAATGTTAGGCATGGATAAATAGATTATCTTGGTTGTGTATCTAATAAATACACCTATAGAATCAACCAAATCCAAAATATTTCATGGTCATGATGTAATTTGTCCCAATATCACCCCCTACAAATTTGGTGCCTCAACGAGTCCTCTATCTCAAGTTATAAGTGTCTAAAGGTGAATCTATAGAGTGAGACATGCACATAGACATCAAAATTAAGCTCCATGAAGTAGCCATTAGACTTCAAATATCCCAAAGTTTAACATGATAATTACTAGTATCTAAATCTTGGGAGCTAAGGTCAAGATGTAATAGTGAGAAGGTAATATATAGATGTCAGTGGGTCCCAAGATCTAATGGTATGCATTCATTCATACCTAAAAAATCAATGATGAGAAATGAGTCAATAAGTCAATAAGTCTTAAATCCAAATGAGAATCTACCAATTGTCTCAAGGATGTTAGACTAACATAGGATCAATGACTCACATTCATTCATAGATAAATAGATCTATGGTGTGTATGAGTTCAAGGAGTCAAAGGACTAACAACAAGATATTTCAAAATAAATAAATAAATAACTAACACTTGGCATAATATGAAAGGGCCCAGATCAAGATTGTTGGTAAGAATTAAAAGTCTAAAGCCAATGGAAAATAAATTTGGCTTTGGTTGAATAGTAGTCAAGCTCCACAAGTTTACTCATCATCATTAAAGCTTAATAAAATATGATCTATCAGGAAAATATATGATTAGATTTTGAGAAAGGGGTAGATGTGTGATCTTGTGAAATATCTTAGCAATTGACATGGTCATTCCTTTGACATGAAAATATACTTAAAACCTCTTAAATTAGATATTCATAGTTTGGTTAGGTCTATGCAAATGAAGACTTTTTCTTTACAATAGAAGCAAGTAAAGGATTAACAATGAATTGTTTAACTTGGAAGTTCAAGCGGAGTTTCCACAATGTTCATCTTCTCTTCATATGGATATTTTCATGTACTTTTAGTCATTAACATATCATGCATGGTAAAACTAATGTAGAGTTAACTAGTCATCAAGCATCAAATCATTCTCATTTGATGCATATTTCATACACTCCATGCAAACAAAGGCATTTAAAAACTTCAAACTCCGCTTTAAACTTGATTTAACAACTGAGGATGGACATAGTTTTTATGCAACATTTTTCCAACTCAACAAGGGCTCATAACTTTCCTTTCAATGCCAAAAGTGAAGACCATGCAATTTTTGAAGACTTCAAATATTTTCAAGACTTTAATTAATATTTTGAAAGGAATTTAGTCTTGAGTTAACTCCAATAAGACTAATCATTTTTCTTTCCATGATGCATTTGCTAGAGATTTCCAAAATTTGATTATTTATGTAGGCTTTTAAATCCATTTTTATCATCCCTAAAGCTGATATACAGAGAGATACATAAATTGTAACTTGTACTAAAAATAAATACAGAGAGTTTGTTTACTAAAATCAATTTATGGTTGTAGTGTGTATTTTTTATTGTTTATTTGCATATAAGTGTGATAAATATATCCTTTTCTAGGTCCTTTCCTCACCTACTACTATAATTTCATGCTTTATAGGTCACTTGAAGATTTAAGAGTAGAAATTGTGTTGAAGATTGTTAGTATGCAGTGTCTTTAGAGACCTCCATTCACACACCTTCAATCAGCAAGATTATTTCAAACCTCCATTTGAATTATTGATGTTTAGGACTGATATGAGAGAGTTTTGTTGACAAATTATTTAATCTTGATCTATGTGTGTATCTAAGTTCCAAAATTTATAAAGGATTAATATATGTTCAGGTGCATCACCATCATAGATAGGTTTCATTTTTAGTTTATTCCTTACTCTTTTCACCCCAACATCACTAGGTTTAGTAATTGATCCTAAAATATACACATTCAGAGGAGTTAGATTCATCAAAATCTAGAGGTCTGATCTAGATATAGGCATCCCATTGTCTTAGATCATTCCCATGTTAATCTAGGTATGAGTCAAAATTGAGTAATATTAATTATATTGGGTCTTATCTAGATAACTAATATAATTATCTAAGTAATTTCCTTACATGCTAATTGAGGGTTGGATTGGTAAAGCATGGTTATCCACCTATACATATTTTGGAACCTAACATTTAAATTTATAATGGACTCATTTGGATCCCTCTTGATATAGGTGAACTACTAGTATAAGACACATGGGTCTATTAATTAGCTAAATTAGGCAAGGAAAGAAGAACTAAAGTGGTCCCAAATTAGTTTAGAATATTTGATAAGGCTTAAGAACTGATCATGGGTATAGTCCATTAGATTAAAATGGAACAATATGCATGTCACATCATCATGTTATAGATTAAAGAGTCTTAGGGAGGGCTTATAAGAGGTTATGTGTTCCTCCATGGTTCATGCTACACTACGGGTGAAATGAGGAAGATATCTCTTAGGGTTCTTGGGTAGATCATGGATAACTCCCAAGATGTTAATGGCTGAGCCAACTAACCAAGCCATCTTTGGTTGTGCTTTTAGGATAGGTTGTAAAGGGGAGATGATAGGAATCATGGTAGGTCTGGGTTAACTTAACTTGTGTTTTATATGGAAAATTAAAGGGTAAATTACTAGTCTACCTTGATGGGACCTAGCCCTAGTAAAAAGTGGACTAGTGTCTAGGATACTATACAATAAAATAATGGTTAACATGTTGTTACCATTAAAACAAACTCAACATACTCCTAAAATGAACTAAAATTAAAACAAGCATGAAGTATCTTGGGGCCCTCCTTCTAGTGATATCTATTATTTTCTCAAATATTATCCTTATCATGATATTCCCATGAGATTGGAATTCTTTGAAAATGCAAAGGAGGGGACAAGTAAATACTTTCCTCCTCTATTTTAAGACTGATCTAAGATTAACATAGGGAACTACTATGAGTATTAGACTTCACAAATAGAGTCTACATGAATACTCTCTAAGAGATGTACTATTACCAATAAAATTTCAATATATTATACTTCAAATAGGTTAATAATAGCTATAAATACTTGAGTTTTGGGACTATTATTTCTAAACACAAGGGGAAAATGGAGATTTCAAATCCACTAAATAAACACAAAAGAGAGGGAAGGGTAAGGTAGAGAAGGGAAGCTTCCAAATCTAAAATTATATGAATGTAATGGTCACTGAACCAAGTGACTCTACCATAGTTATACCACTAAAGATTGAATTTTAATAAATTTTTACCTCTAAGAACATGTAGTGGGGAGAGTCTGAGGGAGCCATTAGTATGACATCAATGTGAATTCCAACTGAATATTAGTACTAAGGATTTTTTGAAAAAAACACATAAATGCCATATGAGAATTTGTAATTAGGCATACAAATTAACATCACTACCAAAAGAGAAATGAAATAAATTACACAGAGATTATAATAACTAAGCACATAATAATCATGACATACATAAAGTGAAAAATTGTTAATCCAATTAAACTAGCAGTGTTGATCATTTAAACATGAAGATAAAATAAAATTGACCACAAAAGAGACCCTTTTGTAAAAATAGAGATTGTATTCATTGAAAATGCAAAAAAATTCTATAATAATTTATTTGGTACACTATTATAGTCTAGAGTGAGGAAGGAAACATAGGTGAGATCCTAGAAATAATATAACAACACTTTTTAACAATTTTGGTTGACCCCAAAATATAATATGACTCTTTTATAACCACCTACTTCTCTAAACCAAATGTGTTCATTATTTGAGTGATGAAATCCTAATCACACCTATAAAAAAATGAAAATTCCATAATGGGACATGATTGCCACTTTTATAGCTACAATAATATTTAAAAAATTGAACCAAAAAAAACAAACCAACAAACTTACCATAGATCTATGAGGGACCACTAGAAAACACTTGAAGGTACCTAAGAATGGTCAAATCCTAACTACTTTGATTGGGAACTTTTAACTTCTAACAAAATTTTCATAAGATAAAAATATTTATCCATTTTGGCCAAGTTCATTGGAATCTCCTTGAATATGACCTTGTCCTAAGTTACAAGTCTTTGGGAGATCTAGAAACCAGCTTCAATTGAGGCCTAGATTTTAGAGACTTAGTTTATGCTCATAGTGGACTATGTTAATAGGTATATAACTATTTTGGATCCCTCTTAGTTCATCTTCGCTAATTTCTCCCTCATAACCTAGTTGAATTGAGCCATATGGACCCCAAATTCCCCTTGTTTAAGTAAAGTTCCATTCAAGTGGAATATCATAGAGATATTGACCTCTTTAAAGTAGGCCAATATCTTCTTCTCACCCTCTTCTAAGGGGTTCATTATAATGTAGGCCAAGGCTAACCACTCCTCCATTAATGCTCTCATGTTCTTCAAATAATTTGGTATAACCCTAAATCTAAGGCTATTTAAGATCTAATAACATCCCCTTATTAACCACTACCTATAGCTTCTAGCACTTCCCATTGATTTCTATGATATTACCCATGTAGGATTATGTTTGCTATATAATTATGTTAGTCTTTCCCTAAGTCCCCACTAATTTCCAATGACTGACAAAAGTATTAAAAGGGCAGCCTTAACCTTCTTGATTAGTCCAACCCAGAATGTAATCTTCATTGGGGTCTTGAGAGTCTAGACCTAGCCTTGCATGTCCTCGAGGAATTTTTTGGACATGTCATGGGTAGCTTAAAGGATGGATAATGGGTCCTTGTCCATATTCTCTTCTTTGGTAATATTACTCACCTTCATGATGGAAAATATATCCTAATGGGACTACCATATCATTGGGTTCCCCTCCTAGATGAATCTTTGGGTGAACATCCTCTTTATCCTCCTAAAGGGTCAGTCGAAACTCCATTGTATGTCCAAGTCACCCTAGACATCCATTTATGGTTCATGTGACCATATTAATTTACCTTGGGTTGTTGGAGGTGTATGAGGTGTGGTTGAGATGGTGGTGATGGGTGTAGGATGAGGTGGATGGTAGATGGATGAAGTGGAAGGAGTGAAAGAGGAAAGGAGTAGAGGTGGAGGGGGTATATGGGAAAAAGGAGGGAGAAATAAAGGGGAGTGCCATGGGAACATTTGTGTTCACCATTATTCCTAGGTGAGGTTTACCTAAGGTGGTATTGCCCCTAAGAATGGGTCATGGAACAATAGGCATGAGATAGGGTGGTATAATGAGAAGCTAGTGGGGCCTTAGGTAAGAGAAAGGGGACAAGGAACCAATCATTAAGATGATACTAATGAAGCCAAATGGGTTAGTGAGACCTAAAAATGATGTGGATATAGAACTAAAGGCCTTTGAGCTAAAGTCAAATTATGGGTTACCTTCTATTTATTATTTAACCTATTTATTGAGTTATCTTTGGGTGTTTCAATGGATGGTCTAAATATGATGGAAAGATTTATAAGGGCTAATGGTGGAAGACATGGATTCATAGAGGAGAGAATCAAGATAACTAGAGTAAGGACTAAGAGAGTCCATTCTAGAGGTAGCAAGATTCCAAAGACTATCATCGTGCCTATTGTTAAGTACATGCCTAAGGGAGGCACTGATAGGACTCCATGATATGAGATGGGAGGATCAAACAGGAATGAGGAAGTGAGGATGATCAAAGGATTAAGCCCAATGGTACTTCAGTAAAATATGGAGTAGAAGTAATGAGAATCAAAGGGGTAAGATCCAAACTAGTGGGTACCACAATAGGGAGTTTAAATAAGGTAGGAGAAAGATGTGGAAGGGAAATGGTAGGATATGGAAGAGTGATTAGGGGAAACTAGATGGGTACTTGTTAGGTTCCTCATTTATGGACCATTCTTTCAGTATATCAATTATATCAAATAACATAGGCTATGGTGCTAATTATTGAATGGGGTGTACTTAGGCTACCTAGCATCATATAGTCTAGGTTCATCTTTACTTGGGACTAGTTATTGGTGCTGCCAGAAGAGGTGGAGGTCAAGTGTGAGAATAAACTAAAGGAGGTAGAATTAGAATATGAGGAGTAAATAGAGGAGGTAGAGGTGGAGCTAGAGATTGAAGATCAAGGGTCACTAGTGTAAGTGGAGTAGGAGATGGGAGTGGAGATCAAGGATGAGAAGGTGATGGGATGCCCTACAAGATTCTCTATGAGATGACTAGAGATTTTAGAATTAGGTCCTCTATAGACCAAAAAGGAGCTAGAGGAGTTTTAGAAGGGTCTACCTTAGCTTTCTTCCATTTCTTATTCTTCATTATTATTTGGGATAATACCTCCTAATAATTAATGAAGTTAAAATAGAGTTAATCATCATCTTTAGCTTGATGGTTGTTGTTGATGTTGAGCCAAGTTGAGTATTGTGATAAATAGGTCTAAATCAACCCTTTAAAGTCCCACTATTGAATTTTTAACTTTATAATGGTGAAGGAGTCTTGCCCAACCTCCATATTTTGTATCAAAGGGAAGTTATTATAGATATGGCCCTATATGGTGATCGAGAGCTATAATCATGCATTATATTGACATTAACAAATAATCTAAATATGTCATCCATGATTTGATAAGATATCTCTTGTTTTTCAAAGTAGTCATGTACATAATATAGAAGGTGTACGAAATCTTGGAGGAAGCTAGTGACTTAGATCATTGTGACATATTTATATAACTAGTAGTCCTTAATGATTGTGATAGAGTCTCATATTATATTTGAGATGTGGGGAATTAGAGCTTCATTGACTTCCTAGTACACCACTAGGTAGAAGTGGTCACAAATGTCCCATACATGCTAGTGGAACTAGTGGCCATACATCTTGTAGAAGACCATGTGGATGATTGGGCCACTAGGAACCCAAGTAAGAAAGGTTAAAGGATTGAATGATAGTATCCCATAGATTTTGTTAAGTAGGTATCTCATCATGTAGAAGTTTCCCCCATTTCAAAAATATACAATGGCATGGTTCAACTTGAATTTAGCCAAAGCTCCAATGTCTAGGATTTTAGAGTGAGTTAGGATGATGTGAATAAAGGGAAACCATAGATCATTGGCATGCTAGTAGCCTAGGTCTTTGAACAATTGGTTTAGTAGGATCATTCCTAGCTTTACATCCTCTTAGAAGGTATAGACTATGTAAGGATTGATATTTTGTTTGTTAACCCACTTGGGTTTAAGGTTCTTAGCCTAGAAATGGAGGATGTCATAGATCTTGTAGGTGTCCATCCATGTTGACACGTGCAATACATAGTATTATAAATATAATTTTGATAAGGATTAGTATGAATTGAAGGCATTATTAGATATATTTATAATCTAGTGTTAAGAGGTGGGTGAACACACCAAATCATTGATAGCATCCTATATAACAAGGATCAAGGCATCCTAAAAAGAGTGATACAAGCCTAAATACAAATACAAAAGTGATCAAAAGATTAAATAATTAAATAATGTCAATGTATCATACATCATGTAAGAATACACAAGAAAGAAGAATAAGGAACCCATGGTACCTTTATTGGGGCTACAGACACATGTTTGGAAATAGAACAATGCTATAGCTTCCCTAGTTTTCAAATCTATTTTTTCTCAAAACCAAAGTGAAACCTAAAATTACCCCAAGTCTCTCCTAAAGTCCTTACAACAAAGGTAAAATGAAATCACTTCCTTACACATAGATCCAAGGTGAATAAAGAGACAAATATGTTATATTTGGTTATTGAGAGTCTCTTTTATGTGTTGGATTCAATTATTCTTCATGGAATGGTTCATGTTTGATCCAAATCTATTAACAAAAAGGTTTTGGGTTCTCAAATACTCAAGAGTATTTTCCTTGTAAATTTCCATTTTTTGTACCCAACATAACCCCCATCTATTTTTAGAATATGGATCCACTATTTTTCTAGAAAGGTCTAGGCATATGTTGATAGTCTTATAAAGATAAATATTTATGGGTTGAATTAACTTTAATATTTAGAAAACCTATAAACATGTTTTTTTTATGAGGAATAACATACTAATGTTCTTTGGTAGTTGTGTATGTACAAGTATTGGATCATTTTGGTCTTTAAAACATTATTTGGTGAAACTATTTGATAAATTTGTTGAGAATTATGCTTAGAAAGATTTGGTCTTTGAAACTTTAGTTTAGAAGCCTATCTTCAACAATTTCCAACACTTCACATTTATATAAACCTTGTCATGAATTTAATATTCAGATTTTTTATTCAAGAATTTTTTTAGTGACATTTTTTAGAATTATTATTTATAGATAGGGCCTTTATAACTCTATTAACAATATATTAAAGACATCACCATTTATTATTTGGGAATCACTCTTTGGGAAATATGTTTTTTGAAGCTTAAAACTTCATGTCATCTTGATATTTGGAGGATTTATTTGGAAAGACCCTTCAACAAAACTAATTGAAATGAAACTATTCTTCGGCAAAAGTGTTGGAAACATTAAATTGGAAGTTTATTCATCCCATTTAGGTATTAAGATATTTTTTTATGAAATTATTCAACCCATAAAGATCTTTAGATATTATGTTTATCTCATTGGGAGCTTATAGGAAATTTTTCAAGGCTTTTCTTTGCTTCATTTTGATCTTCGACAAAGTGTTTATAAATTTTGTCAAGGATATTCGTTCACCTTCTAAACAATATTTTAATGTTATATCCTAACTATCAACTACTAATATCCCCTATATTATGGTAAAATAAAGGTAAATAAGTGATGAAATAACACCTAGTAAAATTCAATAATGTGGCACTCTTATTAAGCATCAATAGTGCCTATGTGGCATACCTGCCAAATGAAGTGGAAAAGTTTGAATTGAACAAACAAATCAATGCTATAGAGGTTGGAGATTAATGGTACATTAACTATAAATAAGTCCCAAATATATATCAAAGTATTGTGGATGAATGACATCCTTATTTATCTCAAGCTAAATTTGAACTTAATTACTTCCCTGTTATCAAGCCCTAGATACCAACATTTCAAGCATATAGTATACCTAGGAGAGCTGAATTGTTAACTTGTGAACCAAAACATTATCAACATAGTTAAATAGTAATTACATCCTCACGTAAAAAATTTGTATGAATATTTCCACCATCAAGTTTTATTATCAAGGATTAAACTAAATACAAGGACACATTCTTTGAGTCCATACTATTCAAAAATTATTGCAATAGTTATTTATCACTATGGGAGGTGATATACCAATTTGATGTACATATGAAGAAAGATTGAATTTAGATCAATGGTAATTGGTTATAAAACTATTCCCATTCAAATTCCAAGAGATAAATTTCACAATAATAAAACCAAAGGTCATTCCATACACTGACCTCTTATGAGACTTATTCTTCACTAGAAAGGGACTGGAGATGACTTCATGTACCATTTAGAACACAAGACAATCATGGAATGCATTTCGGGATACATTTCCAAAGTACCACTCCCTCCCCATTATATATTCTAATTACAATTTACATAGGGTATTATTTTTAAAGAAAGAGAAATTAATTAAAAACACTAAGTAGATGGATGGTTCTCGAGAAGACCATCAATTTTAAGGATGAGCAGTTTTGTTAGTGACCAAATTTAGGATGAGAATACAAATTAGGATGGTCTTATTTAATAGGTTATTTAGATATATAATCAAATAATTCCTCCACCATGAGTGAATTTTATTTCTCAACTTACTAATAAACTGAGAGTTGACATTCATTCTAGGTGAAGTAATTAGTGCAAGGCTACAGGAGAAGATATTACATAAAGATAAGAGGCCCCAAGCAGGCCATTTCTACATGATGTCCTACCTTCTTGATGTTGTGTTTGGGATGTTGTATGTTCATAACATGTCACTCTAGAGCCTAACTCTAGATTGTATCAAGAATCATATATGTGATTCTTATTCTTTCATGCACATATATGCATACCCCTGAAACATTATATGCATTACATAATATGTCTACCCCCATCAATTGATGAGCATCCATGAGTCCCCTCTACTTAAGATATCCAAAAAAAATTTGGATACACTATTAATTATGGGATATTACTAGTTGTATCTATATTACATGGTAATTTTGGTCATAGGCCATAAGGTATCACCCCTATGACTCCCAAAGTATGTGTTTGATAAGATGGCAGAGCAAGAAATTACATACCAATTATGGCGGGGAATAGATTAGGAAATTTACAAGAGTAAAAATACATAATTACATGGCTCTAACATTATGATTAAGAGAATGTACTATGTGAATCATAAGCATTTTTATGAAGTTGGTAGGTATAAGGAGTATTACTCACTAGCTACACTACCTCATAAGGACTAGGATCCACATGGCCAAGTATAAAACACATAAAGGGCCTTGGTATTTCATATCAAAATGATCTATATGATGATTATTTTCTATTTTTCAATGTTAAATATGATACCTAGATCAATGAATGGTCATAAATAGTCAATTTGGTTGAATAACTTCTTAAAATTATCTAAGGGAAACCTACTATCTCAATTATGGATGCACTAACTAGACACCCACCAACTATAGGATGACATACATCATATTTTTGGGTTAATAGTCCCTCCCATCCATCAAAGCATCAAGGGCAAGCCTCATAGATAACCCCTGTGGCACTCAAAGTAGTAAAGAAGGAGTTAGGGGTGCCTAATACTTTACATGGGAGAACACAATATGAATCCATTTGTCTTCATTCTTTAGATTCTAAGGGAAATACCCAATCAAGTGACATAATAATACAAGGTGTTTTTTCTATGGTTAAGTTAACCACAACCATATAGGAGGAACCTTACACAACTAGAAAAATAACAATATGTTACAAAAGGAAGTTAAGGGATTAACCCCTTGTATAGAGTCTGGTTATTAATGAAATATAAGTATAAGGGACATCACAAGAGGTATCTAGAGGTGAATCCATAGATGAAGAGGCATACCATAAAATATATAATATCCTTAGCTTCTAAGACACCTAGGTAAAATATTCATTACATTAAGAATCATTAGGTGAGCAAGTAGCCCCTTAAATTTGCACTACTATTATTATGTCTTATGTTTCTCCTTTTATTGTTAGTATATTTTAATCTATTTTCCCTATTCCTTTTGGTCGCCCTCCCCTTTTAATACCTAAGGTGGAGGTTTTTTATTCTCAAGAAAGTTTCCAAATAACTCTGTTAGTTCTAAAAGTAGAGGATACTTCCTCTACCCCTATTGTTCCTACTACACTAGTTATTCCACCTCCTCTAATTACATATTATATGACTATCCCCTTGTTTCTACTATGGGTCCTTCCATCATTATCCCAAATCCCCAAAATATAAATAAAAAGGCAACCAAGAAGGCCAGGGGAGTAATAGTAATACCCCAACTTCATGTTTTTTCTACTCAATTAGATCTATCAGTGCCTCCCCTTAGTTCCTCTCTAGACACTATTATGATAAAAATGAATAAGGATAATAATCAAAATCTAATCTACATAGTCCACCTACTACCTCAATATGGTGGAGTGCACTAGTCTAAACTAATTTAGCCTTCACTTCTTGATACCCTAATTGAATAATATTTAAATTGGACATCAAGAGAGTTATTGGGTGAGACTATTTCTCAAGACACTCAACCTACACATACAACCTAGGTAGTCCTCACATACTAGAAAACAAATATGTAGCCATAGGCTTATCAAAGGCTTAATCTTGTAATTATGGAGTTTTCCACTATAATCTCTATATTTGAAATATCTACAAAGAGTGTGTAAAGGGTAAGAAAGAGGAAATTAGAAGATGATACTAGAAGAGGGGTCATATTAGAAGAAAGATGAGGGATATTTACCTTATCTAAAAGGAAGAACATAAAATTGGGGTAGTCCCCATACATAGAGTATTTTAAATATTATTTTTAAATACCTAAAGATGCTCTAGTTGATATACATGAAAGAATTTAAATTTATAGGAAATATTTGGATCAATAACTAGAACAAATAAGGGACTAAAAACAAATTCTACATAGTCCCATGCAAATAGAGGTAGATGTGTAAAATTTTGCATTTATATTGTATAATATCTTGGAAGCTATTATTGGAATGAGGGTAGAATTGGCACTTCATATAGTATAAACTATTAAATTATTCAATTATTTGAAACATGATGAAAATAAGTTGAAATTATGTATTATTTATACAACTAGTAAGGATTATACCCACCTTAAACTAATGGCACCATTGGAGGCTACTAATTCCCTTGATTTGATAATAATTAGGACACATGAGGCTAGAGAATGGATCAAATATTTGAGGTAGTAATGCCTAAATATGTAGAGAATTAAAATCTCATTTTTCATATTTTGGAGGATATAAAGCTCTCACAAGTAATGGATTCCATGGGTAGATTCATTAACAAGGAAAATTTTGATTAACTCCTTCAACAAGATTCAAAAAGCTTCAAGTAGAACTTACAAGGAAGGAAATTGGAATAAATAGAATTCAAGCTGAATTTTATGAGGAAAAAGGTAATGAAGGTAAATACTTCTAGAATCAATTTCTAAAATACCAAGGCTAAACATGTAAGACTCATTAAACAAGTCAACAGGGTGCATAGACCTCCATTTATAAATATGGGCATTATTAGGTACCAATATGACATTGGTGATAAACACTTTCAAGTGTTGGAGTTAAATAATAAAGTTGACACTTTAACTTCTAGTTTTTCACAATCTAGAACTTCAATGCCTCCAATAACCAACAACACCATGAAAACACCTAGTAACCCTTAGTAGAAGGCTAATTTTATATGTAGACATGCAGATTATACTAATCCTTGTACTTAAAGTATAATTATAATTAGCATATAAATTTAAAAGTTGCTTAAACTATTTATAAGCATACACATGTTACATTATAGTGTAAAATTCAACTTATTTTGATGTAATTATGATTAACTATGAGCATGCACACTTTAAATTTTGATGCTAAAAATAAAACTAAGGTCATAATTACATATTACAATGATGTGTTTACATGGAGTTTGAGGATGAGAAGACCCCTCCCCAAGTCTATATATTCATGTAATTACACATTCCAATAGGTTGGAAGTTTTATCAATAGAAGAAGAAATCAATTTTGATTGTCATGATATCATATTGGTGTTCTTTCCTTCCATCTCTATGTCATTGAGGTTTTGTTTTCTTGGTGTATTAATGCAATAATTTGACATGTCAAAAATATATGGATAATTTTGGTTGTTATCATTGATGTATGATAATATTATATGTTCAAAAGTTATTTAAAGTTAGTAAGTTTCATTGATTTTAAGAAATTGGCTAAAACTATGTTAATATTTTGAATTGTTTAGGAGTGTTTTCTCTCTAGTATAATCTTCTAGGTGTGTGCCATATCTGCCCTACACACCTTACTAGTATGATTTATAAACTCCTTGTATACACATAAAATTTTCAAAATTTATCAATTACTAATGCTTTTTCTCTTGTAGGCACCTATTGAGTCTCAATCTCTCTGAGTGCACACCTTAAAAGGTACACCAAGAAAGGGGCGAGTAGACCATTAGTGCTTTTAGGATAGTTTTCCCCTATACTACCACTTTCTATCTAAAAAACCTCCTCTTATGTACTTCCATAATCCTTTCCTCCTTTATTTTACACTTTTCCAAGCATTTCACCACCTTACTTTGTCCCTTTCTAATCCTAAAACCCCTTTTTGACATTTATCATACACTGTCAGCTTGGGAAAACCTTGTATTTAATTTTTTAAAAACACATTATAGGTGTAGGTCAGCTCTAGCCAACCTAAACGAAGATATAACTTATTTTTATCAAATAATGATATAGAGTCAAATTAGGCCCACCATTTAAGATAAACTTTTATAAAGATTTAGGGTTAGTTCTATCTATATATACACATTCATTTCATGACTTATAGAATAAGAGAAGAATAAGAAGAATATATTGTGCATCTAATTATCCACTATTCTACTTGAGGAGATTTACTTAGGGTTTCAATACTTTCTTTGGAGATACAAATCTTATCTTGTGGAGAAGTATTTTAGATGCATAAATAAGTTATGTAGACTAAAGATGAATTATCCTTATTAAACTTACATACCAAAATAACCTCTTATAAAGCACCTTGGTTAAGGGAGAGATTGAGGCTTGGTAGATTCATATTCAAAGGTATGTATTCATAACTTTGTTTTTGCTTTTTAAGAGTAGATATGTTAGGAGTTTTACTTATCTCCCATGCATTAGGATTTCCTATACATTGACTGGAGTATAGATCTTTTATGCATGTTTGCTTTTTATGTTTATTACCCCCACTTCATGTCACAAGATTTGCTAAGCACTATATTAGATTTTTACTTTAATTGTCATTTACTTAGTGAATATGGAAACATAGGACCTAACTAGGGTTATTGCATAGTGTTTCTTGACTAAAGGCTTTAGAACCCTCTATAGTGATGTTATTGTGGTAAGAGATACCTTGGTTAGGTCTAGTGGATCCATATTGGTCATGAACCCAAATATCTAATGTATCAATAATTAGAAGTGTAAGTAGGATTTATCTTCTCCAAGCTAAGATTGATTAATAGGTTAGCTACATTTTCCTTTGTATACATTTTGGTGAACCTGATGTGAATCAAATAGTTGTAGGTTTTATTTCATGAATTAATTTTATAATCATATTATATATTTCTATTTTTTATTACTATATCAAACCTATCAGTATAGTTGTAATAGTTTGTGTGCTAGTTTAACACACAGTCATCCCAAAATTAATTTGTTCTATTTTTGTAGGTCTTGTCCAAATATAGCTGAATACATCAATCAAATTAACATAGTCTTCTTCTTTAGTCACAAGATTTCCTATATAGTCAAACCATTCAAATCTATTCATAGTTCTTTTTTAGCATGGAGGTATGTAAACATAATCAAACAAGTCAACTTTGTTTGCAACTTCTTTTCAACATACATGTTTTGAAAACTTTGGTAACCCATTAGAATCTATTCATATAATATTTGAATCAACACTTGAGCATCACAACATAAAAATTTTCAAACAAACATCTTCAAAGCCACCAAGGTTCATTCTTACTCTCTCTGTGCTTTCAGTTTTTCATTTCCAAAACTATTTTTCACAAGTTTATAGTCTATAAAACTTTAACACTATAGCTAACAAGGTCAATTATCTCAACTATGTTATGTATCCAATTTTTTATCTAGAGGACATATTCAACTAGTTCAACTGTGTTCTTTTAGATCATGCTTTTGCATAATAATGGTGACCCGATCAAATTTATTCTACATGTTTTTTCATACATTATAATTTGAACAAATTTTGTACTCTTCACAATCAACATAATTAAACTTTTTTTATAGTAACTAGTTCACCTTTCATTTTAGTTTCTTTCATGCTTAGATTAATAAACATAGACTAATTAAGTGTTTTTTCAATTTACTAATTTTAATCATATTATTTTTTATTTTACACACACTTCTAAATAACTTTACACAAAAAAAATTAAACATTTTTCTTCCCAAGGTCGACCTACTTGGATTACATCACTAAGGGGGAAGCCAACTTGGTTTTCTATCCAATTATAAACATGTGGTTGATTTTATATATTGATAAAGCACCTAACAATGCTTTCACTATGGGAATGTGTAGTGAGAGGGTACACCCCAATACAAAACCAATATCATCACCAATATAGATCCCTTTCATCTTAAAATTCTTGAAACTATCCATACATTAGTTTCTAGTAACTTCTTATAGACAACTTTCCATCACATTAATTTCAAACTTTGTTATAACTTAATAACACTTAGGAATGACCAATTAGTTAGAATTTAGTTTCAAGTTGATGATTTATCTTTGATCATTTATTTTTTATTGAATAAATTGCATTATAAAACATTAGTGTAATGTGTTCCAATTGGATCTATCACATTGATCTAGTTGCTTATGTGTTTCACTTCATCTTCCTAGATTTTATCTTGTAAAATCTTTCCCTATTTTTAGAATATCATTTTCCATATTGACATAATATATTATAGATTATTCATATTATTTTCCTTCATTACAAAGTAATCCTATCTAACAATTTATCTTTGTATTCCTATTTAGTTCCATGTCTAAGCAATATATATTTGACCTACACAAATGTGTCTTTTTGTTCTTTGTTCTATTCCCAATTTTATATAACATAGTCCACTAGTCTAATTATATGTCCTATCAACTAATTTTTCTTTCCATAAACTTTTTAGTTTCTTTTTCTCATCATGAATTTCCTATTTGAGGATAAAATAGAGTTAAAACCAATATACATGATGAGTCTAACCAATCCTAATAGGTTTCCCAAGAAATAGCTTGTGGCTTCCACTTTAGATGAAAGTAATGTTCATGCTATCACTCATACTACCAATTATGGGATTCTTCCTCATTCATCCTTAGTTTTTAATCCTTTATTTTCCTTATAAGATGATTTTGAATTAGATTACCCACCTAAAATTCTCTTCTTCATTAACATGATTCCTCAACATAGAAGAAAGGAATCTTAAACCTTTTATAATCTTATGATAGGTCCACAATTATAATAACCTCTTTCACCCTCCCCTACCTTATCTCATGGATTTAGGGGAGAAAATTTATTTTATTCTCAACCTTTGCTTTAATTTTATATGCTTTAGACCCCATGACATATTCTTCTATGACTTCTTCAGCCTCTATACCAAGTATCTCCACTAACATTGTATGTTCAACCTCTAGTAGGACTTTTCCAAATACCTTTATACGTAATCATTCCACTAGTTCATATTTTGATATCAATGTAAATCATGATACTAGTCCTTCATTTTCTTCTAATGCTAACCATTCCACTAGTGCATCTTTGATACCAATACTAATCATGCTACTAGTGCTTCCTTCTCTACCAATGATTCTCACACCACTAGTGTCGCACATGATACTACTCATAATGCAACTCAATCCTCTGATAATAATACCAATGCTTCAAATGTTGCACACATTAGTCAAAACACTACCCAAACTCATACAATTTTATTAAAAACACTCAGTCAAATGCATTATTTTCAAACCAATAATGTAAATAAAATGATGTAGATGTTAAACCATCTCATTAATCTTTAAAATTAAACCCAATAAGTTTCATGGGGATCACAAAATCTAAATTTCTTCCAAAACCCTTAAGGATTCCCAAGGTGAATTTATTCTTCAACCACCCATTATTAATAAAATGATCAAACATCTCTAAAATGAACTTTTTATACCACAAATTTATAATATCAATAGAGGAGGTATCACACCTACCATTACCTATAATGGGTCTACCCATTCCATATTGGACTTAAATTCATTTGGTAACCTCTATAAATATTGGGTCAAAATTAATACCTTTGTTTCTATTAAGTTATTGGCTAAAACACTCTCAAGAGATGCTTTAGATTGGTAAAATCAACTAAAAACCCATTTTATCACTAGCTTAGAATATTTGGTCAATTCACTAGGTCAAGAATTTCAAACTAGTGATCTTACCCAAAATAACTTAGCTCACTCTATAAATTGTAAACAACTTGAAACTAATACACCAAAATATTTCATTAAATGATGGAAGAAGTTATCTAACAATTATGAGCATAATATGGTAGATAATAACCTTTTCCACCTATTTACTAATGCTTTCTACCCCAAGTTGTAATATCGAGTTAGGACCCTCTTTCCAAGAACTTTGGAAGAATCCCTTGAAAAATATAAGCAAGAAGATTTTCTCATACACCAATTTGAACCATATCAACATATTTTGGACACTCTCATGCTCATTACAAGAAAAAAATGTCATGATACTAATGATGCCATAACTAATACTTATGACACTATTCACAACATTCAATCCATCACTTTCAACAACACTATAGAGCATGCTCCCCCTCAAAACAACACACCTAATCCTACATTTTCTGAAATAAAAAAAATTAATTTCCACAAACCATTATCTTTAGCTAAGATTAAAAATAATCTTCAAGGTCTCTACCATGAGATCTTGACCCCTTTCATCTAATGAAATCATGGTATGATTCAATAAAATCTTGTTGGTTTCATGAAAGTTTGGGACACTATCATGAGATTTGTAGATAGTTGCATAATATAGCTATGGATTTAATTTTTGGCCCAAAATTTTATTTTAAATCCCTAATTATCAAGTTTCAACAATCATATGAAATATATTTTAAATCCCATGTAATACAAAATAAAAATTAATCTTTAAATCAAGCTAATATTCATCTTGATTTATATGAAAAACCTCTTCCTAATCATCAAGATATCATTGACAAGCTTACTCCTACAAAGAATGTTGAAATTCTCATATACATTACTACTAATGAATAAAATGTGGTAAATATGACTAAAATTTGAATATTACTTACTTTTATCGACTCCAATCCCATACCCACACACCAAACTTCTCAAACATTTCGTGTCATTCAAGATACTTCCCTATCTCATCTCATGGATTTGGGGCAAGAAAACCTTATAACCTTATAATAACCAGATTCAAAAACTTAATTAGATAATATCTCTCATAGTATCTCTACCCTTCTCCAAACATCTACACATATTGACAACATTACCGAACCTTCTAATATATTTTATTTAACCTAATCACAAAAATACCTCAATCAACCATCCCACCACCTATAGAAAATAAAGCTATTTTTACTTAAATTAAACCAACTAAATCTTCCCAACACAAATTTAAATATACTTATAACCCCATTAACATAAGATATTTAAATATTATACACATGTATCTAGTAGTCCCCGCATGGGTTATGATGAATCAGACCTCATTGTAGAAAATTTTCATCTCTCATCTCAAATAACCTTCCTCACATTAATGAAAATTTCCCCTATCATTGAAACTATCCAATGAAATTACTAATTGAAATGAACATTCCTTGTCCTCCTCTAACAAGATGCAAAGCCATCTTGACTAGATCCAAACAAGTGTCCTTAAATAATGTGAAGAGATGTCCATACATGTTGATGAGATAGTGGACACTTCTCTTTCCCTCAAGTTTTTTATTTATTCCATGATTTCAAAAGATAGTTTTCTTCATACAAATGATCCACATCTATTCATTACCATCCAAATTGGTGATATCTAATTCAAGTGTGTCTTTATTGATGAGGGTTCAAGTAGTTGTGATGCCTCCCTTGATTTTAGTAAAACTTTTGGATATTATGAATTTAATATCAAGTACACATGTAACATAAGTAAAGGCTATGATAGAAGGCAAATTCGTCCTTTTGATTGTGTGTGGTTTCCAATTACAATCCCTCCTATCACTTTCCACATGAAAGTTATGATATTTAATCTTCCCGTCTCTTATAATATCTTGATTGGTAGATCATGGACTCATAGTATGAGGGATGTTACCTCATCCACATATAAATGCATCAAGTTCCCCCATATTGTTGTTATTTATAAGATTCAAGGAGACCCAAACCCTTGGAAGTTTGAACAATTATAAAGACATTGTATATTCAAAATTCCTACCTTTGAACCTTTACCTAGTGTCCCATTTATGGAATCAACACTTCAATTTCCTATCAATTCTACCTAATATTATAATGGTCACACCTAAATCATTTGTAACATACCACCTAACCTCCTAGATTTCAATGATGATGAGATAGATTATTATCCTCAAGATCAAAACTTTCAAGTTATCCCCTCATATCATTTCCCAAAGTCCTCCTTATTTGCATTCTCAATCCCATTAACCTATTATCAATGATATACTTGTGGTCTTAACTAAGACTAGACATTATATTTACTTACAACTTTTGACAATAAGGTCATACCTACCTGTACCATCAACTTTTATATATTTTAATTATGATGATGGTTATTCTTTAGATGACCCATTTTTAGGACTTTTCCAAGATATAAATGTTACGATTCTTTGATATCATAGTTATTTATTTCAATATTTTCATTCATATTATAGCATTCCTTCCTTTAGAGTTCCTAATTATAGTATTTTTCTTATATTTCATAGGTTATAGATGGATCAACGACATGATACACCTACATTTTTAGTAAAACCTCTTAGAAGCATGTTCATGGATCATGCCATGACTAGTCCTTACCATTTTGATAGATACCAATATTATTCTAGTTTTCCTTACTAGAGATGTTGGCTACTATTCTCAAGCCTTTTGTGTGTCCAACCTCACCTTTTACTGAGTCTATTCTGGTTACTACTCCCTCTTTATCTTCAACTAAGCCCTATCTTATTTCTAATCTTTATCTACCTTTAACTTAGCCTAAACACATTTCAGCTTCCACCCCACCTTCTATTGGTGATGGTATTCTTCCTTTACCATATCTTGATCCCATGCCCAATCCATGGGCCAATCAACCTTATTATGATATTCATAAAGTTTTCAGTCATTGGACTAGAGGCTTCTAGTTATATCAGACACTCCTAGCTTCTCCTTCTATGTATTTCATTAGTAAGCCCCCAAAGTCTACTAGTAAGTGTATTTATTACTTCTATGTGATATATAATCATTCTTCCACCCTTTTCTAAAATATTTGGAAATATATTGACATATTACATCCTACCATTGCTTAGCCCAAAGATAAGGTTGTAGCTCTTCCTAAGTTATTACCTGAGTATATCACTAAATATGGGGAGGTATATTATCTTTAGCACTAGTGCAATACCCATTATATTTATCATTGACATATTCTTTAGTAGCACCTTCATGATCACCTTTTGATGATACCTACACCAACCATTCTTCCTTACATAGGTCACCCATGCAATAAGGCTCCTCATTATTCACCCATGACACCTTATTCCCTACCTGTGGTTCCTTCCCCAACCATGGCTCTTTATCCACCAATGGTGCCTCTTCATCCTATGAATACCATTCCTATTCAAGCACCTATTATTCTCATTGATTATTCTATACAAGTGATCCCTCATGAGCATGACCCTTTAGCTACACCTTCATTTTCTATAAATGATATTCAAAGAAAGGTCTTTGCATAACATTTCATGAGGGTTGATGAGACTCTAGCTACTATTAGGATCCAACTTCATAAAGATGTGTTATATGTCGTGGATAATATTTATGGGAACATTTATTAGTATTTGTGAACATGACATGGTTTTATTTCACTTTTTTCTTGATTATGATTTTGGATTGGACCTGATATCTAATTTTATATATCTTATATCATTTGACTATGTGATAAGTTTTGTTTTAGCTTATCTATTTGACATGGATCTTTATATTATGAATTATGTAGTGTATATAGTTTCATTTAGTTTATTTTTATTTTTCTTATGTATTCTATTTCATTATTTCCATGATTTCACACTTATGTCTATGAGTTTATTTCTTTCATGGATTTATTTTCTTTTCCAATGATTTTTTTATATCTTATCTCAAAATCTAAGATAATTATTATTGTGACCTGGTTATATAAACCTTGATCCTCAGTGATATTTCTTGATCATGTGATCAATTAGAAAACAAGACATCTCATTTTACTTATATTTACCAATCTTCTTTGGATCTCCCTTTATTCCTTTAACATACTAAACATACATATAGTTGAAACTTGAGATTACATATTGGTTCATAGGTAAGCCTAAGTGTTTAGTCAGTCATATATTTGGATACTTAGCTTCCTTTAGCCAAAGTATAATGATCATTAATGTGTATCACTTTATCACTAAAATTAGTTATTTCAAATCCACATGGAGGAGGAATCATAAAAGGCAATTTAAAGTTAAAAATCCAAATTGTTAAATAAAAAATAATGATATAGAAGGCAACATATAAATTCAAAAGTTAAATCATACTAAAAGATGTGATTCATATCACTTATCATTTTTATAATCAAAGATCAAACTCCATAGTTGGACTCATGATAAATTCAAGGTCCATTGGAGTGTAGTAGGCTAGTAAATTAGGAAAGGAAAATAAAAAAATATTTTGGTGCAACCTACTTTCTCATGCAAATACCCAATATTCAAAGAAGACTAATAGATTTGTAAGAGGACCTAAGGAATGGAGAACATGTTGTGAGAAGGTAGGTCCATTTTAGTTTTATTTTTCATATAACCAACATGATTTGATCTTATTGTATTGCCAATTTTCCTGTACAAGTTTGTGCTTATTTTGAGCAGGTATCCTTTTTATTTTTATGGTCATTAGACTTTTAGTGTCTATCATTTGTGCCTAGTATGCATCATGTTTTATAAGGTCTTCTCATAGACTCATATGTCTTGATTTTTATATTCCCTCTTTTATTATAGCATTCCTAATATTGACTCTTATTTTTTATTTTTCTATTAACTTATCATTCCCTTAGGGTTTCCCTTTGTGAGTTGCAATGTAAGACCCTAGATAGGACCAAGCTCTCCTCATAAAGTACCATAATAAAATATTTCCTTTACCATTCACCTTATTAGTGTTACCTTTGTGATTTCCAATGTAATACCATGGATAGGACCAAGTCCTCCTAAAAATTTAACACATTAAAACATCTTTTAAATCATTACCATTGTTGTTTCCACTTCATTGGTGTTCCCTTTGTGAGTTATAGTGTAAAACCATGGATAGGACTAGACCCTCCTCACAAAATAATCCAATACCTAATTCCTACTATAACCAAGTCATAATGCATCAAATTTGAGATAAGTAGTGTTTGATTATGAGTTACACATAATTTTCATACTTCCCATCTTGATTTAGTATGTTTTATGCTTACTTCATAAGTCTTTCACTTTTATCTTCTTATTTTACAATTATGTGTATGCTTACAACTATTATATTAAATTGTTCATATTTCCTAGCTTGAATTAGTATGATTAATTTAATTTATTTTACATTTTTGTCTTTCTCTTTATACTTCTAAGCTTGATTTAGTACAATGGATTGACTTAATTGTTTTGTTTTTATAACATTGGTTTTTCATGTGCCTTCCATTTTTTTACAAAATTTTCATACTTCCCCATGTGATATCATGTGATTTATATTTTTTTTAATTTGGTGAAAATATTTGTATCATTTGAAAACATTTCTATTTTTTACAATATTTTGTTTATTATATTTATTAATATTTTGTTTTTACACATTTCCCATCATGATATAACATGTTTTACATTTTTTTATTAATTATAATTTTCCAAATCTTTTTTGACTTTTTATTTTTAACAATGCCTGTGTATCACATAATGCTAGAAAATAAAACATACATCACATATTTACCATAGCATTTACAAAAAAAGATAAATACATGTTATAGAAAGGAAATATATCCATTCATCCAAAACTAAATCCAAGTACAACTTATGAGATGAATGAATATATATATATATATATATATATATATATATATAATGTATTTTACACAATACAAAGTAAAAAATACAATAACTAAAACTCTAAGGTTGTACTCCATCATATTTATCTTATGGCCTAGCCACACTCCCAATGATGCCTATGACTAACCCCTTTGAATACTACACTATAAGGAGATAGTCTGGGATCTCAAACTAGCAACATGTCCCTATAGATTGGTTATTTAGGCCTACACCTATCTTAGCTAGATGGTAGTCACCATATGTTTATCTCTCTCCTATGTTAGGGCCTAGTAATATTATACCTATCTATATATAGCCCCTTTTAGAGACTCTAACCCATTTCTAGGTGCATGTAACTATCTTTTAACCTATCCCATCATTTTAAACAACCTACCTAGGTTGGGGCAGATGGAACCTTAGGATCATCTAGAGTGTTAGGGTCATATGGTTTTAACACCTTGTCTAAAATGTCATGGTGTGAAGTCATAACTAGGGCTCCCCATCTAATTTCCTTGGTCATAGGATCTACAATACCAAAATCAAATAAACATCAAATCACGTGTGTGTATATATATATATATATATATCATTTATCTATAATAATCACAATAAAACTAGTTTTCTATATTAAAAACATAAACCAAATTTATAACCATTTCTCACTAGTAGTGGTGTCACCAATCATGGTATCTATATCCATTCTCTAGTTGATCACCTCCTCCATCAGATTGAGCCTACCATGGTCCTCTCTTCAATGTCTCTCTATGGACTGACTATGTCCTATGAATGTTATTTTATCCCTTTATGTAATAACTAGCACCTACACCTCCTCACATTGACATTTCTTACATATCTAATGAGCACATGGTGGTTGTTATTGCCTTTATTATGGTGCTTGATGTGCTCCTATATCCACATCAATCACATCTCATGCTCCTAGTCATGTGGCCTCCTATTATCATGATTGACCAACCCATGGTCTATTATGTCTTGGCATAATCATTAGTATGTCCATAGGTACCCCTCTACCTCCTCTCCATTTTAGTTATCTAGCATGTCGTGCCTAACAAGAAGTAAATACTAGAGGAGCTAGTAGATGGGGAAATCCTAGATATCCAAGTACATGAGCCACTTGATGAGGCTCCACCCATGAAGTGTAGTGGCCTATGAGCCACACACATGACAATTTTATCATAATGGTAGCCTAACTAGGCCATATGACATCTATGTGAGTGTAGGGATATCACATGATCTACCCTCATGTGAAAGTATTTAAGTATGGAATATGTATAATGGCCTATGTTATATGGTCCTACCTCCATAACAAGACCTAAGGCAACCTATCATCAATAGAGTGAGGTAACCTAGTTGTTGATACATTGGGAACCTCTCATATATCTATGAACTAAGAAAAATCACCAGTCTTATTATCTTCTACCCTCTAGATAACATCCCATACATATCATGCATGACCTAGACCTAGATGATAGAATCAAAATCATAGAGTGATCCTTGATCCAATGTAGACTAACATAAGCCTATCATGTATAATATTACAGTACCATCTTATTTGTGACACATCACTTATGATATCACAAGTTATATCACTAACTTCTATATGTCTAGAATGGATACAATATATACAACAAAAAAGCTAAACCTTAACCCAAGGTAGATCCTATCTAATCCTATAACCCACTATGCTAAGGTTTGTCTCTCCTCATCTAAATATATTGTATCATTAATCATTATTTTCTCACCCATTAGAAGTCTAAGTAATGCATGGACATCCTCCAAAGTAACAACCACCTCTATAGTGTCCCCCTTCACCTCACACTAGAAAGTGTTGGTCAGCCATTCCCATGCTCTTAAGAACATGACAATGAGATCAACACTTGGAGGGATCCATCTCATCTCCATAATGTCATTGAATCCCAAAGTAACCAATTAAGCTCTATCCACATTTGTTAATCACTCCAATAGATTTGGTATCCATGATGCATCAAATAGGTACCATAATCTATGGTGTTTATAAAAAATATCAAATAATAGAGGATGTATTATCTCTCAATGCCATAAATAATTAATATACATTCTTAAAAATTTAAAATTTAACTACTTCATCAATTTGTTTGATTAAATTTCTTATGTTTTCTTATTTTTATACATAATCATCCCATTTAATATTAAATCAACCCTTTTCTTCCATACTGTATCAACCCATTTGATACTAAATTAGCCCTTTTCTAGCTCTAACATACTACATTAGCCCTATGGTACATAGTTGACTTATTTTTTAAAATTTTATCAGACACATATTACCATTTGTATCAACTAGAGGGTATTATGTTAGCCATATTCCCATTCCGAACTATGTTAGACTACTACTATGTAGTTAGCCACATTCAACAAGACTATGTCATCCCACTACTATGCAATCAACCCCCTATTTTCCTCTCACCTTATGAACTAAGTTAACTAGTTCAACTCTATTCTTTATCTATGGTGACCTTTTTTTACCATTTACCATAAATTCCTAATGCATCTATTGGTTCTACCTTTTCCTACCTAGTACCCTATTTTACCCCTAGTCTACCTCAATTTTTCCTAAGGTCATTTTTGATGTCTAGATTTTTCCTAGCTATCAATTTTATATATTTATCTAAATTTTAAATAAAATTAATAAAAAAAATTGAAATTCATTTTTTATTACTTGTGTTACACTACACATGGCCATTATGTGTCCTCCCTATCATAATTATCATATCCTCAGGATGGTCACTCTCTAGGCTCAAAATGAGTCTCTCAGAGCTTTATTTTCTTAGAATAGTAAAAATAACAAATGAATTAATTTTCAGCCTATTTATATTAACTATTCAAAATTATTTACCTATCAATTATTTATAACCAAATTCCATTTTTCAATCATATCTTTCCTTTTACTAACTCTTTTTCTGAACCAAAAGATGTTCTAGAATATTGACATTATAGTAAATATTCTAACATATTACATGTATTTTTTTGCAAAAAATTAAAATTATTTCTCTTTTTCTTTAATTTATATAGTTTTTCCTAATGTTACCTATATTAGACTAGTTTAGATCTTCATAAAATAAACACAAAAAATTAATGAATCTAAACATAAAATAAAATAATTCTTCACATTGTAAAATATTTATCTATTACATTGTATTTTCAATCAAGTGTTATAATTATATAGGAATATCTTTCCTATAATCAGGGTGAACCATATAACCACAAATCTCTCCCATAATATCACCTCACACCTTATTCTTACTCACAAACCTATAATCATAATATTGTTGTTACTCATAATAATATATCTAACCAAATAATATATATTCATAATATTGTTGTAACAATATTATGACAACCAAATATATTCTTCCCAAATATATTTAATAGTGAATTATTATTTTCATAATTATTCACAAAAATTAATGTGAGGACTAAACATTTTATTCCCCCCTTGGGCCTCACATGGTAATATTTATTTCATATGACTTAATGAAAGTAAAGAAGGAACACATCAATATTTTGTCAACCATTCACTATCAATAATAAGTCAATCAAATCAGAGTGGAAACTTTAAATAGGAACATCTACCATCAACCATTCACTGAGGGAACTGTATCAAACTATATAGTGTGAGAACTTACTATCAGGAACCATCTATTCAACTTTCACTCCTATATCTCCAAGAACTAACACAAATAGAATCATATGATAATGCATACTTATAGGTCTGCATATTATTGTCTAAATCTTGATGTCTAGATCTTGTTGCACATGACCACTAATATGTAAATAATGCATCATATATTTACTCCATATGAATGTAATAGACATTTCACTAGCTAATCATCTTCATAAATAAATAAGGCAGTCAGAAGATCACTATAGTCAGAGGATTTATGCATTTAGATGCTCTCTTATATAACTATTTCTACATTCCATAGTACTTTTCTCCAATCTAGCTAGGGTAAATAGGAAATACACCTCTTACTAATCACACATACAAACAAGTACAAAAAATTAAAAATGTATATGTGCCACTATGGAAAACGTGCCCCTTCATTAGTGGCTAATGAGAGGTGTAGAAAGCCTCTATCCTCTAGTGTCCTCCAACCTCCAATAGGTGAAGTTACTAACTCAGTAAAAGTGTTGATGAATCTTAGATGCATTGATTTTTTTAGGATAAATCCCCCCCATAGTTTGGACATCATGTACAAGTGATAATTCACCCTTTAAAATATCAATTTTGTTTAACATACTTGACATTGACTCAATGATAAAATGACTCTCTAAAAAGACATTGAGATTTTTTGACATTAAAAAATGACATAACACTTGACTCATGAATCAAAAACACTAATGAATAAATAATTTTTATATTCACATCTGACTATCGACATAAAATAGATCATAAGAATATTAAAATAATTAAATACTATACTAATGAAAAAACCACTATAATGAAAAAACATTATCAAAAAAATAATATTTAAACACTTAAACATAAAGGATAAACTTAATAATAAACCAAAAAAGATGTGACTTTATCCTTATATCATAAAAAAGAAATTAATATTTAATTAATTTCCTAAATACATAGATCACTCTAATCCTTACAAATATTTAGACTATAACTCAGATAATACCAAAACCTAAAAAGGTAAACTTATAATCAAATTTTTCCATTTATATGTTGTGGATCAACTAGTCTTAGAAGAATACATAATATATTAAATACTATACTAATGAAAAAATCACTATAATGAAAAAACACTATAAAAAAAATAATATTTAAAACACTTAAACATAAAGGATAAACTTAATAATAAACCAAAAAAGATGTGACTTTATCCTTATATCATAAACAAGAAATTAATATTTAATTAATTTCCTAAATACATAGATCACTCTAATCCTTACAAATATTTTGACTATAACTCAGATAATACCAAAACCTAAAAAGTAAACTTACAATCAAAATTTTCCATTTATATGTTGCAGATCAACTAGTCTTAGAAGAATACATAAAGATCATATGTTGCATATATATTACCCAAAGGTGTAATATTTATGAAGAATAATAATTTCCCCATAATCTGGGTGATGGAGTAGATATTGATAATGAACAGGTAATAATTTGGCAAACAATCGAAAAGGAGATCAGTGATACAAAATCATGGTATAATTCAAGTCATCTGGATAGGAAAGAGGACTTTCATAGAATAAATCAACAACAATTTCAGGATACATGAATAAGACACCAAAACTTGGTGATGCCAATGTGATGGATCTAAGCATGGATTTTGCTCATGACATTCAAACAATATTTTGGTAACATCCCTATGTTGGAACAATATGTCAATGAAAGTGAAAAATGAGACTTTAAAATAATGGCTCCATAATTGTATGAGTAATTTATTAGATGATATTGTAGTCAAATATTTAACATTAATAACATCTCTTTATATGTTGTGTATAACTTATAATGTAATAAGTATTTGAATAATATCCATGTAAATTTTCAACATAGTTGTGGTGTATATATATTCGATATAATTTATCACTAAAATAATAAATTTTATTACCTTTTTCAAGCACAAGGTCTGATCTCAATCAATATTCCACTTCTAAAAGGAAGATGTATAGATAGTTGATAAGATGCTTGTGTAGTAATCCTGCTACTCATGTATCCACATAGGCTACAATGTTTTATATATTCACTATACTAACCAAAAAAACTTAGTGCAACTAGAGAATCAACATCACTTGAAAATGACTCTCATTACTAATGGATTGTTTTTATTACATGATTTTTATTTCCTCAACAAACCTTGTTATATAAATACCCTCTCTGATACCAAATAATAAGATTGGTTTAGATCTTCATTAAATAAACATAGAAAATTAATGAAGCTGAACATAGAATGAAATAATTCTCCACACTATAACATATTTCTCTATTACATTTCATATTTAATTAGGTATTAAAATTATATATTAATATCTTTCTTATAATCAGGGTGAACCATATCACCACAAATCTCTCCCATAATATCTCCTCACACCCTATTCTTACTCACAAACCTATAATCATAATATTGTTGTTAATCACAATAATATATCTAACCAAATAATATATTACAACAACTAATCTATATTTTTAATATCATTTTAACAATATTATTAAACCTAAATATATTCTACCCAAATACATTTAATAGTGAATTATTACTTTTCTAATTATTCACATAAATTAATGTGATGGTTAAAAATTTGTTAACATGGACACCTTCACATTTATTTCACTTAAATTATTATATACAACACTAAGGTAAGTAAAGGTATGTGTTTTTCAATTCTATCCTTTCATTTATCTTATTTTCTTCATAATATAATTTATTTAGCTTTAGTATTATGTATTTCTATGTTCTTTTCCTGAAGCCCTATCCCATGTTGCACCTACATGAAACATGATGAGATTCAAGTGGGACATGTGTATACACATAATATTTTAAAACTTTATCAATTATTGATTCTTTCTCTCTTGTAAGGACCTAGTGAGTCTCAATCTCTCTAAGTGTGCATCTTAAAGGGTACACTAAGAAAGGGGTGGGTAGACCATTGGTATTTTGTAGTTTTTTTCCCCTATACTACCACTTGATATATACATAACCTCCTCATATATACTTCCCTAATTGTTGCATCTTCTCTTTCACAATCCTCCAAGAATTTTACAACCTTACTTAACCCATTTCTAAGCCTAAAACTCCTTTTTGATATTTAACATACATTTTTAGTTTAGGTTGACCCTATATTTAATTTTTTAAAACACATTAGGGTTTAGGTCAGATCTATCTAACCTATACCTACATTTAACATATTTATATAAAATAATGATACAAAGTCAATTTAGGTTGACCCTGTTGGCTAAAATTTCAAAAAGGTTTAGGGTTAGATCGAGAAATATATACACAATCATTTCACCATTTCTAAAAAAAATAAAAGAAGAATAAGAATATATTTTACATCTTCTTATCCACCATTCTAATTTAGGATCATTATTTAGGGTTTTAATACTTTATTTAGAGATACAAATCTTATCTTATGCAAAAGTTTTTTAGATGCATAGATAAGTTGTGTAACATAGAGCTGACTTATCATTGTTATCCTTACACACCATAACAACCTCTTGTAAACCACCTTACCCAAGGTATAGATTGAGGCTTAGCGGGTTCATCTTTAAAGGTAAGTATTCCTTTATTCCTCCTTTAAAAGAGTATATATACTAGCATTTGTACTTCTCTCCCATGCATTAGGATTTATTATACATTGACTTCAGAATAGATACTCTATAAATTTTTACAATTATATGTTTATTACCCCCACTTTTTTCCATAAGCTTTGGTGATCACTAGATTAGATTTTTACATTACTAGTCATTTACTTAGTGAATACGAAAACATAGGACCTAGCTAGGGTTATTTCATATTATTTTTTGAATATTGGGTTTGGAACCCTCTCTACCATTATTATTATGGTAATTTATCCCTTAGTTAGGTCCAGCATATCCATCTTGGTCATGACCCCAAATATCTAGTGTATCAACAATCAGAACTATAATTAGGATTTATCTTCTCTAAGCTAGGATTTATTAATAGGTTAGATGCATTTTTATTTGTATATACTCACAAATAAGGATGTGAAATAGCAACTCTAAAGAGATCAACCTTTATTTGAGATCACTAGGTTTATTATATCATTTCCCTATATTACCTAAATGTGTTTACCTGTGTGTATAAGAGCTATAAATAAAAAGCATTAGTCATGGAAACACAAATAAACTAGTTGATGAAGTGACTCCTTGAGACCATATAACCTTATTTTTTTTCTCTATCCTTCCATCCTTTTGAATTTTATTTGATTCATTACTACCCACTCTATATTAGGTACCACCCATCCTCCCAATTCACTAAGGTTTGATTTATTTAGTAGGATTAATTTAAATATAAATAATCATGATTAACAACCTACATGTTAAACCCACTATTCCACCACAAGGCTTTTTAACCCATACCTATAACTCATGCTCTAGATTAGAGTTCATATCCATTGAGATCCTAAAATCTTAGAGGCTACCTCATTAAAATTTAGGGATATGAATAAGACCCACATCAATTCTAATAGATACAAAAATAATATTGATATCTAAAATGAATGTAAATGTATAATATGTACTTATAAATTAGGAAAGGACCACAAAACTCAACTTAATTTGGACATAATTCAAAAACATTATAGCAAAGTATATGTGTTGGTAAAACAATAAGATGGATAAATAAAAAACACATAGATGGAAAGATGCTAAAGAATGAATGCATGTTAGACACACATTAGAGTATGAAAACAATTAGATACATATATGATATCTAGTTGAGAAAGGAGGAATAATTATAGCTCAAATATGAATAATTATTGTGTAATTAACATGCCAAAAATATATAGTCATCAAATATATACCACATTCTTAAAAAAATGGTAGACCTATATCTAATTTTTCAAATTATAAAAATTATTTACAACATAATAAAGTCTATAATTTTCAAAAATCACATTCGTAAAATGGTAGCACTTGGGACATGGAAAAATGTCTTACAATAGTTGGGAAAGAATATTTGAAAAAAAAAATGTAATATTTATCTCACTATCCATTGATGAGGTCATAACAAGTGACAACACAAAATGGGTTTATATTTATGTTTCCACATTTAATAACCATTCAATGAAACCTCATCGATTAGCTATACATAAAATGGTTGAAAATTACAATGTTGAAAACCTTTACAAGGTTATTTCTAATTTAAGGGATATTATTGGGATGGATGCTCATGTTATAGCTATGAAGTTATTTTGTGTTAGAGTTGATGGTATAGTAGTAATGTAGGGGAACATAAATTATCTTTATGTTTGAATATAAATAATTTTTTCTCCATATATTATTTTAATTAATTGCATGGACCATATACTGAGTCTTATATACAAAATTATAAACACATTTGTAAATGTCACAAAAATGGAAGAACTTATCTATGATTGGTATGCTTATATGTTAAGAAGTTTGAAAAGATTCTTAGAGTTTTAAAAATTTGTAATTGGAATTACTAATTATTAAAAACTTATAAAATATAATGATAAAATATTGATTTCTATGTATGAGCATGCATGTATAAATTTTTAAAAATATCCACCATTAGTAGGTTTCATGTTTAAATATCATATGGAAGTCGACAATCAAACATATTTATTTTACCATTTAATATATTTATAGACACTTTTGACACTATGTGGTATTCTCCAAAAAGTTAAAATAAATTAATTGTTTGATTAAAAAATATCATAAGATATCTATATATATTGTAGAATTCATACATTTGAGAAAATGGGTTTGTCATTCTCTTGATATCTTATATTTGGGGAAAAATACTTTTAAGAAAACTATTTTTGGTAGTTGGTAAATTTTAATAGATATTAAGGATATACATAACTATTTGAAATTCAATATTAAGGATCATATTTGTATCTTCAATAATGGAAAAGAGATACCATTGCACACATTTCAAAAAAGAGTTATTATAGTAGGATCAAAAATTGAAGAAGTGCCTGTAACACATATTCTTTACTATAATAATATATTTGAAAGATGAAAAAAATTGAGAAAGATAAAGGATTAATTATTTACATAAATTGGAGAATGCTCTGAAAGGGATGAGTTTCTTTAATCCATGGGAGTAATGAATCCCATATTTCAGAGAACTAAGGATGGTGAAGAATGAATTAGTATTTTATTTCTTAGATATATGGTCACTCTCATTAAATATTTTTGTAAGTATGTAGATATAAATGGAGTTAAAATTCAAGCTATTTTATGAAATGATCTACTGACATCCCAATCAAACCATTTTGGACTCAAAATGAATAATCGATATGTGTCTAAAAGAACTAATAGATAATAGTGTTGTTACAAGGCTATGGAAAAAATTGTATCTTAATACCATCCTATAGAAAAATATTAGTGAATATTTTAAATTATATGAACTCTTCCAAATAATGATTTTGGGCTATATAGAAGATGAAATGGTATTTATTTCATTATCTTTTATTAAATTAAAACTTTATAATATATTTGATAGAAATATTGAGACATGTTTGAGATTGTATGTTTCACATTATCTAGTGGATGAGTTTACCTATGATAGAGTGCTTGGAATTTGGACTTTAGTCCTTGAAATAAGAGGAGTCTATAATATGTCAAATGATATAGCTAATCCATATATTGATATTGTATGTGCATCAAATACAATATATATAAATGATTGTTGTGAAGAATGGGCTACTCAAAAATGATTTTAGCTACTTGAATTTTAGTTTGGTATGTTTCAATTATGTTATTTATTTTTAAATTTTCCTCCATATAAAATAAAATTATAAATAACATAATATCTTAATTAATATCATAAATCACTAAAACATTAGTATGATGTACATTTAAAGAGTACATTATGTTACTATATTATTTTTAAATAGTTTAAATTTATATTACAATGGTTTAAACTTTGTTAAAAAATATATTCAGGTTATATGTATGGAAAATATTTATTTTACACTTTTTTTGTATATGAAGGGATAGTTTCATGTGGTTGTAAATATTATATAACAAAAAATTATGTTCACATCACTATATTTCTTAAATAATGATTTTATAATAAAATTAAAAAAATCTCATGGATATCATGCACAAAAATATATATAAAAAGAGACTTATATTTATACTTGTAAGTTATGTATCCAATATAAATTTTCCACTATCAACATGACAAATATAAAAGACATTACAATCAAATTTCCATAATGTAGCTGATTTGGAATTCCCATTTCCATTACAAACAAGGATATAATTAACAATAGAATATTTTAAACATGAACTTAGGAGATATAATTCAATCTAAACCATTTTAGTTTGTATTTGTGAAGTAGATGATGTTGCCTTAGCATTGACTTTCCTTGAATTAGTTTGTAAAACACCTCCTCCAATAAGATCTTTTGTTGTAGCATTTATACTAGAAAATTATGTCCTTTCTTCATGCACTACATCTCCTACTAATATTATAGTGATATATTCATGTATTTTATCCTTGAATAGAACTTTTAGATCCATTCCATGTTATTTTATTATCTACCTCAACATATTTTCATATTTGTTTACTAGTATAAGTTTTTCCTTCAATGCAATTGCCACTTATAAGATTTTATGCACTTTTTCCAAATAAATATTTAGTACTTGTGTTTCATTATTTAGGTTTTTATGTTTTGACTAAAATTTGGAAGATAAATTATGTTAGATAAAATTTACAATAGTGTAAACAAATTTTGTAAAAATGTATTGCTTACCAAATATTTATTTCTCTACATTAGCAAGGTGGTGAAGGTTTTGATCTCTTGACCATTTATTATAATATGATGGTGCCTCTGCATTCATATTTTCCAATATATTTATTATAATATATAAAAAATTATCATTTTAGGGATTGTTGACTTTAATTTATTCCATTAAACTTGATTCACTAAAATTTCAGCTTTTGGAGGGATCATTTTGAACCAAATAATATAAAAATATCTTTATGAGTGGTTATGAAAATTATTATTAATTTATTTTGTCAAGGATTCCCCTTAATTCCTTATACATTCAAAAATTTGATATCATTTTTTGTGATGTCATATTTAAAAGATAAAGCATTATTTAAAATAATATTTTTCAATCTAAAGGATGTCAACTCATCAAAATATTACTCAACTTCAGGGGTTGGGTCAGGTGGTGAATTAGATGAATCACAACCAACACTTTGTTCTAAATCCTGAAACTAAGATCCCTAAATAATATTATGGGAAACAAAACTATCTAGAGGCATGGTATCAATATCCTAAATTAAATCATAATAGAGATAAATATTATGTAAAATTATATTAGCATTTATTATAGTAGACATTCCACCCATCTAAATAATTGGGAACTCTAATATTGTTATATATATTTCCCCTATACTATCTATTGGTAATACAAAATTATCCCCCAGAATTTGTACATAATGGTTTGATGGTGGTTATGGAATATGATATATTATAGATCATGGCCTTATAATAGGAAATTTCATTATAACATAATAAAAAAATGACTTAAACATAATTTAAAATGTGTTAAAATATAGGTTAGAGATATTATGAGCCATACTTAGAGTTGTTGATATCTTTTGTGATATTAGATGTGGTATAATTACATATTATGACAAATAGTCATAAACTCAATTTACCATGTAATTTAATAAACAAAATAATTGTAAAATTGAAGTCATATACCTTTCACTAAAGGATATTATTTCATATAATGTGTTTGTGGTTGTGTAGAATATTATTGAGTTGGTTGAGGGAAAAAATTCCAATTCTAGAGGCCAATACAAAATTAAAAGAATAATTAAAAATTCCAAAAATTTTAATTCTAACAAAAACATGAATTTAATAACTTTGGAAACCTATATTTGTATATTCAGCTTGCTGACATTGTGAAATAATAGGTAAGATAGAACTCATATTTTATCCTTGAAAATAGTGTTTCCACACTAGATTCTATCTCATCACCCCTATATGAATCCATATAACCCCTAGGAAGATGGTGTTTATTTAGTGTATCTTATCTTATTAATTGAGAAATAGTTTTTCTTCTCTGTTATTAAGAAACAAACCTAATTTATTTGAATTGTAAGAATTAAACTAAAAACACAATTTAATTACATAATTGGATAATTAATTTTAATTGTAAACTTAAAACATACCTATAGATTATAAATTTCCTTAGAATTATATTTCATTTTTTCATTCAAGATAGTTGGAACATTTATTCCCTTCAATCTATGATGTGCATCGTAGTATAAACCTAAAATAAAATTAGGAACTTAAATTGTGTAAGTGTCACTTTGAAAATAAATTTATAAATCATTTTGATTCTTATTATAAATGTATGTAGACCAATACAATTTTTGTCCACAAATATAATGAATGATGTATATGAAATCCCATAAGCAAATTTTTACTAGTCTTCCTTGTAAGACAATCCTCACCTAGAAAAAATCAATGACTTATAGAAATGTGTATGCTATATTTTAAATTAAAAGTCAGCTTTTAAAATTATTAGGCATACTATAATGAATTAAAAACAATAATTAAAAACTAATAAAATGATATTTACTAAATTTATTTTATATTGTATATAACATCAAGCATTAATTAAAGAAGAGAACATCACCTACTAAGGCCGAGGTATCAATTGTTAAGATTAAGTGATTTTATAGATAAATTTTGTCTTCATCGTATCACAAATATTTCATTGGTATAGGTTACACATTTGTATGTGGAATAAATTTAAATTAGTGGATGTCTTAAGGTGAGGTGCCAAACTTAATAGTATATAACCTAAGGGTACAAGTAGACTCTCTAGTATTAAGTTGGTAACTAGACAAGATAATGTTGAGAAAATTTAGGTTCATCTCATACTAGGGAATGTAAACAAGGACTATAAAAAAATGTTTGCATTTAAACTCACATTAATTATCCTTACATTCTAATCTCTTGATGAATTTTTGGAAAATTAAAATTATGTATATAAATTTTTGAATGGGGGTAGAAGATATGGCATGGGAAGACATTTCTATGATTGAGTGCCAAGGGTGAGATGTTAATTTAGGAACAAATATTGATGTTTTAACTTGGATGATGAAAAAAATGATAACACAAAGTTTTAAGGGTAATAGGTAGATCAAGACATGTGTACATGAACACATTTTCTATATGGTGGGCATATTTTTTGAATGATGACCATAGTTCCTAGATAATGACCATAAGGTTTATATGGTGACTATAGGCTCTAGACAATGACCAAAAAGTATAGATGATTATCATATTCTTTGGATAGTGACCATAAGTTCCAATTAATGACCATAGGATCTATATGGTGACCATAGGCTCTAGATAACAACCATAGGTTCTAGATGATTCCCATAGGGTTTAGATAGTTATTACAAGGTTTAGATGGAGACAAGTAGTTTACATAATTTGGATAGAATTTTTAACATATAGATAGCATGTATTATAATTTGAAAAGGTGTTTAAACATTTTGTTCGGGTGATGCCTAGGGTTTTAATTTATGACAAAATGACTTTTCCTTTAGTTCACCAGGATTTTGAAATGTACTTTTCGATATTCACTAGAATTTTACAAAGGAATTTTTCCAAGTGGCCCTTAAAAATACCTTAGAGGTATGTCCTATTTTGGCCCAATATAACATTGAATTATGAATATCATGGATGAAATAAATGGGGGAAAAATGGTTAAATACCATAATAATGTCACATTTGAACGTGAAAGTGCCATGATCATAGTTTTAAGAGAAGATAAACTTTCCTCAAAGTAAGAGAAATAGACATAAATAATGTCTTTAACTAGTATATGAAGAGAAAAAAACTAATGGAATAATATTAAATGAAAATGGCATATTAAATATTACAAATAAAAAATTAGAAAGGTCAAAACCATAATATAGGGAAGTTGGTTTAATATATATATATATATATATATATATATATATATATATATATATATATATATATATAGATACTTCACAATTACATGATACTCCTCATTCGTAGATATCGTTATTCCTTAGTTCAATGAATAATATAGTGATGGTAAGGATATTAATGGAGTCATTATTTAGTATATTTTTTTTCCATCACATATTTATCAAATTATTTTTTTGAAAAGGTACAAAATATATATATTTATAAAAAATATAAAATTAGGACATATGCATGTTTATGTTTAGTTCATTCACATTAGTCAAATTGTCTATATCTCTTCAGTACTTATTTATGTCTAATTTCATTTCATATATGATTCATAAGTGTTCATGAGTGAGTTTTGATCATATAGGTTTCCATCCCCATACTTAGTTTTAGGTTATCTTATTTTCATAACCACATAAACTACATTTATATAGTACTACCCTATTTGGATAGGAATGTACCCTACTATTGTTCAATCACCCCATTATCATTCCAGTCGGCACATGATTTCAATAATGAGATACATGCCACACACATTCCTTATAAAAATTTTACATACATAAAAAAATGTCACTAGGGTTATATTATACATAGGTTTTATCTTTCTTTGGATATCCATTATTATTCACAACTTATTTATTTACATGGCATTACATCTATCAATATTACTCATTTACTAACACACTAATATTTTTATGGTTACCTAAGTTATTGTGTCTAATAGTGTTACAAATTTATCAAGTTGATAAATTACATATGTCTTGCATGATTTTCATATTTGCTTTCTTGCTTCATCTACTGTGTGTATTATCTGCTTAGCTTGAGGACATTCGAACATGTCCTTGTATGTGGCTCTATGCATTTATTATGTGTTTCTCTTTGTGTGAGGACATTTAAATATGTCCTTGTGTGTCTTTATCTATGTGTGAGTGACATTTGAACATGTACCCTTGGCCTTTTATTACATGTTTTTTATGAGTGCATGTATTCTTTTTTTTGTGTGTGTCATTTTCATGACACGTTCTTGATTGTTTGATCATATCTTGATTTCATGATGGACATCATTCATCCTCCCAATATTCTATACCATGATGTATATCATAAATCTCACCCCAATTAGTTATACTAAAATTTTGATATTAATTTTTTATCACTTATCTGCATACCTAATTGCTAACATCTATATTGGTAGTTTCACTATGTATTCTTGTTTTTACATGCATCTCACATTATTATTATGATTAGTTTATTTATATGATAATGTCATGTTTTTCCATGTTATAATTATTACCCATGTTTTCATATTTTTCATAATCTTTGTGCATAAGTTAAGTTATTTCATAGGATCAATATCTTAGCTCAGAAGAGGGTGCATACATAGTGGTATGTTCTAGTGATAAGGTCCATACAGTATAGTGTAATGACAAAAAAATTTAGGACTCACATAGTGAATCATGGAACACACCCACAAATCACTTAAAAAGTAAATTTGGAAAAGAGTGCCTCTCACTATTTCCAATAACATATAAACTAGAAATTTATAGAATCTATCAAACTCTTAGGAAATTTACAATATTTGTAACAAGTTCAATGTTTTTAGTTTATAGAAAATATTCATATTTTGTTGAAAATTTTATTATTTTGGGAGCCTCATGCATAACATGTGTTCTGGGATAACACAATTTTTTTCAATTAGAATTGAAGTTATTATTACTCAGTCTCAAAATCCATATATACCAAACATCAAATTGGGGGCATGATCACATCATATGGCTTCTTCCTTGCTCAAGTTTTTTCACCAGTTTAGATATGGAATGACAATCCATGTCATTTTACACATTGTATACATTACACCAATATTATAATAATGTTTTACACTAGTTTTGTTCCAATTTTCACTATTTTTTCACTAGAAATAAGCCTTATTCTATAATTAGTGGTTGGTTCACCTTTTTCACAAGTTAATCACCTTTTTTTCCACCGTGAAAATATATTGAGATTCATACATGGATTCAAAACTAATTATCTACTTTGAATATGTGATGATGGAGTCAAATAAACCTTGAGTTATTAATCAATCACCTATCAATAAGAATTGGGGCAAGCATAGTCCATTCAATGCTTTTCGATGCAATTGAAATATCCAAGGGTCCTACCATCAACAGTCATCATTTTTTTTGCACCAATAAAATGTAATATTCACATACCTAATTGAGAGTATTTGATACTTGTTATTATGCCTATAATTTTTATTTTATTTACTTATTGATGTTAATCTTAAGGACTGATTTTATAAATATTTCATTACAGGTTCACATGAAGTACATTTTAATATGGTGGCCTACATTCAAGACTACACTTTACATGTAAGTTCAAGCATGTAATTTTAATTTTAATTTTCATTTAGTAATATCAATTTTTAATTAATATTATAAAAATGGGAAATTGATACATGTAAATTAACATTTAAGCTATAATGATGCATTTGTGACCCTCTTTTGACACACTTTTATGACCTATTCTAGGGCCTTCTAACCATTTCCTTCACTTTTTATGTGATGACTCTCTCATTAAATCATCCCAAGTCACTTTAAAATGTATCTATCTATACACCTCAATAGTATAACCTCACTATAAAAATAACATACACCTTTCACATAACAAATCTTGCCCTTAGGACAATAGTGCACCCTATTATTATCCACCTTGGTAGCTGTGTCTTCCTACCAATTAATGGTTATTTTAAAAAAATAAATGTTGGTAAAGTGTCATCTGATGATTTTAAAAAGACCCATCCTAAGTAATTCCAAAAATAGCACTATAAAATCAAATTGTAAACCATTTTACATAAAAGAGGATTAAACAATAAAAACACTAGAATTTTAATTACATGTTGAGAGAGAATTACGTATTTTTCCTAGTTCTGATTTCATATAGTCCTAGTAACCCTTAGCTAAAGTATCAATACATATCCAAGATCACAAGTCACATTTGAAACACCTAATCACATAAAAATTTCACCATAATATAGTATCATTTTGTGTTAGTTTCACACACACCAACATAACATGGGAAAACTGCATAGAGTTGGATCCCTCTTTAGAGAATTAGTATATAGGCATCACTTAAACCATGGGGTGTTGAGTTCAATAAAAACCTTAAAAGTTATCCCATTTTTTATTTATGGTATAAATTTGTTATGTTATCTATTGAGATAGGGTTTCAGTGGAAAAAGAGTTATACATTGGTCCCTATATCTGATTAGAAGCTCCCCCACTACTATCATGTTATGGTGTTATTATGTAAGAACCCTGCTAGCTCTTTTGTGGGTCCAGACTTAATTAATATAATACATTAATAAATATCATATCTATAAATGGTATGAATCTCATTTTTTCATATAAAGTTATATTTATTTTTTTTGCACTTTTCATATTTAGTACATTTTTAAATATTATAAGGTTTCAAATCAATTTATAGAATTTAATGCATAGTTGTAGCTATACAATTTTGCATAGTACATTTACATATTAGGTAGTATATTTCCCTAGGATTATAAA
>JARHVA010007467.1:0-90000 GCA_037957365.1 Torreya grandis
GGGGATAGAGATACTCTAACTTTTAGACTGATAGACCTTTCCAATAGCTATTAAACCAAATCCAAGACCCCCAACAACCACCTATTATGATGATAGCTCAAGAAGAACAAGAGCAAGTGTTAAGGTAAATATCAACTTTTGGAGAGCATGAAGAAGTGAAAGTGTTATAAGAGACATAATTTGACACTAAGTAAGAGGAAAAACAAACTCCTCTAGTTCAAACATCTATAGTTGAACTGAGGAAGGTCAAATAAGAATTAACAGAAGAGCTAATGTAGGAGAAGGATAACACTATTAGGAAATAAAGGGAGATCATTTTTTTGGACTCATCTGATGAGGAAGAGATTGCACCTAATATGGTGGTTTTGATGATCATAACCTCTAGCATGAATCTTACCTCTTCTACCCAACAAGTGATTGTTCCTCAGGCCAAGAGGACAACACTTTGTTATCAAAGAAAACTCAAGGTAGAGAGACCACAAAATCCATCCATGGAGGTAATCAATGGAGAGGCTCAACCTTCAGTTGAAGTTGAGCCAAGCCATGAAGTGGATGAATAATAGCTAAATCAATCCAAATTCCTAAGTTTGGAAGGATTAAAATCAAAGGCACCCCTCAATGATGACCAATTAGGTAAAGGTCCTTTATTCACTAATCCCCTAGGCCTTTATCCTCTTATAATAATAATAGTTATCTCTATTATGTCTTTGCTATTTATTACTTTTACTTTTACTCTTGTATCTACTAAGCCTATTTTTATTATGTTAACCATTACTCCCACCTCTACTCCTTCAATCTCCACCTTTACTTATACAACCACCATCTAACCCATCACCCAATTGGCATCCTCCTCTACTCAACTGGGTTCACCATTACCTTCATCAGGACTAGTCTAGACCAGAATAGTGGTGGAAACAAAAAGATCCCCTAAGAAGAAACATGTCTATATTGTACATCTCATGCCACACTTAGGGAACATAGACTGGTCCAAGATAATTTAGATCTCTATGCCCAAGCTATCTACTGAGCCTAAGCCTTAACCTAACCCTGATAAGGATACACAAATAAAATCCTAGTCATTGAATCTATCAAAATTGACTCTTCTAGATTAGGATAAGGAATTAAGAGCGTCAGATTCTAAGAAACATAATTTTAAGATCATCGAGTTGCCCACTATGAGCTCACTCTTTGACAAAGCAATAGCCTCAGTGTAAAGGGTAAGGAAGAGGAAGATAAAAGATATCAATGGTAGAGGCCTAATTCTGAAAGAAAGAGATATTTACTCCTCTAGTTCAAACATCTATAGTTGAACTGAGGAAGGTCAAATAAGAATTAACAGAAGAGCTAATGTAGGAGAAGGATAACACTATTAGGAAATAAAGGGAGATCATTTTTTTTGGACTCATCTGATGAGGAAGAGATTGCACCTAATATGGTGGTTTTGATGATCATAACCTCTAGCATGAATCTTACCTCTTCTACCCAACAAGTGATTGTTCCTCAGGCCAAGAGGACAACACTTTGTTATCAAAGAAAACTCAAGGTAGAGAGACCACAAAATCCATCCATGGAGGTAATCAATGGAGAGGCTCAACCTTCAGTTGAAGTTGAGCCAAGCCATGAAGTGGATGAATAATAGCTAAATCAATCCAAATTCCTAAGTTTGGAAGGATTAAAATCAAAGGCACCCCTCAATGATGACCAATTAGGTAAAGGTCCTTTATTCACTAATCCCCTAGGCCTTTATCCTCTTATAATAATAATAGTTATCTCTATTATGTCTTTGCTATTTATTACTTTTACTTTTACTCTTGTATCTACTAAGCCTATTTTTATTATGTTAACCATTACTCCCACCTCTACTCCTTCAATCTCCACCTTTACTTATACAACCACCATCTAACCCATCACCCAATTGGCATCCTCCTCTACTCAACTGGGTTCACCATTACCTTCATCATGACTAGTCTAGACCAGAATAGTGGTGGAAACAAAAAGATCCCCTAAGAAGAAACATGTCTATATTGTACATCTCATGCCACACTTAGGGAACATAGACTGGTCCAAGATAATTTAGATCTCTATGCCCAAGCTATCTACTGAGCCTAAGCCTTAACCTAACCCTGATAAGGATACACAAATAAAATCCTAGTCATTGAATCTATCAAAATTGACTCTTCTAGATTAGGATAAGGAATTAAGAGCGTCAGATTCTAAGAAACATAATTTTAAGATCATCGAGTTGCCCACTATGAGCTCACTCTTTGACAAAGCAATAGCCTCAGTGTAAAGGGTAAGGAAGAGGAAGATAAAAGATATCAATGGTAGAGGCCTAATTCTGAAAGAAAGAGATATTTACTCTTTTTATAAAAGGTAGGATAGAAATAAGGGTCAAACCCCCTACATTGAGGACCTTAAGTCTTACATGAAGACCCATACTAAAGTAGTATTAGTAATCCATGAGGGAATAGAGCAAGCCAAGAAATAATTCGAAGAAGAGATGGAGACTCTTAGATAGTTGCAACAAGTAATCCACATTCCCTCTAGCATAAAGCAAGATATATAGAGTGTGACATTAATATTATATGAAATTTTGGATACCATTCATTCTTTGAGAGTCTAGTTGGCTCCACTTGTAATTACAATGATAAAATTGTTCAAAATTCTTAAAGAAGATAATAAAAATTGAATTTCTTGATGTTGTATACTCCTAATAAGGCATTCAACCATTTAAATTTGATGACCCCTTTGGAAGCAACCAATGCATTAAATTTAGCAGTCATAAGGACTCAAGAGGCCTAGAATTGGGTGAGTGTTGTTGATGCTTTAGTGAAGAAGCTCGCTAAACAAAAAAGGCATGCATTAAAAAATTTGGATGAGTTAAAATTAATAAAATCACGAGATAACACTAGGAAGCTAGTATCCTAGGCTATTTTTGATCAAATGATATAACAAGCTTCAGACAATTTCAAGAAAAGTTTACAAGGACTAAGTCTAGAGGATATTGAAGTGAAGTTTAGTATAGTGAGGAAGAAGGCAATTAAATTGGATGTCTTTTTGGTAGTCTTCTAAGCTACTAAAACGAAGCATGTGAGGCTCGTGTAATAGGAAGATAGGGTAACTAGACCTCCTCTCCTTGATATGATCTTAATTTAGGAATAACACATTAAAAGATAAAAACATTATCAAGATTTGGATGCGAAGAATAAATAAGTCTCAATGCCACCTACTAGTTCCTCATCTCAGGCTCCATTTAATGTTCTAGTTAAAACACCATCATCAACTTTAGTTCCCCCTAGCTTAGCAAGTGCATCAAATTCACCCACCATCTTAGCTTCAGTCATAAATCTAGTTCAAGCTACTATTTAATCCTTGGCCACAACTTTAGCTACCACATCTATTGCAATAATAAGTTCAACTCTAGTCACTACCTCAACTCCAATTATAATTTTAGTTCTAATGACAATAATGAAAAGTGTCAAGTAGGAGTTGAGTTAACCTTAGTCAAAGGCTATTTTGTATAATTTTGCATGTAATGATTATAAATAGCTAGCTAAGTCTTTTTACATCCATTAAACAAATTTTTTGGACTACCATGTACACATTGCATATCTGATATAATTTATAAGTTATAACATATAATTTTATATCAAATTAGAACTTATGTTCTAGTTATTCTAATATAATAAAAAAAAATTCTATACTTAGAGGATGAGACGACCCCTTCCCCAAGTCCTTTAAATACAGGTAAAACTCTCTTTTTAAAGGGTCAAAGTTTTTTATCAATAGACAAGAGATCAAGAGATTGATTGTCATGCAACTATGTTTATTCTTTATTCTTTTCTTTTTTTGTTAATGAAATTTAAGTTTTTTGTGCTTGTATTAATTCAATAAATTTAATGTGTATTAATGTTATATATGAATATAATTGTTTCAATTGATGAATATTGATCTTAGATGTGCTACAACAATTGAGGATTGGTAAATTTCATTGGTTTAAAGTAATTATTATAAGTTGTGTTGATAATCTAAGGTGTGTATAGGTATTTCCTTTGGTATAGTCATCTAGGTGTGAGCTATAACTACCCTAGACAACTTTATAATCTAAGTTGTAATCTCTTAGATAAGGATGAGCAATAGCAACCCTAAGGCGAGCAATATTTAGTTGAGATCATTGAGTGTCCTATACTTATTTTCTCAGACTGTTGATTGTACTTATTTGTGAGTGTGTAATAGATATAAGTGATAAATATTGGTCTTGTAGATACTTATCCACCAAATAAATAGTCTTAAAAGTAGGCTTTCAAAAACACAAAGCCTTCTTTTCTACCTTACCCTTCTTTCCTTTTTTTATTTTCTTTGAGATCTACCCACCATAGAGTGATTTTACACCCATCCAACTCACTTAGTGTATACTTTATATTATATTTCACACATCCATCCAAAAAACTTGGTTAAATAATACATAATATCAACCTGTTATTCCATCACATAGCTATTTTAACTGCATACCTGTAACTCGTGCCTCAGATTAGAACCTCTTTTCATAAAGATACCAAAAATTTAGAGGTTACCTCATTTAACCTTATTTGGTGTGCATAAAACCCACATCAACATTAAATTTAGTATATTTTTATTTGATTTTAGCATCCAATTGACCTTCTTTATAGATAGTTTATTATCTTTATGTCCTAGACTATTTATACCCATTTAACCTTAGATAACCCCAATCTATATACATTTTAAGGTTAAAACATTTGGTTAACATGATTCATATGAATGTAAATATTTTTGAATCCTAGGGTTTTCATTCAGTTAGGGTTTTAGATTATTTTACTTTTTCATTTCTTACTTATATTATTTTGCATACAACCTATGCATAGCCTTAGACTGGGAGGTGTGCCTATTGAACACATTGAGCTTCCCCTCGCACCATCTAAAATATTTAAATACATTGAGGGACATAACCCTATGGATCATGATGATACCAATGTTGATAATAAAAAATATACTGATGAGGTTATCATAAAAGAAGATTATAATAATAAAAATCATGAGTCTAATGAAAATAATGCACATAAATAAATAGATCATGATCAAGTGCAAGCAATTGCATTGTTTCATGAGAATCTTTGTCAAAACACTAAAGATCTTGATGAGATCCTCAATAATATATTGGAAACAAAAAAAATCAAAAGGTATAGTTGAATCAACCCTCCCCTTAAACACATTACCACCTAATACATATAGTGGGGGAATGAGTTATGTGTTTAAACCTATATTCCCTACAAACCAAAATAATATTACTACATCTACTAAATAACTACCAATTATTTCAGCTCAAATATTGGTTTCAATGCCTATTACTACTAAAACCATGTTTACATCCCCTTTGTTAACTACTCAACTTGATAATGTAAATCCCAATGGGTCCACAGTTTAAGCACTCCTTCAAATTATAATAACATTAGAGTAAAAGGTTAAAAATATTGAATAAAATTCTTTAAGTTCTCCTCATGCTATTGTTTCCCAAGATGTGATACATAACCCTTTTGAACTTGAGATATCTTTGTACCCTTTTCCAAGTGGTTTTGTTACACCCAAGTTCATATTTTATGATGTCAAGGGTGATCCTAAACATCATCTTCAAACTTTTTATTCAACATGCCTTGATTATGCCTTTAATGATAAAATTTTGACCAAATTATTTCCAAGAAACCTCAAGGATTATGCTTTGAGGTGATTCTATGATTCACCTCTCCAATCTGTGAAAGCATTCAAACTTCTTGTAGATCAGTTTTTAGCACATTTGTTCATTAATATTTCTTTAAAAAATTTCCTATGCTCAAATTTCCAAAATAAAATGAGAAATAAATAAACCTGTCAATGAATATGCCTTGGGGTACAAGAAAATGCTAACTAAAATGACCAATCTTGTGGTAGATAAAGAGTTACAAGACATTCAAGCAAAGTTTGTTTTCTCTTTTATATGAGTCCATTATTTTTAAGAAGTTCAAATCTTTTGATGATCTATGCCATGTTGTGTATTACTATGTAAGGAAATCACTTAGATGATTCACAATAATAGAATTATATATTCTAAAATTAAGAGAAGAATAAGTAGATCCACGACAAAAATTGGTGAAAGAGCGTAATACTTAAAAATTATGATTGAGCCACTTTGAGGGGGAAACCTACACAATAATGCAATAAAATCAAAATTCATGATATCATTATCAAAGGCTAGCTAATACCTCCTATATATAATCTACTTATTCATGGTTATTCCATAGGCCAACCATACTAAAAACATCAAGAAATGCAATAAGCTAATATGAAGATGTGTAAGCCACAAGCTGGCCACACATATCCCTAGATTCACTATAGGTTAATGGCATAGCATGCCTCTCCCCTAAAAAAAACATTATCCTCAAAGTTGAATCAAACCAAGACGTTTCTTTATGAATGCTTCATCTTTCCATGTTGCATCTTCAGAATGCAAATTCTTCCATTTGATCAAATAATACTTAATGGCTCTAGTCCATAGTTAGTGCATGAGTGAAGGATCTCCTTAGGCTCTAAAATGACTTTACCTTATTCATCTAATTTATGTAATTTAGTCTGAGTGGAAATTATATGTCCAATTACTTTTTTCAATCAAGATACATGGAATACCAGATGTATGCGATTAGGTGGGGCTAATTCTAACTTGTAAGCCATACCATCAATTTTTTGCAAGATTTGGTAAGGGCCATAATACTTAGATGATATCTTATTATCCTTTTTATGTTGCTTTAAATACATATACTTATATGGCTAAAAATTCATAAATACCCAATCACCTATGTCAAAATATTGCTCATTTTGGTGTTGATTTGCTTGCTGCTTCATTTGATTTTTTCTATTGCTAAAATTATCTCACAAACTGACTAACACCTCTTATTAATGCTGAATGTGTTACTTAATGGATCTAACCTTAAGATGCACTATCAAAACTAAATTTATGGATGGGGAGTGATACCCATACACTACTACAAAGGAGACATCTTGGAAGAAGTTTGAAAATAAGTTTTATACCACCATTCAATAAGTGGTAGCCAATGAACCCATTTATCCTATTTGTCAGAAATAAAACAAAAAAATATACCCTTTAAGACATTTTTTGACTACCTATATTTTTCCATTAGATTAAGGATGATAGGATGAGCTATGATCTAATTGGGTACCCAAACATGCAAATAATTTAGTCCAAAAATCACTAGTAAATATGGGATCTCCTTCACTTACAATGATCTTTAGAGTACCATGCAATTTTTGAGCTATATTGAGAAAAGGAAAAGCTACTGTAATGGCAAAAAATGGTTGTGATAAGGAGAAAAAATGAGCATACTTGGTGATTCAATCCATAATTACCATGATAATATTTTTACCCTCAGACCTTGATAACCTTGTAATGAAATCCATGGAAACTTCTTCTAAAATTTGGCTAAGGATGGATAAAAGTTGAAAAAGACCTAGGGTTTTAATGATTTCACCTTTATTTTATTGGTATACCATGAATTTAGCTACATATTTTTGAATATCCCCTTTGAGTCCTACCCAAAATAAATATTGATTGATTCTATGATATGTTTTCAAAAATCTTGAGTGTCCTCCAAGTGAAGAAGCATGAAGTTCCTGAAGAATTTTATGTTTGAGGTGAGAATACTTACAAAGGTATAATCTATATTTATACCATAATGTGTTCCCCTTATCTGTAATTTTTTAAAATTCATTATAACCCTAATAAATATTGTGAATCAAATCTTTGGTAGCACTATCATTATCCCATTCTCATCTCGCTTCCTCTAGCCAATCTACCTACCACATGGTCATGGTGCTTAACAATGCCTCAACTAATTCATCATACTAATAAAGGGTATCTACCACCACATTCTCTTTTCATTTCTTATACGCTATTTCAAAATCATATCCTAACATTTTAGTCGCCCATTTTTTTTGTTCTTTAGATGACAAGTATTATTCTAAAAAATAGATAAGGCTATCATGATTAGTCTTTACCTGAAAGTGATGACCCATCAGATAAGGTCTCCATTACTTTACTGCATGTAGAATAGCCATCATACATTGGTTTGATCCTATTTTTCCCCTTAAGTTAACAACTTTCAAATTATATTTGTATGCCTTCTTGTATGAGTATAGCCCCCATGCCATATCCTGATACAGCACATTCCATAACAAAAGTTTTTAAAAAATTAGGAATAGGAGTATAGTCTCCATGCCATATCCTAATGTGTCACATTCCATAACAAAGTTTTTTGAAAAATCAGGAATAGCCAAAACTAGAGTGGTGCACATAAGTATTTTCAACTATTCAAAAGCCTTTGTCGCTGAATTGGTCCACTAGAAAGAGTCTTTCTTTAGCAAAGAGGTGAGTGAGACTGCAATGCTACCATAAGTTTTAACAAACCTATGATAGTACTAGTTAGCCCTAGAAATCTATAGAAGTTCTTGAGGGTCTTGAGAACCTACCACTCCATCATTGCTTGGATTTTCTTAGGATCAACTTTCACTCCTTCATTTGAAATAGTATGACCCAAGTACTCGACCTCTTGGACACTAAAAGCACATCTAGAAGGTTTAGCATAAATTTGATGTTGTTCCATAACTAAAAGCACCTATTTCACATGCTTTAAATGGTCTTCCCAATTTTTACTATAGATGAGAATATCATTAAAAACACTAATACAAAATTTCTCAAAAATGGCCTAAAAGGTATTCATCAAACTCTAAAATGTAGATGGTGTATTTATGAGGCCAAAAGGCATGACCATAAATTCATAATGGCCTTCATGAGTTCTAAAATCTATTTTAGTTATTCCCTCCTTATGTATGTGAATTTGATGATATCTATAGCGAAGACCTAACTTGGTAAAATAAATAGCACTATGTAATTCATCTATCAAATCATCAATTATTGGAATAAGAAACTTATCTTTGATGGTTTATTTGTTGAGTTTTTTGTATCCTGGGCACATCCTCCAACTATCATCCTTATTCTACACCATGACCACTAGGGAATATGCTCTTTGACTATGTTGGATGATTCCTACCTCAAACATCTCTTGTACTATATTTTTAATTTCATTTTTTGGGTATAGTGATACCTATAGGGTCTGATATTGGGTGGTGTACTTTTTGGAATGAGTTTTATGGCATGATCATGTGCATGAATTAAATGAAGTCCTTTTGACATATCACCAAAAATAATAGAATGGTCATCCAACACCTTTTATAAATCAGGATGTGTAGACTCCTTGGTTGGTTGAACCTCCATGGAAAATAAGCATGTCAATAAACCTTCTAATTTTTTTAAGAATCTTCATCATCTGGTGGAACTAACTAGTTTTTTAGATCTAGCCCATAATTCGTGTAGTTCAAATGCACTTCCTTCTAAATGAAACCTCATGAATAATTATTGAAAATTCATCTCAATAGTGCCCAAAGTGGTGAGCCACTACACTCCCAAAATAATGTCAGATCCTCCCATGGAGATAGTAAACATAGGAAAATATAAAAAATAATCTCCCATAACAAGTTTATTACTATGGAATTTTTTAGAATAGTTGACCATATCACCATCAGCAATCATGACCTAAAAGTCTAGAGCTAGGTAAATGAAACAATTCAAATGACTATCCAACCTACTATTTATGAAGTTATGTGTACTCTTAGAATCAATTAACACAATCATCTTATGTTTTTTTAAGAACTCCACCACCTTAAGAGTTTGAGGATTACTAATGCCTAAAAGTGCATGATAGGAAATAGTAGGTTGAAAATATTCATATTCATTCTCAGGTTCTTCTAAACCTTCCCCTAAATCCTCCTCATATTCTTCCTCATCATTGGTTCTATAAATGTAAAATAAATTTTTTGCATCCCTTTTATGCCCTTTGTTCCATTTTTTATTTCAGCCAAAACACAAACCTTTTGCATTCTTTTCTTCCACTTGTTCAGGTGTCAATCTAGTAGGCTAATGAAATGATGGTGTTGGAAGGTGCATTCACAAACATTGGTGAAAGGTCTTCATCTAATTAGGTATTTTTCCTCAACCATGCATGCCTTTTGTATGTTCTCAAATATATTACTAAGATAAAACATGCGAACCTCTAATTAGATGCTATCTTTGAGGCCACCCAAAAATAGGTCAGTCATATTTTCTTCAGTGATGTCTGCCACACATAAAGAGAGATTCTAAAATTGATGAATGTAGTCCTTAATAGTCCTAGTTTGGCATAACTTGGCTATTTAACTAAAGTAATTTTAAGAAACATTGTTGTGATAGTGGATTTACAACTCCTTAAAAAATACAAACCATGAAACTGGGACACCCTTCTTTTTATTTTGAGTACAAAACCAATGATGCCAAATGAATGGCTCAGGTTACAAATAAAGAGAGGATATAACCACTTTTTGTGAACATGGAGTCTAATATAGATCATTTAAATTTTCAATTTGAGTGATCCAAGTGAGTGGATCATTACCATCAAACTTGTGCATGTCAATTTTTGGCAACATCGACTCAAGACTAGAATTGGTGTTAGTATTGTTTGGAGTAAGAGAACTAAATTGAAGTGGTGGAAGATTATTTTGTAGTGGTTGAGCTGATAAGTTGGCCAATTATCTAGATATGTGTTGTAATTAATCCTTCACACTATCCAAGTCCCCTCTCAAAATTTTAATTTCCCTTTGAACCATATCAAAATCATATTTTTTCACCATGCCCTACAACTCTTAAGTTGTTGAACTACCTCTAAAATTTTCCATTTCCCGTATCCATGATTGTTTAGACTAGCCATGCACAAACCCTAAGAGGGTTTTATCCCTAAAAAAATATACTAGTGGAATATACCATTTTGATCATCTTGTCAAGATGAATCTAACTATTGTTATTATGTACAAGGGTGAAAAATTTTGACCTAAAAAAGTGTACCAGTAGAATATACCATTGCAATCATCTTGTAGAGATGAATCCAATGATTAATAATTTGTACAAGGTAAAAAATTTATAGAGTGTTTTTACTCACAAGTTATTTTGTCTTTTTTTGTAAAAAATAATCACAAATAAAACTACGGTGATTAAAAAAACAATTCCAACTAGATCACAGGTTATGTTTTTTTGGCCTTCTAATACTTAGGACACAAGATCCAAAGAAAAAAACTATACCATAGAAACTTGCCCAAATAAAATATTTGATACCTCTTTAAAGTAAATTACTTAGATGATTCAAAATAATAGAATTATGTATTATAAAATTAAGAGCAAAATAAGCAGATCCATAATAATAATTGGTGAAAGATTAGAATACTTGAATATTATGATTGAGCCACTTCAAGGAAAAAACCTCCATAACAATTCAATAAGAATAAAATTCATGATATGATGATAAAATACTAACCACTATCTCCTATATATAATTTAATTATCCATGGTTATTTCATAGGCCAACCATACTAACAACATTGATAAATGCAACAAGCTAATATGAAGATGTTAAGCCTCAAGTCGGCCACACATATCTGTAGACACACTATAGGTTAAGGATAGATAAAACTATGAAATAATAATTATTTCATTGAAAAAACTTATGTAGAAAATTCACTAAATTCATCTACATCAAATACCAAATTTACAATCAAACCAAGTTATAAGGTAAAGCCACCTGAGCCTAAAAAGAAAATAGCCAACATGGTTAACAAAGTTTCACAATAGCCTAATTGGCTTGTCCTATCTAATGTACCAAAAAGATAATGTACACACTTATCTAAGTATCTCATTTCATTAATCCCATGTCTAATAGAGTGTCACTTTATATCTCTCCCTCATCTTATAGAGGTTGATATGAATAGGCCTCTACCTAAAGGATATGATGCAAATGCTTATTGTGATTATCACTAGGGACCAAAACATTTTATGAATAGATATTTTACCTTTAAATATAAGTTCTAAGACCTTATTAATGACCAAAATATTACATTTGATGATCTTCCCAAGGAATCAGGTTCACGCCTTGGTGATCATCACAAACATAAAATATTTAGCAATCCTTTGCAAGACTATTCTAAGAAGGAACCAAAAGTGCAAATGAAATATAATGCAGATCCTCTTCCATCCCATTACAGGCACCCATTAGATGGGATTATTAGTAATTATACATGACATACACCTCATATAATTTAGAGACCTATTAATTTTGATGATAATGAGATCAAGGATGATGACTCCAATCTTCATTATTTATTCATTTAAACATACCTTGATAAACACCCTATATGCAGTGTTATGATTGATAACAATACAACAAATAATGTTTTCACCATGAAATTACTAACGCACTTGGGTTATACTCATCATGATTTGTATCCTTATATTATATTAGTTAGATCATTCGATGGGACCTCTTATAAGATTCATGGTGAGATTGACCTACCTTTATAGGTCAGTCCTACATATGTGGTTACTACATTTTTAGTTATACCTTAAAATATCATATTTTATATGTTATTGGGAAGACCTTAGATCCATACACTTTGAGTAGTGTCTTATACAGTGCATGGATGTGTTAAATACATTCATTAAAATTGGGTAATTATAGTTTTTATAATCCCATATGAGAATCAACTTAAACAAAGAGAAACTTATACCCAAACAGTTAATTACCAAGCCTTCAATACAAAAAGGTAAGTAATATGTAATCCCCTTTACTAAGTGGCAAATACTTGAGAGACCATTACATCAGAAACATATAGTGAATTTTACAAATTCCTCATCTACTATTCACCATGTTCAAATATTCAAAATGCCTACACATTTTCCTAATATTTTAATTCTAAAGAAACCATAGAGTACTTAATGATAGGCTCCATGAACCCCTACTATTATCCCTATTTTTTCAAGACCACAAAGCCTTATTTTACATATGTAGAGCATCACAAATACTATAGTGATAAATATTGCACCTACACATGTTATCTTTAATAGTGTTACCAAATTATTACACTAGGTTCATTGTGGGCATATATCTATGATAACCCTTTGGATGAGATCATAGGATAGTCTTTCCTTTTCACATTATAAAACATTTCAAAAATACTAAAAAAATCAAAATATTCAAAACTTTAAAAAACATTTTCAACATAAAATTGTTATATTGGCTTCTTGGCATATATGTGTTAGTTCTATGTTAATGGATGGCATATCAGTTTATCCTACATACACATGTGTGTCACACTTATATTAGAGTGTGATACATGCATACACGTATATATAATTTATTCCTATTTTCAAATGTTGAGCCTTTCCTTTACTCATGTCATATAGATATTGGGGGCATCCACCTCTATGATCATGATACATCTAGGCTATATCAATCTATGGTCACTCTACATTATCATATTTTGAGCTTATATATGTACTTACACATGCCTTTATCCATGATTATATCTTTCACATGGTACTTAATATGTTATGCACTTGATATTTTTTGCTAACACATTTTATCCTTGGGCTATTATGACATGTTTATGTTGGTTGATTATGATTTGTTTATGCATTTTTTTGATGTATTGTCTTTCTATTATCTTGCTTATTCAAGCATTTGAATATGATCCTTTGTTTGCATCCCTCATGTCTATTTGTTATTTTTTTTACATTTGAATATATCATTGATTACTATATGGACATTTTAATATGTTATCTTTGCTTTTATAGACATTTGACTAACTCATGTCCTTTCGATTATATGGTATTTGAACATGCCCCTTGTTTGCAATCTTCTTTGACATTGCCTTTTGACTGTTCATGTGTATATGATTGATTTACTTGTTGAACTTGTAATGTTACTATATAGATGTTTACATGATCCTTATCATGCATCTTAGGCCTTCATGCAATCACATACCTAGACATGTTCTTATATATGCTACATGATTACATTCACAAATTATACAATATTCTTACCTTTTTAAGGTGAGGTAAATACCAATTTATATTCTTACCTCACCTCAAAGTGGGGCATGTTATAGAGGCATATTATCCACATTTGATAGAGTTTTTAGATTCAATAGAAGCATGATTTGGAAGCATGATCTCCACACTTATTTAGTATTTGGTACTTATATCAATTTTTCATATTCAATGGGGTCATATCAGATAGGCATGGCTTCTATATGCTATTAGAAATGGATCAAGTCTATAAATCAATCTTAACTTGGAGAAGATAGATCCTACTTACATTTTTTATTGGGAATACATTAGATAATCATGAACATAACTAATATAAAAATCCTCTAGACTCAATTAGGAGATCTCTTATCATAATAATAATAATACTAGGAAGGGTTTCAAAGCCTCCAGTCAAGCAATATCAAGCAATAACCCTAACTAAGCCCTATATTTTCATATTCACTATACTAATAGCAAGTAAATTAATGAAATATAATCTAGTGCTCACTAAATTTTATGGCACAATATGGGGGTTAGTAAATAAACAAACATGCATAGGAGCATCTCAATTAATCTATGTATGAGCAAGACCATAATACATGGAGAAGAAGAGTAATATTATTTGAAAGTCAATACTTATGTTACTTCTATATACTTAAGAGAGTAGCAAAGTTATAGAATACTTATCTGAAAGATAAACCCATCGAGACTCAATCTCTCCCTTGGCCAAAGGGATTTTCAAGAGGTTATTTTAGTTTTTAAGGATCACTAAGAAAGGCCAAAGCATCCAAGACTTATTCACAAGACTATATTCTCCAAGTAGAAACTCTTAGCTAAGACCCCTCAAGTAGAATTATGGAAGATCAGATTGTAAAGAAGCACAAACAAATAATAAATCTTGGTCTCTCTCTAATAATGGTGAAATGATCTTGTATATATAGGTAGATTTAACCCTAAGCCCTTTCGAAAGTTTTGACCGATAGGTTCAACTAGTCAACCTAGTACTATTATGGATAAAAAAACACTAGGTCATGGGCTAGGTCGGCCAAGAGTTGACCTAGACCCTAAATGAATTTCACCCATACGAGTACAAGGTTGATTGGTCGACCTAGCACTATAAACTACTGAAAGGGGTTTAAGGTGAGAAAAAGAGGTATAGAAGATGGTAAATGACTAGAGGAGTGTGAAAAAGAGAAGTAATAGCTTAAGGAATGGTTTTAAGAGCTAGTTGTATTAGTAATAAGTGATAATAAGGGATAATAATCCTATGAATCACTAATGGTCTGCCTACCCCTTTCTTGATGCACCCCTTAGGGCATGCACTTAGAGAGATTGAGACTTGATAAGTGGTTCTTGCAAGATATAAAGTATTAGTATTTGATAAAAGTTTGAAATTATTATGTGTATATATTGCCCCATTAAAAACTCATCATGCATCACGTAGGTAAAATAGGAGATGGTGCTTTGAGAAAGAACATAGTAACATACAATACTGAGACTAAAAAAAATTATAATATTTTAAAGTAAAAATAACTAAAATTAAAGTATGGAAGGAAAAATAATTAAAAAATTAAATGTATGCATACCTTGTCTTACCTTTATTACTAGATGATTGTCTATTATGTTTGTAGTTTTGATTGTGGACGGTGCAGAGATTACTTGCAAAAAACTCAAGAATACAAAACTAAAAATCAAAAATAAATATAGGAAAGTCAAGATAATTGGTGCTATATGGATGGGACGTACTTAAAATTTTTATAAGTTGAGGTAACAAGTGCTATGTTAGATCAAATGACCAAGTAAAAATTTAGAATAAATCAGATAATTCAAAATCCAAGGCTACTAAAGACTAAAAAACTCAAACAAGTAAACCTTAAATAAGAAAGGAAAACTCACCAAATCAAGCCAAAGATACATGTCAAAAAGATGGTATTCAAATATCAATGTAAAATCATTAACAATAATTACTTAAACAAAGATGGGCAAGCAAAAATGGTAAAATAACATTGATGAGTGAGAAGTAACAATCCTTAATCATCAATGGAAAAGGTACATAAAAGAGAAAACAACAATGATGAGTGAGAAGTAACAAGCTAACCTCACATAAAAGTAGAAATGGACCCAAGTGTCCATAAAAAGGGGTGGTATAACAATGACAAATGGTAAAAGGAAATCTAGGCATGTCTATGAATATAGAGCCATGGTGTAAAGAAAGTAGTCCATAGTTACTCAAACATGTTATTTTATTCTAAGGATAGATAAGACTAAAATAAAGTAGTGCTAGCATGTTTTTAAGATGTGAAGAAGTATAGAAGAAGGGAAAATAGATTTAGAATCATAATTTTTATGTAAAGGAGAGGAATGAAAAGGGTGGAGGGGAGAGTGAAGGAAAAACCAAGGTAGAGAAACTCTTTATCGAAGTCAAGATACTCAAATTAGGTATGTCAAAATAAGAGGGCTGTTGACATTAATAAATTTAAAAAACTTCTCTTAGCTACATAAGTCGTAGGTCAACAAATGAAGTATGTAGATCATCTTATGAAGGCTATATGCATGAAAATTAAAATGGACCTACCTTCCCACAATGTGTTCCCGATTCTTCAAGACCCCTTACAGAGCCATCGATCTATTGTGAATATTAGGTACTTATATAAGAAAGTAGATAGAACCATAGAATCTATTAAATTATCCTATTCCAATCTACTAGCCTATCGCACCCCAATGGATCTCAGCTCTATTGTGAGACTAATTGTGGAGTTTTAGCTTTTATTGGAGATAGGAGATGTGCTTGTAATCAAGTATTTTGATGTGATTTTGAATTTTGAGATTTCTATTTTATTTTTTGTATATCATTGCCTTTTGTTTCAAATGATTTGGCTTTTAACTTTCTTGATGGATTTTACTATTCCTCCTCCATACAGTTTGAAAAAACCAAACATGGGTGCTAAAGATGACTTTCATTTGAATACTTGGGACTTCATTTCTACAAGAGAGAACTTCAGAGAGCATGGTGTCTAAGAGATGCATTTAGGTGGTCGCATCTTTTGACCTTATTTTATCCAATGTGGGGTGAAAGGAAAGGAAATCAAGAGGAATGAAACATGAAATAATTTGAAGTACTTAAAATCATAAAAATGTGACAATGGTGAAAAAGGGGATTCAATGATAGAAAAGTGTGATTCCTTATCATAAGAATACCGGAAATGGAGGAGAACATGATAACATAGATTGTTTACATAAATTTCATCTATCAAAAGAAGTAAAAGCTAAAGTTCAGAACAAATATCAAGAACTCATAACTATTAAAAAACACATGTTAGAAAAGGAATGAAAAATAATGGAAAAGAATGATGATTTTATGAGGAAGACCAAGTCCTATCCATGGTCTTATAATGCAACTCATAAAAGATAAACTCACGAGGGTGTAAAAAAGTATGGAAAAATAAATGAGATAAGATAAAGATGGTATTGGTTAGGAAGGCAAGGTCTTATCCATGATCTTACATTACAATTCAGAAAATATAAACCCAAGGGGTGTCAAAAAGTGGGTAAAATGAGAAAATAAAGAGGATAAAAGTACATCATGAGGAAGACCAGCTCCTATCTATGTTTTTAGAATGCAACTCATGAGAAAAATTAAAAAACAAAAACAAAAGACCAAAAGGAAGGAATAAGGTTTGTCAAAAAAGAGAACTATTGAAGAGGGTGAGATCCATGTGAGTAACCTAAAAAAAGTGTTAGAAGGATAGCATATAGAAAGAATGAAAATAAGGGAAGGAATCCACATTAACATCTATATCAAGGATAAACATGTGAGAGATAAGCCTATGTCTCGAAAGGTTTATTGAAGTTGAATTAGTTTGGTAGTATGTAATGGAGAATAAGAGTGGGCATCACAAGATGCCCCAAAGGGTAAGTGGTTTTAGGGATGGGTATTTCAAGATGCCCTAAAGTCTAAAATTATATGTGGGTGGGAATCGTAAGATGCCCCAAAGGCTAGAGTAAAATGCAGATGGGTATCACAAGATGCCCCATAAGCTGAAAAGAGGAAGAAAAGATAAGATAAGATAAGAAGAAAAGAGAACCCCATACAGTGTCTAAATGGATTAAAGTTATCCAAGAAGATTATGGTAGGGGAATTCATGATGATTTAGATAAATGAACAGAATGCTAAGAAAGGAAAAATAAAGAACTGAGTCAAATAGACATGATAGTTAGCAAGAGTACATAGTCAATTGGGTTGACGTAGTATTGTAAACTAAGGGAAACAAAGCCTGATAAAAGTATAGATTTGAATAGGTCAACCTAGTACTGTTATTTGACTAAAAAAAGATACAATGTCGACTGGGTCAACCTAGTACTATAAACAGGGAGGAAAAATAGTCTGTAAAAGACTATGTTGAATAGAATGACAGTACACTAAAAACTAAAAAAGATATTTCAATGTACTTAAAAGTAAGAAATGAGAGTAAACACACAATCAATTGGGTTAATGAGGATGATCCAATTGAGGCACACAACATAAAACCTTGTACCAATACTATTCAATGCAATTTTTTGCAATACAACATATAATGAGCAAAGAGCAAGTAGTCAACTTGAAAAGTAAATGATAACTAAGAGGTCATCCTGAGTGTTAGATTATAATAAAGTGTTATTTTAAGTGTGATAGAGAAGTTGGAAAAATTAGGGAACTAAAAAGAAATCTATAGATGGTTTCAAGATGTTTAGGATGAAAGGGATTTGTGTTGGCAATGGTACTGGCTTGATATTGGGACCTACCCCCTCACTTCACAATCCCTGATAAAGGTGTTGAATGCATTTCCAATACATACCATTAACTACATGTTTATACTTAGCCAGAAAACCAATTTAGCTTCCCCATTGGTGATGAAATCCATGTAGGTAGGCCTTAAGTAAACAATTGTTTAAATGTGTTTTGAAATTATGTGATTTGGTAGTGTGTGCAAGAAAGAGAAAAATAGTGCAACTAAACGGTATATTGAAAAACCACCTAATTAGACTATGTGATCTATTATAAGCATATAAACAATTAAAAGTGAAGGCGTGAAGTAATTATATATATATATATATATATATATATATATATATATTAATTCTAACTTTGAAATATAGTACAGTGTTAGTTTAGATGATAATGTATGCATATATTATAGAATAGAGTTGACAGTGTCATTTTTATACTACTGAAGCAAGAGTCTGTTAAGAACTATGTTGGGAGTATTGACCTAGTCTTGTAGATAGAAGACATAATATAGAATTAGGTCAACTAGGTTTACCTAATTTGTTGTATGAGGGTAGTTTTAAAGATTGTAAACTATGAAAATAGAATTGAATAGAAGAACTAAAATGACACAGAGAGAAAAAGGAACCTTGGTGGCTTGGAAGATGTAGAGGAATGTGAGATTGTCATTGAAGTACCTTGAATGTTTCTTACAAATTTTTCCAAATGTGTCAATTAGGTTGACTTAGTTCTATAGTTTCTTATTTTTTGAATCCTATAAAGATTATTATACCAACCTAGTCGACCTAGTATGTTTTTTGGAAGCTTGTGAAGATGACTATATTAGCCTGGTCGACCTAGTATGTTTTCTATAAGTTCTATGTCAACATGTTCAACCCAATAGTTTGTATTTGATGAAGACCTATACAAATAGAATAGATTCATTTTGATGTGACTGTGTTTTTAACTCATACATAAAAGTTAGAAATTATATCAGTCCTGTCAACCCATTATTAAAAATAAAAAAAAATAATAAATAAGATAAAACTTGCAAGCATTAGATTCATGTTGGGTTCATCAAAATATATGCAATCAAAAATGCATCAAGTCTCTAAATTAATCATAACTCGAAGAAGATAGATCCTACTTACACTTTTGATTGGGGATACATTATATAATTGGGAACATGACCAATGTGTGGATCCACGAGACCCACTTAAGGGATCTATTATCACAACAATAATACAAGAGAGGGTTCCAAAGCCTCTAGTCAGGAAAGATCAAGAAATAACCCTAACTAAGCCTTATGTTTTTATATTCACTATACTAATAACAAGTAAAGTGAAAAAATCTAATCTATTACTCACCAAAGCTTATGGCACAATATAGGGGTTAGTAAACAAACAAACATGTATAAGAGAATCTCATTTAAGCTATGTATGAGTAAGACCCTAATACATGAAGAAGAAGAGTAATATTATTTAAAATCCAATACTTATGCTATTTATATCTACTAAAGAGAGGAGCAAAGTTAAAGAATACTTATCTGAAAGATTAACTTGTCGAAACTCAATCTCTCCCTTGGCCAAAGAAGATTTGCAAGAGGTTGTTGTGGTTTGTAAGGATCACAAAAAATAGCTAAAGCATCCAAGACTTTTCCACAAGACTAGATTCTCCAAGTAGAAACCCTAAGCTAAGACTCCTCAATTAGAATGGTGGAAGAGTAGATTGTAAAGAAACGCAAGTGAATAATAACTCTTGATCTCTCTCTAATAATTTCAAAATGATATTGTATATATAGGCAGATTTAACCCTGAGCCCTTCTAAAAGTTTTGACCGACAGGGTTGACCCAGTCAACCTAGTACTTCTATGGATAAAAACTCACTGGGTCATGGGCTAGGTCAGTCAAGAGCCGAACTAGACACTAAATGAATTTCACCCATAAGAGTACAAGGTTGACTCAATCGACCTAGTACTGTAAACTATCAAAAGGAGTTTAAGGTGAGGAAAAGAGGTACAAAAGATGGTAAATGACTGGAGCAATGTGCAAAAAAAGAATAATATCTTAGAGAATGGCTTTAAGAGCTGGTTGTATTGGTAATAAGTAGAAATAAGGGACAATAATCCTATTAATCACCAATGATTTGTCCACCCCTTTTTCGGTGCACCCCTTAGGATTTACACTTAGAGAGATTAAGACTCGACAGATTCCTGCAAGATAGAAAGCATCAATATTTGATAAAGTTTGAAAATATTATGTGTATATAGCTTCCACACATTCATATTTTTTCAAATTCAGTGGGAGAATGTTTTGGAAGCATGTTATCCAAATTTATTTAGTATTCAACATCTCTAGGGGCATGTTTTAGAAACTTTCCCTCCACATTGACACTTATTTTAGTTTTCAAATTTATCCATATATAGTGGGGGCATACTTTAGAAGAATGTTATCCACACTTACACATTTTATGAATTGGTCAATACACATAGTTATATAATTCAGATTCATACTTATGATATAATTCTATACATTGGTATCATTGTTATACACAGTTTCAACATGAGACATCTAAGGTGAATATGCTATGTAATGTGTACCTAATATTGTAAAATTTTAAATCAGTTTTAAATTTTAAAACACTCTCAAGTATTGTATCACCCACTAGGATGTACTTTTATGGTCTGTATTAAACCAATCTATTATAGTAGTAGATTCACTTTTGGTATATTTGAGGTGATTAAATCACTCAATCTTGTCAAATTTTTAGGTTAGATATAATTTTATTATCCATCCTTACCAATTTGACAGTATGAGTTGACTTTGTTCACTCATGCTCACTAGGTTATAAGTATGACTAGGTTGTATGTTTGAGTTAATCTCAACTATCAAATGACAACTCACATTTTATCCAAGGTTGGGGGCATGTGCTTTCCAGTATCTCTCTATCATTTTAGATATATGCACTTTCCAAATTTACATATATTTGTCATTTTAGTTTCAAAGCCTTACAATAATACATCTTTCAAATCAACTTGTTAATAGACAAGGTGGTTACATCGGCACATAGATGTACTCCTAAACTTTGTTTCTTTCAATTTCAATACTCTTGATTCTAAATTATATGCATTGATTATATAATGTAACATGTTCTTGGTTACAGGTCAGTCACTAGTAAAGCACTCAAGTTGAACTCACACAAAGGCAAGGTATATTATACACATAAGGTTGAACTCAAGTGAGCAAAACTTCCCTATTTTCTCTTATTTCCATATCAGTCATAGGAGTAACACATACATAAGTCTAAATTATTGAAGGATTAGTTCAAGAGCTATATTTGTCAAGTTATAAGCTAGATAACTATTGTACTTCCTTTGTACATATTGCATGATTTACACACAAGCCAACATGTAGGGGAGAATTATATTAGTCTGAGACCCTCTTCGAAGTATTGGTTATGTAGGCAACACTCATTAACAAAGGGATCTTTGGGGTTAGCATGCCACCGTGTGTCGACTAACCTATTTTCCTCAAGGTCACTATGAAGATGAAGAACTAAGGTTTTCTAAAATCATGAAGAGTGATAGTCCATGACCCAAACCTGAATGCCACGGAGTGAAGGTGAAGACAAACCCAAAAACATCTAGGTGGTCATATCTTTTCTTAGCAAGTATTTTGTACATGACACCTTAGTCAGATTCAGACACACACAAAAAATTCATGAAGAGTGATAGTTTGTGACCCAAATCTGAATGTTTTAGAGTGAAGGTGAAGACAAACCTAGAAGCATCTAAGTGGTCACATCTTTTATCAATGCAAATGTTCTACTCTAACGCAAGTGTCTAGTGCCCTAAAGTCATCTAATTTTTAAATGAAATGTATCCTAATGGTTAGCTTAAGTGCTTTAATGTGAGTTATTTCTTCAAAGGGATTGGTATAAATACAAAAACAACTTACAAACTTACAAAATGTATTCAATCAAGCACTCAAGTGAGCAAATCTTCCCTATTTTTTATTTTTTCCATATCAACCATAGGGATAACACATACATAGGTCTAAAGTACTGAAAGATCAGTCCAAGAGTTATATTTGCTAAGTTACAACCTAGGTAACTATTATATTTGCTTTGCACATATTACATGATTCCCACACAAGCCAACATGTAGGGGAGAACTACATCAATTTGAGACCTTCAGGGTATTGATATATAGGTAACGCTCATTGACATGGGGTTGTTTGGGGTCAGCTCAACACTGTGTGCCCATTAACCCATTTTTCTTCAATGTCACCATGAAAATGAAGAACTAAGGTTTTTCAAATTTATGAGTGACAGTCCATGACCCAGATCTGAATGCCCCAAAGTGAAAGCATTTAGGTGGTCACATATTTTTTTAGCAAGTATTATGTACATGACACCTATGTTAGATTCAGATGCCTACGTCAGATTCATGAAGCGCGACAGTCTATGACCTAGATCTAAATGCCCCAAAGTGAAGACAAAGACAAACCCAAAAATGCTCGGGTGGTCACATCTTTTGTTGATGCAAGTGCCATACTCTAACACAAGTGTCTAGCATCCTAAAGTCATCTAATTTTCCAATGAAATGTATCCTAATGGTCAGCATAAATGCTTTAATGCAAGTTATTTCTCCAAAGAGATTGGTATAAATACAAGAACAATCTTCATTCATTCCTCACCTAGAAACTTCTTACCTACTCACCAGGCAACTTACAAAATGCATTTAATCAAGCACTTGAGTGAGCAAAGATTCCCCATTTTCTCTTATTTACATATCAATCACAAGGATAACACATACACAGGCCTAAGGTATTGAAAGATCAATTCAAGAGCTATATTTATTGAGTTACAAGCTACATAATTATTGTACTTGCTTTGCACATATTGCATGATTCACTACACAAGTTAACATGTAGAGGAGAATTACATCAGTCTGAGACCCTCTTCAGAGTATTGGTTATATAGACAACTCTCATTAATAGAGGAGTCTTTGGGATCAGCTCGACACCTTGAGTCTACTAACCCATTTTTCCCCAAGGTCACCATGAAGATGAAAAAGTAAGGTTTTCTAAATTCATGAGGAGCTATAGTCCATGACCCAAATCTGAATGCCTCAGAGTGAATGTGAAGACAAACCCAGAAGCATCTAGGTGGTCACATCTTTTTCAACAAGTATTATATACATGACACCTACGTCATATTTAGACAATAACATCGACACAACCATCATAAGTTGACGCTAGTGTCTGTGGCTTCAGAGACACTCAATCCAAAATCTGATGACTGTTCCAAAATCATCTTCTAGTCTGATTTCTATATGTTCCATATCTATAACTATGTTAGCATTAGACCAACTAAGTACATTAATTTTTATGTCATTTACATATCTAACATAGTTGTGCTTACTATTTTTAACCTATTTAAATTTAACAAATGTAGTATATGTTTATTTGAGTTTAGCATCCAATCGATCTACTTTAAAGATAGTTTATCATCCTTGTGTCCTAGATTATCTCTACCACTTTAACCCTAGATAACCCGAATCTAAATACATTTTAAGGTTAAACACACTTTTACAATTTTAGGTACCTAAGGACCCTGTGGTCACTAAGACTCAAAATCAAAAGATTTGCCACAATATTTTTGAGTAAACTACATATATTATTTAGAGGCATTCATATAATATTTCTGACAAGCCAACATATTTTGATCTCTAAAAGATAAACATTAACCTTTTCAAAAGGCTTTTGGAGTTATATAGAGGTTTAAAGGTAGATACAATCTTGGGATTTTCATTTTCTAAAGAAAAATAAAGTGCATAGTGCAAATGAAGATTTCAAGAAGATCATCTCTAATAATTCTATCAGGCATTCTTCAAAGAGACATTGAGTAAATAGTTTTTATTTTTTGCCTCCCTATTAATGAAGCTTTTTACTTTTACAAGTTTAGATAGTTAAGGAAGTAGTTGCTCCAAAACCCTTGAAGGACCATGTGGTCACTAAGGCTCAAAATCAAAAGACTCTTGCCACAATATTTTTATGCAAGCTACATATATTATTGAGAGGTATTCATACAATATTTTTGACAAGCCAATATATTTTGATCTCTAAAAAATAAACATTAACTTTTTCAAAAGCTTTTTAGAGTTATTAGAGGTTTAAATGTAGATACAATCTTGGGATGCATAGTGCAAATGAAGACTTCAAGAAAATCATCTTGATAGTTTATAGGAGTTATTAGAGGTTTAAATGTACATACAATCTTGGGATGCATAGTGCAAATGAAGACTTCAAGATCATCATCTTGATAGTTTATAGTTTAATTAGACATTTTTCAAGGAAACATTGCATGGATAGTTTTTATTTTTTGGTCCCCTATCAATGAGCTTTTTTATTCTTTTCTCTTTGTAACATTGTTTGGCATGTTTCTAGAGTTTTAGGACTCCTCTTCTTTAGATTATAAATGCTAGTGATTTACCTTTTTATTGTAGATCACTTCTATACATTATTACTATATTTATTGATTATTATATTCAACGATACATTTCCAATAAAAATATTACTCCGCAAATATTAATATATTTATAATAAAAATAAATATCAAAAATATTTATTTTATATAATAATTATTTACATTTTTATGTCTACTCAAAACGTTACTTTACATTTGTTAAAAATATTTGATTGGTGTATTTTACAATACAAAAATATAACTAAAGTAATATGAGCATCAAATTTAATCCCTAAATTATTTCTAAAGATATCTTTTTTAATTAAAAACTAAATATTAAAAAGAAATTAAATAAACTATTTTTATAAAGAATATTTAAATATATATTACACGAAAGAATGCAACTAATAAATATCCAACCTAATTACTAAAACTTTTAAATTAATACAGTTAACACAAAAATAAATAAATAAGTCTACTCATTCCTGCAGATTGAAAACATCAAAAACTCTCGTAATTCCAAAGGTATCATTATTAATATATTTAAATAGCAATACCCTCGTATAATAAAAGAATTGGTATGCTTTTAATGAGTCCACGGGAGCAAACGATCAGTGGGACTCAGATACATGCAAATTTGTTGCTTTTGGTGAAATTCGGAATACTCAAACTTAAAGGTTCGGTTGAGCCGTAATAATGGTGTTTACATAAGGAACATACAAGTCAATGTAGGATGGCGAGGCCTACAATTCTTGGCCTTGTCTTACCTCCACTAAATATGAACATACAAGTCAATGTAGGATGGCGAGGCCTCCAATTCTTTATCGAGGGTGGCACAGGCGGCACCCCTGCAATGCAGAAGGTTTCGAGATGCCCTGCCGCCTTGTTGAGAAATTGATCAAGCAATCTCTCTCTCCTCTCATCCAGATTAGTGCTGCACCAGTGCAATTGAACCCTCACTTCTCTCACCCCCTTCGGCAGCACACCCCCAAACAAACTCTCGAATTCATCCTCCGGCACTCCCCACAGAACAAACCTCGACAGAGGAGAAGCCTCTCTCAGCTGAGAGAAGGCGTCTCCGAAAAACATGTCCGTTCCCTCGTCAATGTCATAAACAGGATACCTGGGATTGAACTCGCAGCGGAAGTAGAGGGATTCGATCCGGGGCAATTCCGTGAACAAATGGTGGCACTCGGCGAGGGATCCCCTCCGCCTGAAGGACACCACGGCCTTCCTCAGCCCATCCAGCTTGGCACCCAGGTTCCTCAGCCTCCCCGCGTTGAGCCTGCGCTGCTCGGGGGAAACCTGCCAACCTGGCAGAAAGAAGACTGCCTGCTCCAGCGCCATCCGCCCCCTCCCCCTCAGCCGCTCGTAGGTTTGTAGCTCCTTCGTCCCCACAACCAATACAAAGGACGCCGCTTTCAGCTTGGGGCAGCTCTCCCGGAAGCGCATCTGCACGTGGAGGAGATCCATGTGGGGCATCTGGTAGGATGAGGTGTGCGTGGAGTAGGACTCCAGCAGGGCGCAGTGGCGCTGCACGGCGTCCAGCGTGAGGAAGGGGTTGAGGAGATGCCAGTCCATGCGCTGCCCACGCGACGACGGGACCTTGAACACACTCATCTCCACGTCAACGTCCAGCGCACGCAGCTGTGGCTGACTGGACAGGAAACGGTCCAGGTAGTAGCAGTGCGCCAGGATGTCCAGCATGCGTGGACTCCCGCTCCTGAGGTCTCGCTGGAAGTGGGAACTCCATGGATTAATGTTGTCCACATAGCGTGCCAGGATGGCCTCCAACGTGTTCGGGCCGTAGCTGTGCTGGCAGCGGAGGTCGTAGCGGAAGCACAGCTTGTGGAGGCGGGCGGCGGAGAAGCGGGCGATGAGGTTGTCGCAGAGGCCAGGTGTCGCGGGTTCGAAGCACGACATGTCCACCACCTGGCGCTCCTGGTACACGTCGTGTGCCATGGAGGCGAGAGTTTTGCAGCAGGGGATGAAGCTGGGGAGATCTTTCAGCCCCACTTTCTCTGCTATTCGAATGAGTATGGCGTGAGGTAGGTCAGGCAGCGTTTGCCCTGTGCCGTCTCTCATGTTCAACACAACAAATTTTCAATTCTCCCTCTCCCTCTCCCTCTATTCTATTCTATTCTATTCTATTACACAACAAGTAACCGTTGGGAATTCTTTTGACAGTTGGACGTCATTACACCTCGGAAACGTTACAAATTTACAACTCATCATTTCACCTTACAAATGTTCAAATTTCACCATCGACCATATTTTACTATACTAGGGTCATTCATTTATCATTGCCCTTCCAATGTTAAAACGCTTCAATTTCCAAGAAGGAAACATTAAAATAATTAATTTTTATATATATATATATACCTGTAATGATCCTTAATAATAATAATAATAATAATAATAATAATAATAAATTATTATTATTATTATTATTATTATTATTATTATTATTATTATTATTATTATTATTGACATTTTATACCATTATACTCTATTATTACTTTGCTCATTATTATTATTATTATTATTATTATTATTATTATTATTATTATTATTGACATTTTATACCATTATACTCTAATATTACTTTGCTCTCCCTTCTTCTTTATTATTGTCAATATAGTTTATTCCTATCATATAATTAGTATATATTTTAAATACATTATATTAAAAATATTGAGAAATATTATTCTCGAAGTACTTATTTTACTTATATCATAAATCTAATATAATATAAATACCTCAAAAATGATATTTCTTTATATAGATTTATTTAGGATATGTATAATAGTATATTTTAATTTTAAGATTAATTTCTTTTTGTAAAAATATTTTATACTTATATAACTTTATGTTGTACTTGTTCTTAATATTTACCACTTTATAATTATATTTTAATTAAAAAAATAAAACATAATCGTTTTCAATATATTTATATAATATTAAAATTAATTTAAAACATTAATATAATTCTATTTCAGTCTCACTCTGAAAGGTTATTATTTATTAACAAATACAATTCAAACTCTACAAAACAATTATATTATTCATTACACCTTGGAAACGTTACAAATTTACAACTCATTGCTAGACCATATTTTACTATACTAGAGTCATTTATTTATCATTGCCCTTCAAATGTTAAAATGCTTCAATTTCAAAAAAAGAAACATTATATATATATATATATATATATATATATATATATATATATATATATATATATATATATATATATATATATAATTGACACTTTATACCATTATACTTTATTATTACTATGTTCTCTTTTTGCTTTTTATAATTATCAATATAATTTATTCTCGAGGTAATTATTCTAGTTATGTCACAAATCCAAAATGATATAAATGCTTCAAAAATGAATAATTACCTAGAGAATAAATTGTATTGATAATTATAAAAAGCAAAAAGAGAACATAGTAATAATAAAGTATAATGGTATAAAATGTCAATTTTATATATATATATATATATATATATATATATATATATATATATATATATATATATATATATAATTGACATTTTATACCATTATACTTTATTATTACTATGTTCTCTTTTTGCTTTTTATAATTATCAATACAATTTATTCTCGAGGTAATTATTCTAGTTATGTCACAAATCCAAAATGATATAAATGCTTCAAAAATGATATCTCTCTATATATTTCACATATATTTAGTTAAGATATGTATGTTAGTATATTTTAATTTTAAAATTAGTTTTTTCATAAAAATATTCTATACTTATATAACTTCATGTTGTACTTCTTAAAATTTACCACTTTATAATTGAATAAAACATAACCATTTTAATATATTTATATAATATAAAAATTAATTTAAAAGATTAATATAATTCTATTAAAGTCCCACTTTGAAAGGTTATAATTTATTAACAAATAAAATTCAAACTCTACAAAATTGTGGTTCGTAATAAAATAGTTGCTTCGTAGTGTATGGTAGTGATATTTCTATAAATAGAAAAAAAAATCATATAATTTTGAAATTCATTGTTTTTTAAGTTGAACACCATTTTTACAATCATGATAGTGTTTTGAGAGTTTTACAAATTCATCCCTTTTTTTTTGAGAAAAAATCACAAGTATCTACTAGCTCTTGATCTCAAAATTCTTGAGTTGAGGGAGCTCTCAATTTTTAACAACCCATTCTTTATATTTCTTGAAAATAAATGCTATATAACATCATGAATGGTGATCATTTATTAGTTCTTTAGGTTCATAAATATTTTTTTGATCTAGAAAATCCCAAAAAATAAATACCACACATGCACTACACATGGTGTACTACATTCCTATAATTACAATTACTCCATACCTGCAAATATAGAAGTCACAAATTTTCAATGGAGCTAAGAAAAAAATTATTTTTTAAATATTTTCATAAATATTTTTTAATTGAAATTAAAATCAATGCACACACTTGCATAATTATTCCATTTGCCTTCCTTATATTGGATCTGTAGAACATAGATTGACTTCCATTATGTGTGAATGAAGCAATGAATTCACCCTATACCAATTCATTCCCTTGTGATGGATATGTGCAATGTTGATATTATTGTGGTATAATTGTGAGAATTGAGACCACCCCAAGTCATCTAGAGTCTTGATGTTGACTTCCATGGTATCTTATATGAGGAGAGTCAATCCATCTTCCAGAATAGTTGGCAAGGATGTGAATTGACCTGTAATGGCAAAGTCCTCTAGTTGGGTTGGTTCTTCAAGCTCTCCCAAATAGGATGAATCAAAATCCCCTAATGGTAGTAGTGGCCATGTAAAAAATACTATAGGAAATCCCTGGTAAATTTGATCAAAGGCATACTATTCTATTGAATTGAGCTTAGACCCAAAAGTAAGTTCGTCATTAGTGGTCTCTTGAGCTTCATTTGAGGAAAGGTGAACACCCCATGTAGTGGTGCCTGAAAGAAGTTTTCACCAAAAATATTGGCCTTTCTCTTTAATTTTACCTTGGTCCAAAAGCACCTCAAAGAGGTTTTCACTTCAGGGCCTCAATGTTTTATTCTTTTATTTTTGGCTAAGGGTGTTCACCCATTCTCCAAAATAGACTACAAGATCTAGTTTGATAGAGACCCCTTGTTTATGGTCTCCCAATGTAACATTGTCTCTTAGGCCTAGAAAATCACAAAAAAGCCTCATCATTCTCAAACTCATCTACAGGCACTATGGATTCTTTTTGGTCCTAGTCTATAAGTTGAGGATGATAAAGGGGAAGTATGAAATGTTGATTGACTGACATAATGGTGCAAATGGTATATGGGTCAAACAAGTTGGTACTGGCAAGGTCTTCATAAATGCTATGATTAAAATCTACTTTGCTATTGGCATTGTCATCACTAGTCATTGATGTTGAAACATGAATAATATATGTGGGGTCACCCCCAGGTAGTTTAAATATGAGACTATAAGTTCCTTTGTGTATGGTCATAGAAATGGGCTCAAGGGAACCTTGTTGACTTACCCCCAAGTCTCCACCTTCATTGGCTTGGTCATCCATGATCCTGTTAGGGACGGGATATTTGGCACTTTTGTAGCTATTGACCAATTTATCATTATACAACTAGGAATCATCATTGGCAAGTGGGTTTTATTCTTGGCTAGCGGCTGATGTGAAAATAATAGGCACTAGGCTATAAATTTTGCCTTTTCCCTTTCACCACCATTCCATACAAGGTGGTTTAGCTTTAGGTCTTCCATAGGACTTGGGGTTATGTGGAATCTTGGTAATGTGGAATGTGTCATGGGTTAGATACTCTCCTAGACCATTGTCTGAAATGGTAAAATGATTAGACATTTCAAGAGGAGGCGTATGTGAATATGAGGCAAGGAAATCAGGGTCTATACAATTGGCCTCTAGAAATTTGACAAGTATCTCTTTGTCTTTGTCCTTCTTAGGTACTGGGTCTAGGCCAAAATAATAGTTATAACCTTCATACTTAGCTTCTAAATGCTTACAATGTTCTTATGGTTGTAGATACACATGGATAATAATGTCCATCTCTGAGTGAGGAAATTTGATACACTGGTGTAATGTCGAAGGGATTTCATGAATTTCATGTATCCATGGTCTACCCAAAAGATAATTGTATGAGAGGTATAGATTGAGCACATGGTAAAGTATATCTTGGGTCAAGGGCCCAATGATCACTAGTAAGCTTATGGTTCCTTATGATTCCCATTCTTCATTATAGTAGGTTTTGATAATAATAATTTTTGGTTGTAGATTGACTAATGTATATCTTAGATGCTTGATGAGCTTCAAAGACATAATATTCAGGCCTGATCCATTGTTTATGAGGACACATTTGACTTTGTGATGCATGATGATAACTTCAATATAAAATGAGTTGTTATGGAGAGGGCCAAGGGACAATATATCACTTTGGTCGAAGGTCAATTATTGGCCTGGGGTGAGGTGTCCAGCCAAAATTTGTAATTTTTCTAGGGTTATGTCATTTAGAACTTGGCATTGGCCTAGGAGTTCTGTTAGAATATTCTTATGGATAGTAGACATACATAAAAAATATAGAATGGATATTTGTGTGGTTGTCTTTTGGAGTTGTTCCATAATGTCATATGTCTTTTCCTTAAAAATGGTATTTGGCTTATTCCTAGAAAACATAGTGGGTTGGATTGGTTCATAGGTAGGAGGTTGTGGTCTTGGGATGGTAATCTTAGACTGTTGAGTTGTGATTTCACAATTCAAATTAGATACAAGACTGTTACTACTAAAAAATGATGGAGATGGGCCAAAGAGGATAATCCTAGATTGCCAATGCACTTGTTTGTGGTCATGGGGAAACGAGGAGTTATCAACATAAGGTCTTAAAGTGGTAATCCTTATTTATTGATGCACTTGGCTGTGATCATAGGTCAAGAAAGGATTACTAGCATAGGTAGATTGATTGGTATTGTTAGGCAATAGTCCTGGTCCATTGGCACTTGATCTAGGATTTATGGTAATGGTAGAAACATGCCCACCCTAATATGGCCTACAAATTTATTGTAGTCATGTGCAACTTCATGGTAAGTCTATTGGTTGTTGGGGTCATTTTAGCCTTGGTTCCTCCCATTCAATTGACATTGTTATTTTTACTAATTTTGTGCGATTGTTATTGATACTATTGTGACTGTTGTTGTTGTTGTTGTGGTCTTCATTATTGTGATTGTTGATTGAAATTATTATGCTATGGAAAAGGGTTTTGGTAAACACCTATATTTTGATTGGAAGTAGATGTTCTATTATCCAACTAGATTTCCTCATTTTCAAACATATTATTAATAAGGTGATTCAACTACACACAACAACGTATGGAATGTCCATGAACACAATGGTATTCACATAACTCATGCTTTATATACTAGTTCAAATATGTTATACCCTCAAGATAGTGTTCTGGAATCAACCAACTAATCATATTGGTCACGACTAGTTTACAAAACACTGCTTCAATGGGTTCACCAAGGTCGTTGAAGACTCTAAGAGTGGACCTTCTTCTTGGAGGAGGGTTTTCAAAGGTATTTATTGTAGAATTTGAGGTGTTGGTCAAGGTTGATGCATGTTAAATATGTTGATAATGAGGAATAAGTTATATTTATGGCTGAACAAGCAGTGTTTTCACCATTTGGACATGGTGTGACTCAATTACTCTATCATCAATAATGTTATTATTGAAATTATATGGTTTGGATTTTTTATATTTTTTAGCTTGAGATGGTACAGATACTTGTGCTTAGACTGGATTAGGGTTCTGACTCAGGTCTGCATTTTGGTTTTGGATTTTATTCTAATTTAAGGAGGTTAACTTGATAAGTCCATTGCTAATAAGGGATTTTTCAATCTATAAACATTTCTCAATAATATCCTTGAAGTTATGTGCACATTGAAATTATACATGATAATATATCTTATTGTGAATTTTTTTAGTAAACACAGTAGCCAATAGTTTATCTTGTAAGTTGTGGATGAAACGACTAAAAAGTGTTCTCCATATCTAAAAGTAGCTTTCAAAGCTCTCACCAAATTTTTACTTGAACTGAGTCAAATCTACTAATGAAATCTCATGATCAAGATTATAGGATAAATGTTTCACAACCTTGTATAAGAGATTGTCAAAAGTAGATACTTAATTTTTTGGTAATTTGAGAAATCATTCCAAAGCATGTCCATCTAGACTTCAATGAAATAAAAGGAGTGGGTAAATATCACTATGAGCCACTGGTTGACAAACGACAAAGAACTCTATTAGATATGTTTTAGGGTCTCCTTTACCCTTGTACTTGTCAAATTTTGGTAGTTCATAGCCTGATAGAAATAATATCTAAAGATACTCCATGTTGAAAGGGTATGAACACACATCATCTAATTTGAATTTCTTGATATACTTCCCCATTTGAATGGAAAAAATCACATACTTCATTTGTTGTAGTTCTTGAGCCAAGAAACTTAATAGAATATTTGGTTGTGGTTAGGTAGTCAAAGGTGGGTTACCTTGACGGGATACAATGGAGGTATGGAATGTTGTGGAATGTTAGTTTGATGGGTGAATCAACTAGGAATATACATTCATAGACTAGGATGTTACTACTGATATTGCATACATTGTTGATAAATATTCTTTTTAGGATTTATTAGATAGCCTAGGTTCTGAGGGAATTGTGGTTGGGATGGAAGGATATGGATTTGCATAAGGTATTATGGCTGCTGAGGTTGAGTAGGGACTTACTGCTGACTAGTCAAACCGGGCCGAATAAAGGGAACTTATTGCTGATTAAGGCCCTGTCTTTGAATATGTGACACTTGCTATGTAAAAGGCAACTGTTGCATAATGGGTACTTGTTAGATATTGGTTTCTCTTTGTTACACAAAAACTTGTTGTGAACTAGATTATTATTGGGTGTTTAACATTTGTCTTTGACCAATAAAAACACATTGTTAATTAGACAACATTTGTGGTTGTTGAGGTATATTAGTTTGTGACTGTTGAGGTACATTATCACTACATATTGAGGTGGAACATTTTTTACCCCTTGTTAGCAAAGTGTTCTGCCTCTGTTAAGGTGGTAAATTAGACTATGTTTATTATTGTGGAATATTAACCATCAACCATTAAGGTGGGATCACATTCATCACTTATTGCTGAGGCAAAATATTGATCAACACTTGGTTACTTACCTCTATTATTGTATTCTTGAAGAAGTCATTGGTTGAGTATTGGGAGTGAACTATTATGGTTAAGAAGTAGGCATTCCTACCCCTAGTTGTTGTGAACCAATCATGTTATTGGTAAGAAGCACTTATTGTTGAGGGTTGTTTGTGGTTGTGTTTACCTCACACTATCCTAGATTGGAAGACACTTGCATGTTATCCACTGTATTTGGCACATTATTCTATGTAGAAGCCAAAGTCATGTCTTCAATAAATAGGACATTGATCATGTCACCTACTGAAGTGCTTTATGAAAATGTGTTTATACATATATTAGTTTGACATGTTAAATAAATTAATACTCCTATTGAAGGAGTTAGATCTATGAGTGGAGCATTTGATATGGCAATGACATTAAAATTTCATGTCAAGATTAGATAGGTCTAATATGTTTATTGCATTTTCATAAAGTGGTCCTCCATAGGACCCTTTATTTTTGTAAATATATTTGGATCTTGGTATGAAATCGACACGAGCACTTGAGGATAACTAGTAGAAGCATGTTCAATGGTTTGGTGTAAGATACATTTCTTAAGACTCTGACTAAACTATGTAAGTTTTCATGGAGGAAGTATTTATGAAACTTGGCCCCTACCTCCATGGATTTAACTAAAACCTCATCATTTTTTTCAATCAAGTGATGATCAAATAGGTAAGAGTCATATGTTGATGGCATAGTAACATAATACAGTTGTTATTGAACTTGTTCTATAACTGATGACACACTAGTGAGATATTGTGTTATTTGTTATTGGTCTTACTCTAAATAGGGAGGTGTGTTAACTAAGTATTGGGATAATGAATCTTGGTTTTTTTATCTATATTGAACCATGTAAGGAGGAAAGGGATCCATCTAAAAAACTACATCATCACAATATGGGTATTGAATAAAGTTATCATTTGTGACCATGTTATCATAACCTTGATTGTACATGGTTTTTATATGAGTGTAACGAGACATATCCAAATCAATGACTAAAATTTTGTGAAGAGAAAGGTCTATATTTCTACAAACTCTTAAAAATGAGGTTTAAATAGAAAATGGTCCAAACTTGGTATATCTAGAAACTTGGTGCAAAAGGCAAATATGGTCTAAACTTGGCCTAGAAATGGAGCTATTTCTCCAAAATTGGTCAATGATAAACTCAGTCAAAAATGTCCTCAAGGTCTAACATCTAAGACAAATGGTCACTTTTGAAATATAAATCAGAGTGCCAATCTTGGCGAAAAGTTTTTCAAACAACTCTAATCTAGGTCTAAAAATGAAAAAATTGCTACGTCTTTAGGAACAAGGTGCAAAGCTAGGCTCAAAATGACTAGGTATTAAAAAAATGGAAAATGCTAGGTCTTTGGGAACAATTCATAAATCTAGGCTCAAAATAACTAGGTCTAAAATGAAATGGAAAACGCTAGGTCTTTGGGAACAAGGCAAACAGCTAGACTCAAAACAACTAGGTCTAAAATGAAAAAAAAATGCTAGTTCTTTGAAAACACATCACAAATATAGATTTGGAAAAAACTAGGTATAAAAAGGAAAGTGCTAGGTCTTTAGAAACACATCACAAATATAGACTTGGAACAAACTAGGTTTAAAAAGGAAAACTTTGCAAGGTAATTAATCTAACAATTTGAAACACTTTGACTCAAACTAGGCATACAGATTTGAACACAAACTTGACCATTAATAGAAGACATTGGAACTTAGGCATATGCATAAAATTAATTTTAAAAATAAATTCCAAGTAGACAAAAATAAAAATGAGTAAAACATTCAAGCCCAAGTGATGAGCTAGACTCAAATGCAAACTAACTATGACTAATGCTATACTTGGGGAGAGAGTTTCAACCTTAGTTCTAAGCAACAAAAGAGATGCAAGGCATATGAAAAAGAGACCATTTATGAAACTTAGGCACATAATATATTTAAATTAATCAATGAATTAGTCTAAGTTTCATAATTCAAAAGTGAGAGGTAAACATCTAAGCTAAAATTAAGTAAGGCATAGGCATAAACCAGTTAATGTTTTGAATCTAAACTTCACAAGACTAATTTTAAACTTGGTTTCTCAAATAGATGAAAATCTAGACTAAATTGGATGACATAATGAAACTAATAATAGACTAAAAGACATACATGGTTTTGAACTTGACTTGATACAAGGCAAAGGTTTTGAAATAATGAGAGTAGTGTAACAATGTTATCTTTCTTAAAAGATATGACAAATGGTTTCATTTAAAAAAATATAAGATAAATAATTGGGGTGAAATGGTCAACGTAAAAATTCCCATTTCAAATAATTGACACACACAAAAAGATCTAAAAATGTCCAATGCTAAGAGTGACATCAAATAAATGACATAATACCTCTTTAGGATAAAAGGGGTGTATAAACATGACTTGATTTGGATGCAATTTGGACATGGTTTTGACAAAAAAGATGGTTTTTGACTCAAAACAAATGCAAGTAAAATAAAAATACATTAAAACACCTAAATATATTATCCTATTCCTAAAAACTAACAAGGTTGTGTAGATACCTAAACCTGGCCACCAATAACCTCTAACCAGGCTTTTGACCAATTTCCACCTAAAATGCACAATTTGGCCTAAAAACACTCAAATACATTAAATGAGTTGAAATTGATATATTCAAGTGTTGATTATGGCTAGGGTATCCCTAAATGGGGTAATGCAATTTATGGGCCAACTAACTTTGATCAAATCATTCGAGTCAAAATGCCAATTTCTCACCTAGGTGATCTGGATTACTCTTTCCTATCAAATCTATTCCACAAGACACGTGCCTTTGTTATTTTCTATTTATAACATCCTAAATGGGATAATGGATCCAACACATCTGACATTGACTTCAATTTCAATCCAATTAAATTTTGGACCAATAACAAGGCATTCTGATCAATCTCAGTAATTTGTGAATAAAGTGCTTAAACATGCTTAAGAGATAATTAATCCAAATCAAGGCCTAATTAATAATTCCATGGAAACTTGTTGAAAACTAGTTTTTAGAAATGAATATTGAATATCTGCAGCATTAGGTGACCTCATTTCTTGGAAAGACATCCCTAGGCCATAAATGCCACAAATATCATATTTCATGCCCTCCATGCCTCATCAATACCCTCTATGACTCTTAATTACTCCTCTATCTCAAATATTGATGAGCCTATTTATAAATTTTAATTTAAAAATTAGATTAATCCTTAGCCACACATCTCAATCCTAAGATGGATGGTTCAGGTTGATTCTGATCAATCTCAAAAATCTACAAATAGAGAGGCCATGAACATCATTAAAAATATTAATTTGTGCAAAGTTATAATGTAATATTGGTTCTAAAAGCTTCATGCAAACTAGTGTTACCATGCCAAATTGATTCCAATCCAAGCCAAGCCAAAGCTAAAGGTGTCAAAGAGAGATGGAGGTAGCCAAGCTTCCATTAATGAGGACTTCATGAGCACAAACTAAGCAATCCAATCAAAGAATACTTTTAGAACATCAAGGAAGGTAAGGAATGTGTGTTTTATTGCATTTATGTTGTGCTTTGTTCATTTGTCTTTCTTCACTAAGCTCACCCTAGTAACTAGGCATGAAGATGTTAGTTTAGTATGTTTTTTATTTGGTTTCATTCACTAACACAACACTAATATCCTCTTCTTAGTTAAATTCCTAGTTCACAGATTGCTTCATATTGTCAGATTTCATTTATATACTATAGACACCTAGAATTGGTCACAACTAGCCTTTGCCTGGACTTTAGAATAATTCCTACCAACCATTGCAAATTAATCCTAGGAATCATTGAACATCTCAAATTTGGCTATGCATCATTCATAAAAATTTAAAATCATGTTGAGGCATCTCTATTTGAGGTACTATCATGTATGCAACAATAACCTCTCACGGATTCATCCCCAATCACCTTGTGACATCATAACTATCAATTTGGCCTATGGACCTATTAAGTGAGGCACTTTCACACTTAATTAAATATTTAAAGAGATAAAAGGCTAATCAAAATCAATTAAATAAATTAAACAAGATTAAATGCCTATTTGAAATTAATGAATATCTAAAAAAAAAATCCAAAAATCAAAATATCTTAACCTTTCATCATTATCTTTATGAGTTGTCAAAATATCATAAAATATTATAAGATGTATAAGTTGAAAACTATGACTAGTAACTGAAAGTCATAATTACATGACAAATTTTAACTTAGTTAGAGTTAGTATCAACTCAACCTTCTAATTTAAGAACTATGACTAGTAATTGAAAGTCATAATAGCATGATAAATTTTAACTCAACTCAACCTTAACTCACCTTGGTTGAGGTTTAATTCCTAGATTTATAAATACAAGGCCATGCCCATTCATTTTAAATGCAATAAGCTCTCATAATCTAAATATTTAATGCTAATTTGGAGAGAGACAAGCTTTGTAATAGTGTTATAATGCCAAAATCTTGAGTCAAAGTAATTACAAGCCACATCAAAGCCAATGTGCAAAGGAGAGAAAGAGACAACGAGATTTATTTTCTAAATATTTTATGATGAAAAATCCAAGAAAGACACTCAAAAAATCATTTCTATCTCCCAAGAAAGGTAAAATATTTTGTCTTTTATGTTTTTGTTGTGCTTTCATCTAATTTTTGTTACCTAAGCTCTCCCTAGTGTCTAGGCTAAAGGTGTCAGGATTCAATGTGTTTATTTAGATTTGATTTTATATTAATAAAATAATACTAACCTCCCCTCTATGTATTCCTATTATCATAAATGACACACCCAATGGGATAGATAATGAAGTAGTTATAATGGCTTTTAGTGTGTGTTGTTAGGATTTTCTATTTTTCTACTAAAAATGGATTATATAGAGATAAAATTTATTTTTTATTAACTATTTTGATATGAATTTTTAAATAGAGTTTAACCTTAGACCTATTAACAAATTAAAAAAAAAATCATGAATAACTGGTACATAGTTTATAAGTTATGATCAAAACATTGACTGCCACTTTCATTTTCTATTTTCCTGCTAAAAATAATAGTTGTTAAAATAGCTCTAATTTTTAATCCATTTACTTTTTTAAAATTATTTTTTGACAAGTTTTTTAAATGAATTTATCCTAATTCTCTCAAAATTTAATTGAAATCTGATTTGTATTTTATAATTTATGTCTCTTTTAGTGACTGTCTATTTTTTTGAATAAATAGCTATTAAAATAATCATATTTTTAAATCTATAAATAGTTTCTTGGCTAAGTTTTTTTACAGGTGGTGCGGATTTGTGTTATCTATATTTTTTATAATTTTTTATCAAAATATGACTTATAGTTTTTGAGATATCATTATTTTACTAACTATCCATTTTATTTGTTAATTTTCATTTTAGTTGTTTTCTAATTGTATTATAAGTTTGCAAGTTATTTTTTTTCTAACTTGCAAGTATTTTGTATTTGAGATATTTCTAATATTTTTATTTTTTAATATTTCCCAAAAGTGCATGCGCGCGTGCGCGCGCGCGCGCACACACACACACACACACACACACACACACACACACACACACACACACACACACACACACACACACACACAGAAAAACCATCTAAAAACTGTATAAACTAAGCTAGAAAAAGGCATATATTTGCAAGTGGTTAAGTCTTGAATATTTTATTTGGTGTCTAAAAAAATTTAGATTTTTTTTGCTTAGTTTTTTTTGAAAGTTTTTTTACAAGTTTTCAACTAAGGTCAAGGGGCTAAAATTTCATGAACATTTAACTTTGGTGAATTAAAATAAACAATCACACTTAGATTACATACTCTTAAGAGTTTTTTAATTTTATGCTTGTTCTTTCAAATTTGTTTATTTTTCACAAAATGATTGGATACATGTATGCTCTTCCCCCATCCCCTTTAAGGAACTTGAGTGACAAACAATGCCCTTCATTTTCATTTATGCCTTATCTAAAGGAATGAAAATAATGTCTTTAATGATCTCTTCAAATCCATATGGTTTGGGTGATCTAAATGTGACCCTAAAATATTTTCACTTATATTTTATTTTCATGTATTTTGACTTGTGAGTGGGAGCTCACTTTTTCCTCATAAGTTCTCTAGGGGTGTGTTAACTTGGGGTTTCATCTCCCAACATCGTACCAATCCCAATACATGGTGGGTTATATAAATTAGTTCATAAATACTATGGTTTCCAAAATGCTGAGTGGTTAGACTCTCTTATCATAATAAAAACTTGAGTCAAGTTTGGCTAACCAGGATATTCCACTAAATAATACATAGATAGAATCACTATGCAAAGGAATAGACCATTGAATATTGAGTTAGCTGGTATGAACTCAATTTACATGATTACATATCTAGTTTTAAACATATTTAGGACCATCTAGAAACATTCTTAGACAACCCCATTTTTCATGAACATACTGTTGATGCAGGGCGAGTAGCCTAAAGTTTCATGTCATCATAAAATCTTTTGAGAGAATGGAGGTATAAAAACCCTAATTAATAATTCCATTTTATTTTTGGATTAAAATTTAAAATCCTCTCAAAATCATGTATATATATGGAATTTGACAGTACGATACAACCTTGTTATTTTTAGGATTTAGGATGTTACACTTAAGTGTTTGTGTCATTTTATCCTTTTTTGCATGGTTTTAAGTCTACAACTATTTTTACCATGTCAAAATGAGTCTAGTTTATACATCAATCCTTTGTTTTAGGATGCATTACACTATCTATTTGACACCATACCTTTGCCTTAGTCTTTGGATAAACTTGTTTGTGTGTGTATCAATTGATTGACAAGGGTAACACTACGCTGCCCAATTCTTTCCAAGTTGTGTGCCTTTGAGTCTTAAAAAAAATCATTGATCACATGTTTAAATATTTATATCATAATTATTCATCTTAAATCATTTCAATACTTATTTTCCTTGTGTCCACATTCCAATTTCAAAGTTTGAAACCACGTGTACCTTTTAGATCTCTACTTAGTACCATTATACTATTTATTCTTGTCTAACTTGTTATTTGTTTAATATTTTCACTTGAAATTTCACCCCTTGAGGATATTAAATTATTTACTTATTCAAGTTGCATAATGGAACCACCTCAAGGCTATGGGTGACCCAAATTTGAGGTGGATCTCTAGACTAGGGCTAGTTCCCTTGATGTACCACTATAGATCAAACCTACTACTAACTTTTGGGGGGTGAAAATGGAGAAGTATAAATAAAAACAAATATAATATAGTTTAGGTGATACACCAAATATATGGTCTACTCACACCACTTAAAATGTACTTGAAACCAAAGATAATCCCACACATACACTTCATCCAATTCAACACTCCTATTCTACATCAATGTTTCATGTTTTGATCTCCTTTTCCAAGTTTGTAGGGTCTGTGTAAGGGGAAAAGTGCCCCCTATCTGAGACAAAATAGGGGGAAATTCCCCTATTTTATCTTCAAAAAAATTATTTTGAAGTGTTCCTAAAGTTACCATGATTCTTTCCACAAAAAATTATCCCCTGATAATAAGAGTTTATCCTCTAAACTTGTAAATTCTAAGACTAGTTTTGCCTAGGAAACTGCCAGCATGCATGTTTACCTTAATACTTACCTTGAATGCACCTTGGGTTCAAAAAATAAATCCTCTTGTCATGAATGAGAAAACATAGGATCTACTGTAGGTGAGAATTTTCCCCTATCTATAGATAGGGTATGAGCTTGGGGAGGTCTCAAAACATCTACCCTCTCTTCTGATGATCTCTTGAGCTTTCAAAAGTCTTTTATCCACCATCAAAACTATTAAAGCATGAAGCATGGTTTGCAATTGAAAAAATTGGATGAAAAAAGGTATTTTTGGGTCACATTATTGTAGATGTTACTGACTACCCTCAGTGTGCTAGTAAGCAACTTTGAGAATTCAAATGACTATCTTCCTCTTAACATCCTGATCTCAAAACTTGGTGTAGGTCTTGTTTATGGTAGATGCTTTAATATCACTCACTTTGATGTCTTGATAATTTTGCCAAACATGTTTTATATCATATTGAAAAATATATTAGGCCTTTATTTAGTGTTTTTAGGGACAAAAGCCTTGAATATACCATCTCTTTCCTTCAAATGTATTTCCATCTTCTACCTTGTCAAATTGCTCCCTCACAAAGGTCTATCATGTCTTCATAATATTAAGGACCTAAAATGGGGTTCATATTATGTATCAATGTTATAAATTGAACATTTTAACCTCTATCAAGACCATCTGAAGGTATATGTCTAAGACACCACAATGAGCTATAGTATGAACAAGATGAAACATTTATGAATGTGAACTTTATGCACCTCCCTTAGGCATGTCAATGCATATTTGGCAATGTTGAGAAATTGGAGCACCCTTCCACTTCCCCATATGCCACCATGATGTTAGTAGGGTCATGTAGGTGACTACTTTAACTATGTTATGTAGGTAGAGGCATAGAAGGAGAAAGAATATGTAAGGGTAAGGATTTCAAACCACTTCAAATGCATTATCAATACTCAAAACATCTGAGACAACCTTCCATTCCTTCATATTAATGAGGAAAACTTGCTTCAAGGCACATATAGATGCATATTTTGAGCAAAAGGTATCAAGGATGATCTATGATAAATAAAAATCCTGGAAGAGGCTTATGAGTTCATGAAACCTCCAAAATCAAGAAAATGATGGGAAAACCTATGGATAGGTCCTAAAAAACATACAAAACCATCAACATCATCAAACTAAAGCAAATAATTATTAAACTATCTCAAACACTGACCCTCTTGGATGAAGAAACATAAAACATTGCCTAGATTCTTAATGATGATTCATAAATGAGAATCCATGAAAATTAAACTTATTTCCATGAAAATGAAGCTAACTCATAGTCCTTTCAACCCCCAAGAGCATTCCTCCCAACTTCACCTGTACAAACTGCACTATGCATCCAAAAGTTGACTCTCCTTGGCTTGTAAAGGCAAGAAAGAAAAAAAGGAAACAAAAACTGATATTTTTGACCTTTATTTTGAAAAATAAGTAGTAAGGAATTTTGGGATATGAAGAGGCACATTCCCATGTTTTTAGCTGAAGGTGAGCTTCAAAAGTCTTTACAAGTGCCATTAATGGCCTATTTTCAAGGAGAAACTACCTCTTTCTACATGAAAATGCTTCTTAAACTAAATCTAACTACCTCCTAACATATCCTAACATCCTCAATCTTAAAATCAAGCTTTGTGACAAATATGCTTCCTTGACAAGTCCTTACAAATCATTAAATAAACTAAAAATGTGACCACAAGACCTTTTTTGCAAATGAAACATGGTGAAGGACAAATTTATCACCTAGTGACACCTTGAAACATATAAATGACCATATTAAGACATTTTAAAGATAATTTTGACCTTTGACCATGTTTGACTAGGGTTGACCAGAGTTGACTAGACAAGTATAAGGAAGCTAGGCTTAGACCAAGGCTAGAGCAGGTATGGGTGAGGTATTTAGACACAAATGAGACCATATTAGACATATATGAACCTTTGAAAAAAGTTTCAATATGTAGGGGTTGACCTAATTTGACTAAAAGTTAAATTTAGCCAACATTTACAAAAGCCTAGTTTTTCAAGTTGAATTTAATTAGCCTTGACAAGTTCAAATCCAAACATTGGTTTATTTTTTATTATGCTTTATGTCATTTTAGATTAGACATCAATCTTTATTTTTTGGGTTATGTAACTTAAGTTAATTTTTTATTCAATTTAAAAACTATTATTTGTGCCTAGATTTGGAGAAAATAGCCTATCTTTAATGTGCCTAGAGTTTCATGCCTTATATCAATTAACCAAGTTCATGTTTAAATTTGAGTGCCTAGTTTATGCAAAAGTGTTTCTAATTTGTTAGATTAAACTTCATACCTAGTTTTTCTTAAAGTCTAGTTATTGTGCCTTTTCCAAAAGACCTAGCATATGCCTATTTTGAGCCTAGATTTTGTGGCTTCTCCAAAAGACCTAGCAACTTTTGTTTTCTTAGATTAGATTTGTTTGGAATACTTTGAACCTAGAGTTTGGCATTCTAGTTTTATTTTATCCACTTGAAATTTTGTTAATCCATTTAATGTTAGACATTTGATGTTAGACTATTTCATATCAAGTTTTAGTATAGACCATTTTGGAGATGCAGCTCCACCATTCAACTAAGTTATACTATGTTTGGACCATTTGTCCTTTGGACCTTATTTCTTAGAGTTTTTAGAACTCTAGGCCTATTGTGAAACATTTATCATTAAGTTAGATATGTCTCATTATACTCATAACAGAGCCATTTAAAATCTAATTTATGATGTTGTAGTCACACAAATTGACTTTGATCAAGACCCCTATGGTGAAGAAGTGGTTTGTGAGATGAATCCTTATCCTCCTTACAATACTCAATATGGGGAACAAAGCCAAGATCCTCAATATTAGTATGTGATGATACCTTATTTGAGTTAGTTAATGTATGATGTTCTCCATTTAACCACTCATGGTACCCAATCCACCACCTATACCATTAATCATCCTTTGGCTTGTGTGAGCAACCAAGCTTCACAACACCCCACAATTACTATTCTAATATCTCATCCTTTAGCTCACGATAGTAACCAAGCTTCACCATGCCCTACCATTACCATTCTAGGATGTCATCCTTTGGTTTGTGTGAATAATTAAGCTTCACCATGCCCCATCATTACTATCTTAGGACCTTGTCCTTTGACTCATGATAGTAACCAAGCTTTGATATTCCCTACCATTACCATTCTATGGCCTCATTCTATGACTTGTGCAAGTAACCAAGCTTTGTAACACCCCATCATTGCTATCCCAAGACCTCATCCTTTGGCTTTTGATAGTAACCAAGCTCCACAAAATCTAAGGATTACCATTACATGACCTTGTCCTTTGGCTTGTGTGAGCAACTAAGCTTCTCAATGCCCCATCATTACCATCATAGGACCTCATTTTTTGGCTTGTGATAGTGTTTCTCTCAATTTTAGTTTATTTTTTAGTTAAATAAGAAGTAAAAAAATAATTATGGGTATGGTAGAAAAACCTATTTATTTGTACACATGTGAACTAGATGATTGTGAAGAGCTCTTATTTATCTTGGGAAGAATGACCTATAGATAAGAAAGAACTAATGAAAAAGGGTTGTTAGATGGATAGGAAGGTGGATTGCTTAGCATGAGCTAGATCTAAGAAGAATGAGCTTAATAGGAGGCTATCAATCCACTCTTTTAGAATGCTTAAGTTGAAAGAAATAAAGATGAAGTACTTACATCAAATGACATAAAATATTGAAAGGGAATGCAAGAAGAAAAAATGATTGATAAAGGAAATATACTAATTAAGCAAATAATGGGTCAATACTAATGCTAAATAGGTCAAGTTGAGTTGATAACATAGGTGGGGTCTCTGTGAATAAGTAGAAGTTTAGAAAATGGAATTTGGGTGAAGGTAAGTAGGTATAAATAGCTTGATATTATTTCCTACCATAGTGACTATTGATAGTCAGAGTGATCATTGGCAATTAAGGTGTCTGTCGGTGGTTAAGGTGATCATCAGTGGTTAAAGGTGACCGTTGATGGTTGGGGGGACCATTGATAATTACTATGGGTTTTGAGGGTGTTTAGAAAAGAGTCTAGTTTAGGTTGTAAAAGGGGTCAGTAAATGGCTAGAAGTCTAGTTAGGGATGAGAGGTTAGAAGGTATGATGCAGAAGGGTCTGATTTAGGTAGATATGTTAGGATCCAAATAGATAAACTTGAAAACTAGAAATATACTTAACTAGTTGCTTGATTATTAGTAGCTGATCCAAAGTAATTTTGGTAGAGTAATGGTAATTTTCCTAAAGAATAGTTTTGATAGAGGTTTAGGCCTTTGTCCTAGTTGTTGACTTGCTAGAAGAAGACATGTAAAGAAGTTCTTAATGCTAAAAACTCTTGATGATTACTAGTTAATAGCTTGATTATCTGATTGCTAAATTCCTGGATGAATGGATTGATTAATCCCTTTTCACCTCTTACTCCCCTCCTTTTATATTCAAAGAGATATGGAGGTAGAAGGTTACATATGAGTTTTTGTTGGTTGATGTGATGCAGTAGCTTTTTATTCATATTAAATTTTGATGTGTTAGCTTACACATAGTTTGAGTTGTCTTTGTTCAGATGGGGAAGACCTGACTATTGATGGTCAGAGTGACTATTAATGGTCAAGGTGACCATCAGTGGTCAAGGGTTGGAGGTTAAGTAGGGTAAAAGGGTAGGTTAGCGAGTTGGGTTTAGATAGTTTAGCTAAAATAACTTAGGGTCATAGTTAGAGGTTGGGTAATGGTTCGATCCAGGGGTATTTTGACATCTAAGACCATTATGTGTGGATTTATAGTGTCTAAAATTTGACACTTTTTGTTATGCAGTTTGTGTTAGCAAGCTATAAAATAAAATTAGATTTAAAGACAAAGGTTTGGTTTCCATGAATATGGGAGGAGGTGTTCCCCCTCAAATTGAGAGTCGATGAGGTGAAACCAAATTAGGTGTAGGTTTGATAAGCAGTTATGGTGAGTCATGAGGTTGGTGACAAAAGGGTTGGGAATTTGAAGTGAAAACATGTGCACAAAATGTGATGAAGGTTTGATAGCTAAGATTGAACATAGATTGAGTTACCATGGTTGGTAAAAATAAAAGTTTCATTCTAGAAGGACTGGTGATGGGTTAACTAGGCCACAACATTAGGCATAGTTGATCGGGTTATTCCTATCAAGTCTCCTAGATAGGGTTGATGTTTTTTAGGTATTCAAGGTAGGAAGTACTCTTGAGAAAAATGTAAATGGTCTAGCATGTAATGGGTGGTGTAAATTCAAATGGTCAACATGGAAATTTTGGTCAGTGCGGTCAAAAGGACCAGGTAGGTTCATTGCAAAATGTACAAAAGTTTAGGCCAAAATGGCCAACATCGAGGTGGACATGGTTAGTATGGTAAGTGGATAAGGTGGTCTCAAAAATGTGGAAATAAGGTGTTGGTGCCAAAAGTGTGAAAGGAGGTCTTGATTTTTAGTGGTTAGGGGTCTTAAAATTAACCATTGATGATCACCTTGACTATCGACAGTCAAGGGGAAACCCTAAAAGCATAGAGGACAAAAAGTGAAAAAGAATTGTCATTTTCACTTTTTAATTTTGAATCTCTTAACTCATATGCATTTATAACTTTAGAATTTTGTAAAAGAGTGCTGATGAGGTGGTTATTGAGTAGTAGATTGGGTGGAGTTGATTTTTAAGTTGATTAAGGATGCAGGGTGGATAGGGGTGTGGCTAGGCAATGGGACCTAGGATTCCTCCTTGACAATGGTGAAGGAATGAGGTAGGGGATATATTGAATTGATAGGTTAGTTTGATTTTAGTCATTTGGGTTGAATTTGGTTGATTGGTGATTGGTTTGGGGGTTTTAGGGTTTTTACTTGGTTTTTAGTTATGTGTTGTTATTGTGAAAATTTATGGGTGAAAAAGAATTTTGAAGGGTAGGTTGGTTGTGGGTAGGGTGGAGGACATAGTTACCTCAATTAGTTTTTGGATATGGGTGGTTGGGTAGGTTTTTGTGTAAGGTTGGGGGTTTTTGGCTAGTGGTTATACATAGTGACCATCGATGGTCAAATCTAATCATTGATAGTCATAGCCAACCATCAATGGTCAAAGATCATAGGCCAAAGGGCTAACCAACCATCAAAATTAATAATGACCATTAGTGATTGAACAAATGGTCAAGGGTTTTTGACAAAAGGTTTAAGGCAATAATTTGAGGTACAGTATTGTAAGATTAGAATGTAGTTATGATAATAGGTTAAGGGTAGCTAGGCTGTAAGGTAGGTTTAAAAAAGAGGTTGATAGAGTTTATAAGGGGGTAAATAGGTGTTATTAGGTAGGATGAATGAGGTGAAAAAGGGTAAAGTCTATTGGAAAATTAGTTTATAGAAAACTAAGTGTGTTTGCCATATTGAATTTTATAGGCATGAGACCAAATCATGATGCAGGATTGGGTTCCTCAGATTTTTGAAAAGATCCACCATGGGATGATAGATGATGACTGGGTGCACATGGAGGAGGTTGGCCTTGGTGTGATGATGCACTTGCAACATGTGTTGTGAGATGTGGCAATGATCATGGCCCTTATTGAGAGATGGGATCTGAAAATGAATACTTTTTCCTACCAATTGGTGAGATGACAATCTTGCTAGAGGATGTACATAGGATCAAATGACTATCAATTTAGGGGGAGCCAATATATCACATTAAGAGAGATGAGAGAGATGAGCACATGGAACTCCTATATGGTGAGGATAATGCCTTCACTAGGTGTCATGCCAGAGGCTTTAGTTATGGACATTTATATCAGAGGGCTAGAGATGATTAGAGGTTGATGAATATGATGATGATGATGATGATGAAAGTCTCATGTTTTGCATTGCCAGATTTGAATAGTGGGAGGTTTCTATATTTATTGGTAGGAGTGTTGGTGGAGATATTGTTGGAAATATTGTCATTGATGTCAAAGGTCTAATAATATTGGTGACAAAGGTCCCATAGCATTTAATGTCTAAAGGTGTTTTTAATATTCATATCTTGGCTAAAGTATGTTAATATTAATGAATGTATTTTTTGGTTGCATAAAGTCAAAAGAGGGCCCATGAGGAAGTCAAAGAGTCACCAAGTAAAGACAAAAGAGGGAAAGGATGCATTTTCCCATGAAGGGTCACCTTGAATAATTCAAAGAGTCATGAAATAAAGACAAAAGAGGGAAATGATGCATTTTACCATGAAGGGTCACCTTGTGACTTTTCATATGAAAGAATTCAAAGGGTCATGCAAGTTTGGTGCCATTTTCCATGTGAATTGAAAAGTCACAAAGGGTGAATGCCAAAGGTCATTTGGAATGCTATAAAATGAGGCTTAGGAAGCCATTTGTAATAAGCATGGAAGTGAATGGTTTTATCTAGCTTAGAAGAGTAGAGGAGAGAAGAGAAAAGAGAAGAGATATAGTAGTGTGCTATCATTTTTTGAGAAATAAACATTAAGAGATAGTTTGTGTTTTATACACAAAGGGGTTGGTACTCCTATGGGTTGGTGCTCATAAATCATTACTGTGTTGGTGCTCAACAAAGGGGTTAGTGCTCCTATGGGTTGATGCTCACAAATCATTTCTATTTTGGTGCTCAACAAAGGGGTTGGTGCCCCTATAAGTTGGTTCTTGTGAACATTATAAACTTGAGTTGGTGCTCATTTATATATTTGAGATTGTTATCTATGGTTTTTACCACTTTGGGTTTCCATGTAAAATCTAGTTCTCTCTCTCTCTCTCTCTCTCTCTCTCTCTCTCTCTCTCTCTCTCTCTCTCTCTCTCTCTCTCTCTCTCTCTCTCTCTCTCTCTCTCTCTCTCTCATGTGGTGCATGTTATTGCTTTCAGTTTTATTGCATATCTTGAATGTGTGATTAAGTGGTTAAAGAAAAAGGAATTTGATTAAGTAAAAGATATATCCCATGCTTAACAATTGGTATCAGAGTAGATTATTTTGGAAAGAGTTTAACAACTTGAAGGTAGATTAGGGAAAACAAAAGATGGCCAAGTAGCTAAGTAAGGAGAATCAAGAGTTGAAATATATGGTCAAGGCTCTTAAGGAACAAGTATGTATCTTGGAGTCTAAGTTGGTTTTAAAAGAAAAAGAAGATAAGATGTCTATTTAGGATCTCAAGAATCAACTAGAGGCTGCATATTCAAGTTTGAGATCAAGAGAAGAAAAACATGATGAAAGTGAGGATGAAGCTAAGGTGAATCTAGAAGAACTTATTTGTGCCTTAGAATCATTAGAAGCTGTTGAGAAGAAGAATCAAAGATTGAAGTGTCAGATCAAGAAAAATGAAAAGGAGTCAAAGGAAATAATTGAATATCTACAAGCACACTTTAAAGAAGCCAAAAGGAATGAAAAATATCTAACATCATAGTTAACAAAAGTGAAGAATGTGAAAGGTATGTTATTTAAATTACCTCTTTAAAAGAAGATATTGAGAAAGAAGTTAATGATAAAGTAGTCAATGATTCAAAATTTGAGGATAACACTAACATGTTGAATAAGATATTAGAAAGTCAAAATTTAATATTAGATAAGATAGGTATTGGATTTGAAAAGAAAAAGAGCTATGCTGAAGCTCTTGCAAAAGAGAAAACAAAAATGGAAAAAGTGAAGAATACATAAGACATCTAAACAAAGAAGACTGGAAGGAATAAAACTACAAAAGACAATCAGGACAAAGTTACACAAGCAGGTTATATGTTCATGGTTATTGTTTTTATTATAATGGATATGGTCATAATAAAATAGATTGTTAGAAAAGAGAAAACTCTTTTAGAAACAAGGAGAAGGAAACTCATGTAGAGTCAAGTAGAAGCCACAACTCTTTTGCTCCTCTGTTAGAATTTGATGAAGAGGCCATAATATGTTACAAGTGTAACCATTTTGGACACATAGCCTAGCATTTTAGAAGCATGTTTGAGTCAATCAAGAAGGATCAGAGTTTCAAGGCTCCATTCATCAAGAAGAAAGGTCAGATAAATTCATGGTAGATGAAACAACCTAAATATTATGTGTTAGTTTAGATAGCTTTGCATGCAAGAAATGAAGAACAACCATGGTTCATTGACAATAGATGTTTGAGGCACATGATAGGAGATAAGAGGAAGTTCATAACTCTAAAGAAGATCAATGGTGGCATAGTCCTAGCATGCTTAGTAAGTTGTCTATAAAAGTTGGAATTATGGTAAATTCATGGTAAGGATAGTATGGGAATGAATAAAACGTCAAGGTTGGCAGGGTTCTATTAGAATATAATATTAGGTTTCCTTAATTAACTACAATAGTGGACCTATATGATACACCATTCGGGTCATATGATGTGATCCTAGGAGTTGACTGGCTTGTGAAACATAAAGCTAAGGTTGACTACTATCTAAATAAGGTTGAGTGTCAAGCTGATTTTGGAAATTAGGCACAACTTTAGGATGATAAAAGAGAGTTGAATCTTAGGCAAATTTATGTAATTTAACTTCAACAATCTCATAAGAAGGGATGTCAAGCATTTATTATTAAGATAACTGAGATGAAGGAATATAATGAACCATCCATCAAGGATTATCCTTTTCTAAGGAAGTTTTAAGATGTGTTTCTAGAGAAATTACCTTGATTACCACCAAAATGTGAGTTTGATTTCTCAATAGACATCATACTTGGATCTAAAACACAATCTAAGGTATCATATAGAATGAAAACTTTTGAATTGGTTGAGTTGAAGGCTCAACTTTAGGAATTGTTATAAAAAGGTTGATTTGACCATGTGTGTTACCATAGGGTGTACTAGTAGTATTTATTAAGAAGAAGGATGATACTCTTTAACTTTGTATTGATTATAGGATGTTGAACAAAGCAACAATCAAGAATAGATATCTATTGCTTTGTATTGATAATCTTTTTGATCATATGTGAGAGGAAGTCATATTTTCTAAAATTAATCTTAGAATAGGGTATCATCATTTGAGAATCAAAGATGATGATATTCTGAGAATAACATTCATAACTTGATATGGGCACTATGAGTTCATAGTGTTACCTTTTAGGTTGACAAATGCTCTAAAAACATTTGTGAATCTCATGAATAGTGTGTTTAAGGATTATATAGACAATTTTGTATTGGTTTTTCTTGATGACATCCTCATATATTCTAAGGATGAGGAAGAAACATCTTTAGCATCTAGAACTAGTTTTATAGAATTTACATAAGCATAGGTTATATGAAAATCTATCCATGTGTGCATTTTTTAAAAATTAAGGACAATCTCTCAGACAAATTATCTCTATGATAAGAATTTTAGTATATTTATTAAAGATAAGTTCCATAATGGAATGGCTAGCACCCAAGAATTTGTATGAGGTAAGGATAATCATATTATTAGCTTGTTATTTCTGGAAATTTGTTCTAATTTTCTCAAAGATAGATAATCCAATTAACTTTGTTTAGTATGTGACTCAAAATTTTGTCTTGTTAGACAAGTGTGAGAAAAACTTTTAGGATATTAAAAGGAGGCTTACTTTAGCACTAATGCTAAGAGTTCCTGATTATAATGATCAATTATTAGTGATCATAGATGCATTTAGGAACTGACTTAGAGAAGTTCTTATGAAGGATGGTTTAGTTATAGCATACTAATATGTAAAAATTAATCCATATGAGGTGAATTATGCCCCTTATGATCTAGAACTTCCTAAAATAGTGCATGCCTTACAAGTTTGGATGCATCAACTTGGGACTCAAGTACATTTTTATCTAACCTAATCTAAATACATGTCAGAGATGATGGTTTGAATATTTATATGATTTCAATTTTGATATTAACTATATTAAGGGAAAGATAATAGAGTTATTGATTCTCTAAAATATAGAAGGTACACAACATCTATGGATACTATCAAGAGTACTTTCCAAGATCAAGTAATTAAATTCTTGTTAGGAGATGAATTCTATGATTAGGTCATGAAATAATGTTAGAGAATGATTAGAATCCTAGGTATAAAGGATTAAAGATAGATAGTGATGGTATTTTTTAGGTACAATGGTTGGATATGTGTGCCTAATATAGAGAATATGAGGAACATATTGCTAAAGGAACTACACAATACCCCATGTTTAGGAAATATAGGTATAACCAAGGTCATGGTTGAGCTAAAAACTCTCTATTTCTAGAAAGGAAGAAAGAAGGATGCAATGGATTTTATGTCTCATTGTTTGAAGTGTTAGTGTGTGAAAGTTGAACATATGAATCTGAAGGGATTTTTATATCCTCATGATATACTAAAAAATAAGTGTTAAGTTATTAGCATGGAGTTTAACAAAGGGTTGTCATTATCATGGAATTGACATGATATGATATTAGTTGTACTTGATAAACTAACCATGATAGCTCACTTTATACTAGGAAACTTGATAGATGATGCATATATGATTATGAAGATATTCATGAAATAAGTGTATCAAATGCATGGATTTATATAAAAGATCATTTTAGATCGAGACTCAAGAATGAATTCTAGATTTTGGTTAGCTTTAAATTCATCTTTGGGTACATAGTTGAATTTCAAAATTTCTTATCACTTAAAAACTAATGGAGAGAGAGAGAGAGAGAGAGAGAGAGAGAGAGAGAGAGAGAGAGAGAGAGAGAGAGAGAGAGAGAGAGAGAGAGAGAGAGAGAGAGAGAGAGAGAGAGAGAGAGAGAGAGAGAGAGAGAGAGAGAGAGAGAGAGAGAGAGAGAGAGAGAGAGAGAGAGATTTAATCAAGTATTATAATATTTATTTCATGGATTAACAATACAAGTGGTAGGAGTACTTTCCATTGGTTGATTTTTCTTAAAAAAACTTTATTTCACCAAATATTTCACCCTAGACAAGGTTTTTCAAGCCTAATCTAATATCTAGGGAACATTAAGATACCTCTAGTCTTATGGGTTGCCTATAGTATAGGTAGACCTCTAGGTTTAAGGGCTATCTACCTAAATTGATCTTGAAGTGATTATAACCTATGATAACTAATTATTTATGGGAAAAGGGATAGAATTTTATATAAAATGAAACTACTATAAGGGGTTGATACACCTTATGTATTTCCACAAAACCATCATACTTATTTCACTAATAAATAATATCTATAAACTAGCTTCAAATTCTTACGATGTTTTAACATTAGTATTTCAATATAGAGGCGATATGGATGATAAAACTAAAAGTATGTGGACCAGAGGTATGATTACAGATTGTAAGGGAACTTTTACACTTTAAGGGACCCAAATGCACTAGCTACACTCCATATGAACTATTATAATGAGAACTTATTTCAATAGACATGAATGGATAAGGGGAAGTAAGAATAGAAGCTTATCACTAAACCTCACCATTCATCACTTTGCACACTTAGAAAAGATGTATTTAAACTCAAAATTAGATTTATTATATTATTAAAAGGTAAACTACAACATCAAACCAATAGGGCTTCACCATACATGGTGTGGAATTATGAAACAAGAGCCAAGATGTCTAATAATTATAGAATGTGAGAGAAGAGAGAGAAGAATGAAGTCAAAAAGTCATAAAAATAGGTATCAAGTTGAGAGGAGTTATATTTTTAGGATAATGGAATATTAAATATACCATGAAATTTCTCTATGTAAAAATGTTTCTCCAAGTATGAAACTCCTCAAATCTCATGTAAGACTCTTCAAATGCCTATTTAGAAACTTCCTTTATTATTTGGACTTCCTTGAACATTCCAATGTTGAATAGGAATATATAAAATAATTTCACTATGAATGAGGTGTTATAAATAGGATTGGATGTGTTCCTAATCATAATTCTTCTTTTGGATAGGTGTTCTCATTATTTATAGCCATACTCACCCTTATTTTACTCATCCTTCACACTTGGCACCAAGGTGACCTCCAATTTCTTAAACCAATTCGTAAAAGAGGTGGTATGACACATATAAAGAGTATTTATGTCCTTAGATTCATCAATTAGAACTTAAAAGGCCTCCCAATTAGATTAATCACCTTTTCACTTGGTGATCACTCTTCATTCACTATGTTAGCTTGGACTAGCTCAAGTGAAGGTACTTGTAGAGGTAATTATGTGTTTTTATGAATCAAGAGATGAATATTAGGAGTTAGGTTGGGTAACATTATAAATCCCACAGTTATTCTCATACTTTTAAACTCTTTTTTACCTACAAAACATCAAAAGTTAAGAAAATCCATTTTGTACCCTATCTATACAAATATGGTACAAGTCAATTATAATGGGAAGGATACCTATCGATCCATCTACAAGTTCAAAGAATTTACATAACCAAAATAGATCATATGGATGTCTTTACTTCCATTTTTATCTATTGGGTCATCAACAAGGGTTTTAGGTAGTTTTACCCCTTAAGGATAAATCATAAAATTATGAAGTCCAAAACCTAAATAAATTCATCTAGATCCTTGTTTAAGACCTTATCCAACACATCCTAACTCCTTATATTCCTATGAAAATCACCTATGTATATATGAGATTTCAAAGATATTTTATTGATTTTTTTCCTACATTTTGCATACCTTATCATCTTCTCAAGTTAATAAATGACTCATTCATGGATTTATCTATAATTAAAATTCTCAAAATCACCTCATAACTCCCCATGGATTTCCTTAAATTATTGTGTATGTTAGTTATACCTTAGAAGTGGTTTTGTACCCCCTTCAGGTAGTAGGCTTAGTTTAGGTCCAATTGGACTTAACTATACTTTGTTACCCATAACCACCTTTAAGTGATTGGTCATGACTGTGAGGCCTTTTACATACTTTTCCATGTTTTTATAAAATATATCCACCTATATTTAAATTTTATAATATTCCAATCATATTTATTTCATCATTCTCATACCTTGCCTACATGCCTTACTACCTGGGATACCCTCTATCTGAGATATAATAGAGGGTACCTACCCTATCTACTTAGTTAAAATAATGATATGGGTGTATTAATGGGATCATGGAGGTACTATTTACAAATTTTCAAGGTTAGGTCACACTTATAACACCTTTAAACATTCCAAAACTCTAAGGTAGGATCTATGTAACACTAACTATGTGAGATTGGTATGTTTACTGTACGTTGTGATGTTGAAGCCCTCCATGCTATATTTTTAATTATATGAAAATTAAATGATATGTTATTATATTTTGAGTATGATTTCAAACATTTCTAACACCTAAATATTTCCACATTATCTCTCAATTCTCATCTTTTCACTTGACTAGGCTTGATTGACATACTAAGTGACTATGTTGTTTACTCAAAAAAGGGGTACCTATAGGTGGAATTTTTGTGTGAGACACTAAATCCTATAATTAAATAAATTATTTTAGTCCTTTAACTCATGTCATACCTTTTTGGGTTGAGACCAACCATGCTTTGGAGTTTTCCAACATCCCAACTGCTTATTTTAACCTACTATCACACTACAGTTAGACTATTAGTGGCCATTTTGGGAACCAAGGGGATGATTTTAATTTTGGAACATGAATATTTTTACCATAGACTTATACTAATAAATTTTATTTCACCTTAATAAACATATATGAACATAATATGTCTATGTTTTGATCTAACACCCAAATTTGTGATGTTATGATATGTCACCCTTATTTGGTCAACCTATAGGTGTGCTTTCTTGGGCCAAAATGGGTCTCTATATATGGTAGTATAGATAAAAACCTTATACTTCAAATTATTTAAATGTATTTCAAGCTCTTAGTACTACCTTCATGCAAAAGGAGTCATTTTTATGCAGATTATATCTCCATTAGGTTTTATAGCATTGAAAAGCTATTTGAGCTCAAGATACTATAGATAACATTGTAAGACATCAGTGAAGAATTGTTTGAGTTTGAAACCCTCCTACATTACTCCCTCTTATTTAAATATTTATGATCTTTTTAAATGTGTTACCCTTACATGTAGAATACAAAATGAAATCAATTAGACCTATCTATACCTTATGAATTTCACTATAGGAAGATCAAAAGAAAGGTGAAATCCCTATTTTGGAAATATTGAGGGAATATGTCTTTGAAACCTTTTCTGCACATATGAGCATGACTCTTTAGGTCTACCTACCACTCTATGGATCCAAAATGATTTTAATTTCACCTTAAATACTTCAAGACATTAAATAAGGTGTCAAACATATCCATGTAACACTCTCAAGCCTCTGAATGATCCACATGTAGGTGTTGGTCTGTAGGACACACGGCAAAATTTTTAATGTGTAAGAACATGTTATCTTTTCTAAGAACAAACTACCATTAGATTGCTCAAATATATGATTTAAAGTTTAATAAATATCTCAATACTTTGAAAACCTCTTTATTACATCATCATGGTGATGTGGATATCTCCTTACCTGCATGTAGATGAACACTTACAAGAAAAGTTGATTATGTTATCTTTTCTTGACTACAACATTCATGTGAGACATTTTAAAACTAAGATTGAAAGGAGAGGTTATTAAAAATACATGGGAGACATTAAACACAACATATCACCTTCATTCAAAACCATTACAAGGACAAGAATCTTTTGTAATTGGTGAAACCTATCTACAACATAACAATGGTGCTTCTACTAGTAGGATAGAGTATTTGTGATCTTAAACTCATATCTACATATGAAAAATAATTGAAAATCATGAAATAAGGATGTTCACATCTTTTTAAATATATTATAATAAGTGGTTTGTATGGACCAACTCAGACAAGGATAAAACTTGTAAGGTGTGGGGATTAACATGTAAAAAGAGATAGTTAACTTCTTAGCATTAATTCATAAATCATAGGAAACCAATATTTTAAATATTTACATGAAATGGAAATGGAGCCAATGTGATAACATCACTTAGAGGCATTTTAATTGAAATAACTCCTACTATCTGTACCATGAAGAAACATGTTGACCATTTTTGCATGCCAATCGGAGTGATGGAGAAGTAGAATGGTTTCAGACCAATTTTGAGATTTATAAATTAGATAAATCATTGGATTTAGTTTATATACGTTTAAAGGTCATTTTAGGATCTTGCCACATGTTCTTCAATTCTATAAAAGCTGTACAACTAGCTTAAACTGACCAAACTACCACTTTTATTCTTATTTTGATACTACTACAATTTTAAATTATAAACTAACATGTATGACAAGGTAATAACATTAAGTATGTTTAGAAACACATATAAAATTTTTACATCAAGGTAAACCATAAAACTCTCATAAATGACTTAAAATATGACCCCTAACATGATATAGGCCTAAAAGTGAATATGACTAAGGTAATGACACATCAATTGACCTTTATAGGATTAATAAATCCTCTATACAAGTTTTTACCTATAGGGGGTTGACCTATTTTGAATTGTGGTGAATATAGTCAACATAACTCATACTAATCAATGTTGAAGATGGCTCCATTTGAGGCATTATATGGAAGGAGGTCAAGAAAACAAATTAGTTGGGACATGTTAGAGGATAGGGTAATATTTGGACTTGAGATGATTGTGTAAATGGAAGAGTAAGTCAAGATAATCAGGTAGAGGTTAAATGAGGCCAATGATAGACAAAAAAGTTATGTTGATCTGAAGAGAACAACAAGGTAGTTCTTTGTAGGTGATAAAGTGTTTCTATGGGTTAAGCCTCAGAAAAGATCTATTAAATTCTAGAAGTTAGTAAAACTTTCACTTAGATATGTGGGACCCTTTGAATTTATTGAAGTGGTAAATCCTATAACATATAGGCTTGTATTGCCACCAACTCTAGTTATTTTACATTATGTCTTCCATGTGTCTTATCTTAAAAATTATGTTGTTGATCCTTCACATGTTTTGGATTGGAATGATTTATAGGTTTTGGATCTACGGGTGGTCACAGTAGAACCAATCAAAATAATTGACACTCGTAAACTCAATTTGTGTAATAGAGAAGTGTCATAGTACAAGGTCCATTGGGACTAATATTTTGAAGATAATTCCACTTGGGAAGATTATGATGAGTTTTATAAGTTGTTTCCACATTTGTTTACTTGATATGTTACTTCATATTGTCTATTTTATATTGAGTAATGTTTAAATTTTATAACTTATGTTTTAATAAGTGTCATCAGGATGATGACAAGCTTTAGGGAGGAAGGATGTCACATCATAATTTTTCTCTAAGACTAATAACCTATTTATTCATGGATTTTTATGGTTATTATTTGATTTGCTACTATTTAGTTAAAGCTTGATTTCATATGCTGATTATGGGTAGTTATATATTGCTTAATTTATATGATTGATTAGCTATGAAGTCAAATATACTTTTATATTTTGTACATGATGATCATGTTTTTTAGTTATTATAGTAGTATATTATGAATTATATATTTTTTGGGATAACTACCTTCATTTTCATGAGGTGGATGCAAGATAGATCCATACCTCAAAGTGTGGCAAAGGGAAGGCATCATCAGAGAGGGTGGCATAGATGGAGGTGTTGGGGGATGATAGAGGGAAAGGTTAGAAAACCCACACACACACCAAAAGTAGATTAATATGTTTTGATCAGTGTTTATTTTATATATATTTAGTATGCCTCTAATTAATAATATACTTTTGCTATGATCTTGATTTTTTTTATGCTTATGATGATCCAATTTTCTAATTTCACTTATGGGTGTCACTTAAATTGATTCGCATGATGTTATTATTATTTTGAACGAGTGAATATGTGTATGTATTAATATGACTTACTATTATCTTGGATATAAATGAGTATAATAAAATAGTGTTTTATTTTGTTTCATTTCTATAGTAGTATATATATTATATTACTTTGATTGATTTATGTGTTGAGATGATTAATATGATTAGAAGGTAATTATTAATATGAGTAAGATTATTATTATTTATAATAATTACATAATCTAATGTTAATTCAAATATCAATAGTTTCATTGTTAAAAGATAATGGGAAACATCATTATGTTTGATTTTGTGTTGAATAAAGTTACAATATTCATATTTCTAAATAATGGTTATATTATTCAAATGACTAGGTGAATTCATTGTGTTTAAGAAATGTGTTTATGACTTATAGTGAAGGTATAATTATTTGATAGTGGTTATAATTTTTGAGGGATTTGTAAAAGTTAATTTAATGATGTTAATGATTAGTTAAAATTCCTGATTTTATTGTTAATAATAATGCTTAGAGGATTTAGTGAAGTCAATAGACATACATAATTTTAAAGGAAATTATAATTTTTATTATTTTGTTTAATCATATAACATTTAAGACATTAGGTTTAAATAGATAATTGACTTGAGATAACAAGATATTATGCAAATAACCACTGAGGTTTAGGGATTTTCACATGAGGAATGATGTAGTGACTTTTAGAACTATTAGTGTTTGATCATGCATCAACTGAGTCACTACTATGGTTAGAAAGAAAGGTGGAATTATGGTAACATGCATGAGGTTAAAAAGAGGTGAAAGAGGTTGTGATGACCACACATGACATGATAGGTACACAAGAAAGAAGGGGGTTTTGAGATAGAATAAGAAGCAATACAAAATTTTGGCATAATTGACTTCTTTTACTAGGTTGGTTTTGTATTTACATTCATAAATGGAATACTGGTAAATATGTTATTAAGGGTTTTAGATAATTTTAGTTTAAATAAATTATTAAACAAGATAAATGTTTATCCCTATAGATGGATCAATCATCCATAAAACCAAGCATATAACCCAGTAAGCCTTAGTTTTGAATGGCTTGGGATTTTGTGTTATTTACCTTACTATATAGAATACCTCAAATAAATTTTTTATTTGTGTATACTTGACTCAAATTTTTAAAACCCTAGGAAAATTATATATGATATAATTATTTATTTAGCTAAGTACATTTACTTAGACTCAATAGAGTCTTTGACTCAGGATGTTTATATCGAACCAATTAGAACAAATTAAACATAAATACATGGATGTAATTCATAAACCCAAATAGGGTATGATTTTATAATTAGGGGGTTTTTAAAGCTAAGAATTTTAATGGATGGTTTGAATCTTGGTTAGTGCATTAATGAGTGTTTTGTTTCTCTGTATGATTATATAATAGCCATGGATTTATTTTCTTTTATAAGACTTGTAGGAAATATATACATATACATGAATATGTATTAGACTTCATTGACGTGTGATATATATACATATCAATGTGTGTGTACATGTGTGTGTGTGTATACATATATAAATTTTCAATTACATATTATGGCATTTGTTGTATAAGACTATGAATTGATTTGAGATTGAAAATTTTTATTGGGAAGTTGATTGGTTATAAATTTATATAAGAAAAATTATATAAGTGCATGTATTATATATATATATATATATATATATATATATATATACAGTGACTATATAATGAAACTCTTAATTAAGCCTTTGGATAGGTTATTTTAAAACTATGAGTTTTGGAGTTTGGTTAGGTTTTGAATTAAGTGGACTATTTTATCAATTTAATAAAATATATAAATATAGTTGGTAGAGTTATTTTACGACTATGAGTTGAATAAAAAATATATAGATAATTATATAGCTGAAGTATTTCTATTTTACTTACTTTATATTGTGAGGAATACAATATTCAATTTACTTTGAACTTAACTGTATTTACTTATAGTTGGGTAAGTCCATAATAGGACTAGGTTCATAGTGAGAATACTTTCCTTTCTATAGGAATTTGCTTACTATAAGATGTGGCTATGTTATTTATAAGTCTGTGTAAAATTTGGATATGCCAAATATAGACTATGAGTTATAAGGATATAAAACACATATATGATTCTATTGTTAACATTAATTATAAACCTTCATTAGGTTATAGGTGTGGTAAGTTAGGGTGGAAAGAGTGGAAGACCTTTAGCAGTTTATAAGATATTCCAATGGTGTGGATCTCCATATCCTAGATATTCATGGAAATAGAGAGAGAGAGGATGAGGAAGAAGAAGATTCAGTAAAATTCGATGGAGGAATAGTTTGAGTTACTGTAGGCCTTATCAGAGGAGATTTATTGTGTAGAAGGTAAAGTAAGACTTTCAAAAAATCTAATTTTAATTTTCAGTCTAAGAGAGAAGAAGTAATGGTAACTTTGGAAGATCTTTAACAATTTCATTTTGAATTTTAATCAGAGTGGGAGGATGTAATGGTAACTATAAAAGACCTTCAATAATTTAAATTTAATTTTCATTGACTAGAAGGAAGTAATAATAGCTATGGAAGACCAACAATTTCATTTTGAATTTCACTCTGAGTGGGAGGAAGTAATGGTAACTATTTGAAGACTTTTATCAGTTTCAATTTGAATTTCAATATGAGTAGGAGGAATCCATGCTAACTATATAAGACCTTTAGCAATTAAAATTTGAATTTCAATCTAAGTAAGAGGAAGTAATGGTAACTATGGAACACCTTCAACAATTTCATTTTGGATTTAAAATGGAGTGGGAGGAAGTAACGATAACTGTATAATACCTTCAAAAAATTATTTTGATTTTCATTCTAAGTGGGATGAAGTAACGATAACTATGGAAGACCTTTATAAACTAAAATTTTAATTTTAACTTGTGTGGGAGGAAGTAATGGTCACTATGGAAGACATTCAATAAATTCAATTTGAATTTAAATCTAAGAAAGAGGAACTAACTATAATTGTGGATTATCTTTATCAATTTGAAGTTCACTTTTATTTCATCAAAGGGAGAAAAAGGAGTAGAAGGAGAAGGAGACTTCTCCCAGTAGGACATGGATGAGAAGGAAATCAAGGGCAAGGAGGAGATGAAGATGTCTTAGTTCTAGGTGGACTAGGGTTATTCCATTCCACAATTGATATCCCCCATAAATTTGAATGAAAATCGGCATGGGAGAGTTTCAGTGTAGAAGACCTTCATCATTCTAAATTCTAATTTATGTAGGAAAACAAAACACCTATTTTGACATGGATGGGAACAAGAGTAGAAATTTACTTCTTCCAATAGGATGTGGGTGAGAAGGCAAAAAAGGGACATGAGGAGATGAAGATGAATTAGATCTGGGTGGACTAGGGGTTATCCATGCCATCATCAACATCCCCTTTAAGACTGAATGGTAGGCTAGATGGGAAAGAATCAGTTCTATAGTCAAGTGGAAGGGAGCTTCTAGGTGTAAATTGAAAAATAAAATTAGAGCAAAAGTTATTCAAATCACCTATTGGGTTTCTTCAAGAGCCCTTACTTAGGAAAGGAGTGGATCTACTTGGAGATTTTATGAGGAGAGTCGGGTCCTAAAAAAATCTTGGGAGTGGAAGGGGTGGAAGACCTTCAACAGTCTAAATTTTATTTTGATATGAGAAACCAGAACAACATTGGATTTTCTTTTGTGATCCTTCTATGGGGCAGATGATGGAGGATCCCACCCTAGGATCTTGTTTTGGAGTAAGTTTTATATTATATGAACCCACTCCCTTAGTTATTTGAGTGACATGTATATTAGATAATTTTATGATTTAACCCCTTTTAATAGCTTGGAAAATGGAAAAATCCATTTATCCCACTTGAGCACTGTAAGTAATTTGGTTTATCTGTGGTCATTCATTGGGGTATAATATGTAGGATACAACCCTAGGATTTTGTTTTGGGGAAAGATGGGTGTTAGAAGAAATCACTCCCATATTATATTGAATGGCCCGGTTATTAGAGGAAACCATTTTCTAAACTTATCTGATTGCCTATATAATGGAATAATCTATTTACCTCATCCTAAAACTATTAGTGCTTTGGTCTATCTCAAAGTGATTATTTATATGGAATGTTAGTTTTTAGGAGTAATAAACTCTATGGAATTCCCTTTTTAGGTTTAGGAGGACCATGTTTTTAGTGGCCTTCTATAGTTTAAGAGTGGATGTAAGAGGAGCCCACCCTTGGTCTCAGCATGTTACAAGATCTCATGGAATTAAATTAGTGATGGATGAAGCCTTTTAGGGGGATGTTATTTTATTTAGTCTTGCTTGGTAGTTTGAAGGTTGGGTGGAAGGCCTAGGTGGAAGAAGACCTTCTTCTTTAGATGGTCTTTTATCTTGTAGTGTCCTTAAGAACGATATGATAAAGGGAATCTAGCCTTTGAGATTCATTATTTTGTTTCATCTTTTTATGTAATGGTTGTGGGAAACTTAAAAGCCCCTTGATATGATTTGTAATGGTTGTGTTTATAAGTGGGAAGATAATCCCACTTGTTATGATTCAACTGTGTAGTGGCTATGCAGAAGACCCAGGGGGTGGAAGACCTCCTTTTTCCAGTTTAACTTATTTTTTATAGTTTTCTTCTTGGTATGTTTTACCAAGTTGTGGGAGCCTTAAATATCACTTGTTTTTCCAAGGTTGTATGCACCTTTACTTCTCTTATTAATGTTTATGGGAGCCTCAAAACTCCCTTGTTATACTTTAAACAGTTTATGAATATTTATGGGAAGATAAACCCACTCATTATAACTCCATTGTATAGAGGTTGTGTGGAAGACCTTGGTGGTGGAAGACCTTCTCTAATGGATCTTCTACTTTGCATTTACCTCATAGAAGACATGACAAAGGGAGATAGCCCTTCGAGATTCATTATTCAGTAACATATTTATTTACTATAGGTTATGAGATCCTTTAAACTCCTAGTTATGGGAATCCTTAGAAACCTCATGTTCTCTAGTCTTGTCAAGGTTGTGGTGCTATGTACCTAGGGATATGATATATTAATGTATATGGGTTGATGGAGATGTCAACATGTGGAACACATCCCATTATTTAGTATATGGGTACAATATATTAGGATAATAGAGTAAACTATGGAATTATTACATTGGGTAATGGTTGGCCTATAGTGGGATTAGGAGGATACCCATCCATGGGTTAGGAGATGATTATCATGGTAAAGATATCAAGTAAGCATTGAATATTCTATTGTAAGAGGATATTAAAGGTTGTCCCCTTGAAGAGACATTATGGAGTTATTCCTTCCTAAAGGATTATTACATGGTGTTTCCCTACCTTAAGGGTATTTTTTCATATATTGAATCATATCAAGTGGTATCAGAGCTTCAATTTGGGCAATTTCTGTGGAGCAAAACCCTAGTTTTTTTAATCAGAAGTAAATTTTGATTGGTTGATAAATTTTCCACATTTTTTTTTACTGAATATGGATAGTATTTCAAATAAGTCACAGTAAAAAAATTGAGGTTTTTTTATTATTTTTGAGAGTTATTACTATTTTAGGGTTTATACTAATTTTACTATATCTTCTGAAATATAAGGAATTTTTATTCAAAATTTTTATTGGAGATATACAAAGACATAAGAAAATCACAGTAAAAATTTCAAAATTTTTTGAGTTGTTTTGAGTGAATTTTTGTGATTTTATGGCTTTTCATAGATTTAATCTACAAATAAAAATTTGTGACATTGTTTCACAAAATTTTGACTGAGGTTACAATATCATAAGAGGAAGATATAGTAAAAATTTGGGACTTTTTGGATCAGTTTTGTATGATTTATTGATATTTTATGGTTTCATGAACCCTAATTTTTTTATGGATCATGGAGTTGCAAAAAGTTTCAGGGGAAGATGATGTTGATGCTAGAGAATGGTGGCTCCTTTTGGAGAATCATTTTTTAAAAACTTTTGAGCAAAGATGATTACTTCCTTTTTTGTCTCGGCCTACACTACATTGGTTTGATCAGTTGAAATGTATAGAAAGGTTTTCTTCATGGAAAGAAATGGAATAGATATTTTTAGATCACGGAAAGAAAATAATATCAAAGACGTTCAAGTAGATGCTAAGAATATTTCAATATTTGAAGATCTAAAGCTCATTATGGAAAAATATGTTTTGCATTTAGATTTTTATGCTTTGGATATGGATGATGTGGATATAGTTCTTGGATATCCATGGTTAGAGACTTTGGGGACAATGAATATTAATGTTCATAAAAGGTTCATGAAGTTTTGGTATAGGAAAGAGAAGATCACTTTACAAGATATCATAGTTAAAAAAGCACCAATAACAATCCAAGTAGATCATGAGGATGAGTTTGAAATAAGTGATGAAGATCATGATGAAGATTCAAATGATATAGATAAAGACACACTAGAAATGAATACTTCATCTACTCAAGAGACAATGAAGGAAAAGGTAGAAGAGGTGAAAGAAAAGGTGGATAAGGTCAAGGTATTGGAAAAGGTTGAGGTATATAGACACCCACATCATCATGAGAGAAAAAAATCATGGATCCAGGTGAGGAAGTGTCATAACAATAATTATTTTGTCTATATAGTAAAAAAAATTCCAATCATTATGGATATGCATGGAATCTAAATAAAAAATACTATGGAACATGGAATGAATGGGGAAATAACTATGACTATGCATGGAATAATACCTTCTATGGTCATGGTTGGAATCAGAGTAGTATAGAAGAATATGGTACATGGAATAAAAAGAGGAATATTTATGCTTGGATACCAAAGTAGTATAATTATGATCATGAATGAAATTAGATGAGGGTAATGGAATTTAGAAACAAGCTTGGAGATATATCACCTACCAAGATCACATATATATGGCTAGATGATTGAGATTGGAGACAAGTGTGCAATTATTTGAAGCACACTCATTATCTAGTTTCTTCCTATATTTCGAGGATGAAACATGTCAAGGAGGGAAGTAATGATATGTACCTAGGGATATGATATATTAATGTATATGGGTTGATGGAGATGTTGACATGTGTCACACATCCTCTTAATTAGTTATATGGGTACAATATATTAAGATAATAGAGTAATTTATGGAATTAGTACATTAGGTAATGGTCAGCCTATAGTGGGATTATGAGGTTACCCATCCATGGGTTAGATAGATGTCTATATATAGGAGATGATTATCATGGTCAATATATCAAGTAAGCATTTAGTCTTCTATTGCAAGAGGATATTGGAGGTTGTACCCTCAAAGAGACATTGTGGAGTTATTCCTTCTTAAAGGAGTATTATATGGTGTTTCCCTACCTTAAGGGCATTTTTGAATACCTTTAATTCACTTATTAAAGGTTGGGGAACCTTCAAACCCTCTTCAATGTACTCGGTTATTAGGGGGATCCTTTGTTACCCTCTTTGTTGTACTTAGATGTGGGTCCAATTGTCAAAACCTTCACCTCTTTGGTTCATAGCTCTAGTTTCAAAATCATTTTACCCAATCAAATAAAAAAACATTAATTATAAATTAGAGGAGTTTGATATAATGATTAAGTCTGAATTATAGAGTATATGGGATACTTTAGTTTATGGAAATAAGTTTTCTAATTAGGTTATAAAGTATAGTATGCATTTTTAGACTAGTTGTTGACTTATTTAGTTTTATACACAATTGAGTTATTGGCATTTATATATATTTATGGAATACATAAGATTTATTGATATTAGTATACAACCAACATGTGTATACCATGTGTGTGTGTGTGTGTGTGTGTACACTTAGTTAATGAAAATTACATGATTAAACAAATATATGTGGGTATATTTAATTATCATGGCTAAGTTATGGATGTGTTTGACTATTTTGATGAAACATTAAATTATTTGGTATTTAGGATTAAATACTAAACATGTGATGATTATTAGTTTTTGAATTGGCTTATGATTGCACTTTTGATAAGTAAACACTAAGATGGAAATAAACATTATTTAGATGAAATAACAGTCATAGTTACATGATTTAGAAAATTATTATGGGTGTTTTATTATATGTTCAATGTTTTATTGAAGTATTAAATATAATGTATATGAAATATTAAATATAGACCATACTATGTTGTTATATGATTATCTTATTTTTATATTTGTGAAATATGGAACAAATAAATAAGTTGTTGATTAATGTTATTTAATGAATGAAATAACATTTAGAGTTACATGTTATTAATTAGTAACTTTATGTCTAGATAATATCTATACCTGGATAGTATGATTTTATTGAGGAATATTTATGAAATTTATTTATTATTTAGTAATAAATTAGATTATTTAAGATTCATTGCATTTCATTTGATGGATTAAATGTATTTATTTGATATTTTTGTACTTAGCATATTTTATCTTTGCTAATAAGGAACATTCTATTTAAATCTATTGGGTTTTATATTATTATATAATTAACTAAATATTGCATTAATGACCCTAAATGAGTAGTGTGATGGTGTAGTCATATAAAATTTCCAAATTAGTAGTTTGATGTGGTTTGTGGCATGCCATCCATAGGTCATTTTTTCATGCTCTTGAAACCCTTCTAGATGCCATTTTTGCTCATTACCAGTCATCTTTTGAATGATGATTCCACCTCGGCTAAGAAGTACTCCCTATGCCAAACCTATTCCCCTAGGTCCCAAGTCTATAATATAGGATCACCCCATTTGGACTATCATTCTAGACACCAAAGCATCTACTTTTCAGTAGTCCTATCCATTTGAACTTTGAGACCTAATGGTCATTTTCATCTGGTCCTTATTCTTAATTAGGTTGTCCTAGCATGAATACATCTGATCATGACCAATTTTTCCATATAAAAGTCCACTCAAATCTCATTTACAAAAGGGAGGTGACCAAACTTATAAAAAAGGTAAGAATAAAAATAAATCACTAAGGAAAACTTCCATATTATCTACACACAGACACCCATCACATCTACAAACATATTTAGACCCTCAAACCAGTCCCTAGCCACCTCAAACACTATCAAATTGACATTTTCATCTGCATCACACTATTATACAAAGCACACTAGGTGGAAGAACAACACATGGCTTGATCCCTCTTCAAAGTATTGGTATGTAAGAAGCATGCTTACACAAGGGATGTGGATTCCACATTCAATAGATCTTACACACTAACCCCCTATTTATTAAGTGATTCAAATGTTGATTTATCAAGCATGATGGAGGATTAGGGCTAGAAGACAAAATTAGCTCCATAGAGAGTTTCATCAATAACAAGTTCTTGATTTTTCATAGGCACACTCACACAAGAATAACACAACTACCCAAAAAGTTTCAAGTCTTTATTATTAGTTTGGATAACAAAAATAGGAACAAAAAACAATGCTAAACACCAAAGTGTCCCATTTTTGGTGTTCCTATCATTTCACTAAATGAAATCTAGATTTAGGTTAACATCTTCTCAATCCTACATAGCCATTTTCAACATTTGTATCAGCTATCTCAATCTATTTTCAATCTAAGTTATATTTATTCCTATTTATTTATATTTTTAGAAAGGTGAAAAATACAAACAATTTCACAAATCAAGACTGCATTTATTTCTATATTTTATACTAATTTATTAATCTTTAACCTTAACTAAAATAGGAATAAAACTCCATGATTCCTAAAATAGTTAAATCATTTGGTGAATCTGACTTTGTTTGTGCATAAAACCCCTAGAAACACTAGGGATAATTCTTTGCTGATTTTAGCAATATTCTTCTAATTTTTCCTGCATATATAAATTAGAATTTCACATTTAAATTTTTAAAATTCACCATATAAATTTTAAAAATCATTTCTTTCAAAAATCTAGTTGAATATCTAGGTCCATATGCTTTTAAGGTATCACCTTATATGTAAGTGATATTCGTATCCTTTTTATGCATATTAGTTTGTTATTTTTAAGACTTTACATTTATTTTATTTAGTAATTTCTCTCCATCTCATTTTTCTTATTACAACTTATTGAAAATATTTCAATCCACTTTCACTTTGATTTTCTACTTTAACAATGGCCCAATATACTAGCTTTGATGAAATTGATAAGAGGGAACTTCAAGACCTTTTAACTAAAAATCCTGATATGCAAGATGATATGCTTAAACTACTATATGAAGAACAATTAAAAGAAAAAAATGGTCAATCCTCTCAAACCATATAATAACTAGTTAAAAATGATACTATAAGGGCAACTATGTCTCAACAACCCCCTATAGCAGCCCAACCAACCTATGTGACACCACCAATTATGACTAGTACATCTTTACCTCCTAATGTGGCTACCCTTATGTAAGAGATAAAATCTCTTCAATCCAAGGTGCTACATCTTGAGCAAGGTTCCTCTAGACCAATATAGTTTTTAGAGTCTTTTTCTCTACTTCATACACCATTGGAATTCCATATTACTTCCACACCCTTGCCATGAGGTTTTGTTTAACAATAACTCACTCTATATGATGGCAAGGGTGATCTAGAGACACACTTGAGAGCTTTTCACATAGCATGATTATACTATATGCCAAATGAATAGTTACTAACCAAGTTATTTCTACAAATTTTAAAGGATTATACTCTTTAATGGTTTCATAGTCTACCAAATTAGTCAGTCAAAGCATTTGATCCTTTAGCTAACATGTTCCTATCTCATTTCAACATTAAAATATGTGACAAGGTTTCTTATGCCCAAGTTTCATACTAGGAATAAAGGTCAAATGAGCATCTCATAGATTATGTTATTAGATATAAGACTATCTTGGCTAAAATGACTAGCCCCATGGCTGATCAAGAATTACAAGATCTCTTCAAACATAGTCTTCTGCTAGCTTTTCATGATTCAATAATGTTTAAAATGTTTTCTTCCTTCATTGAGTTATATCATACACTAAAGGAAATGGAAGTCAAATTAATTTAAATGGGAAAACTCAAGTACACAAGCATATCAAAAATAATAAACAAGAGTAATAGTAAAGGCCCATACAAAGTAAAGGTTAATGATAGCAAAAGTCAAAATCAACCTATAGTTAATGCAGCTTTAGAGCCTCCTCAGTGAGTGGTTTAATCAGTGCCTCCTCAATGATATTTTACCAAACTACCAATATCTACAGCTAGAGTCTTGCATCAGCTATTAGAATGTAAATGCCCTATCTTTTCCTCCCATTCAAGAAGTTGATAAAACAAATCCTATTCCATGTGGATATGATCAAAATGCATTATACAATTTTCATAGGGAACTAAGTCATACAATGAATAGATACATTAGTTTATAAAACAAAATATAGGACTTAATATATGGAAACCTTATTAATCTTGGCACTCTAATTGAGCCTCCTCAGGTAAAACAAGCACAGGATAAGCATCTAATTTTTTTCTTAAATCCTTTCCCATAGCATTCTAAATAAAATATAGGGGGAATATTAGGGGTTTACTATGCATATCATGCACACCCTCCACCAGCTATATACTAGGTACCTTTAGTTGAGTCAGATCCTTTGAGCAACATGATTGGTGTGTATAATTTCAAAGTTCTATCTAGACCTTCAATATCCTTCTTAGAATAAGAGATAGTTAAGGATGATTTAGATTACTATGTACTATTTATCAAAGCCTACATTGATCACCATCCCATTCATAGTGTTCTCATAGATAATGGATCTAGTGTGAGCATGTGTATTATGACATTGCTTCTAAATTTGAGATATTCAGAGTAGGATATCACCTCAATAGACATAGTTATCAATGGATTCAATGGACATATATATAGTTCATTGGGTGAGATTATACTTCCTCTATAGGTACGTCTAGCACATATGGCCACACAATTTATCATTATTCTTAGTGAAAGAGTCTTTGACATGTTGTTTGGTTGGCCACATATCTAAAAAATTCATGCAGTACCTTCTATAGTTTATAGATGCATAAAATACATTCATGCTAATCAGGTTGTTAAAGTTGGTGGAGTTTTGTATGAGTTACCACTCCCCAGTTTAGATCCATATCCTACTCTAAAATCGCTAGTTTCAGCTCCTTCACCTATTAAATTTCTTCCTCTATTTGAGATCAGACATAGTCAAGGCCTCCCTCAATAGCATAGAGAGTTTATACACTTCAATGGAGGCATCTCTTAGAGTGACCACTACATCAGTAATAGTTTGAAGACCTTAGATAGTTTCTAGTTATAGTATTCACACTCAGGGTAGTATCATTGAGGTCTCAGGACTCTACACATAGAGATAAATTTTAGAGAGATTATTCTACTACCAAATGGTTCCCTAAGAGCTCCATAGTTTCATCCACTATCAAAGTTATAGGGGGACCCCATAGTTATTTTTTACTACAAAGATTTTAGATCACTTACAAGATACATAGCTTTTAGAGTCACAATCTCAACACTTCCATCATGCTTCATAATCATGCATGATCCCTATACTTGATATAGGACACCATGATAGGGAATATCTTATGAGACTCATTGGTTAGTATCATTTCTTGTCAATCTTTCTTGTTCATATTATTTTTCTACTTAATTGTACATAATTTCTCAGCATACTTGTACATAGTTTCTTTTTACTTTCTTGTACATAATTTCTCAAATTACTTTTTTTATATAGTTTCCTTATGCTTACTTGTACATATCCTATTTAAAAATACCAAAAAAATACAATATTTCAAAATACCAAAAACAATATAACATGTCAAAATACAAAAACATTCAAATAACTCAAAACACCAAAAACTTTTCAATTATACACATTATCCATATTTTACATTTCTAATACCATGATAGACTTACATTTTGATATTTTATGTTATTATTTATCAATGTATCTACATTACCATGCTTTAATTGATATTCTTTGAGTGTGTGCAGTGATACCCATATCTTTGATTGATTCACTCTACCCATTAAGGGGGAATCCTACTACATTTGAGACATACATCGATATATCTACCCACCTAGGGCATCTTCAACATGACTACACCATTTAGGTTATGTCATTACTGAACCATACACTCTATTTACCATGGTTATGTACATTACTTACTAACTTACATAGATTATTCTTCCAACACTCACTTCTATATAACACTTGTGTGTTTCTTAGCATACTTTCACTTCTTGCTTTGATTATTTAAATGCATTAGTATTTCCAACATTTACATGCCTTCCTTTATTTATTTTGAGTAGATATATGTGATTGCATTTCTTAGTTCCTATTTTGTTACTTTTATGTACCTTAGGACATTTTCCAATGTCCTTTGCTTGTACTCCTATATGTGCTTATGGCCCTCGTGTCAATATTTCTTGTTTGCAATTATATGTGTATGTGGGAATTTAAACATGCATTATATGCTTTCTTTCCTAGTTTGAGTGACATGTTCCCATGTCCCTTATTTTCTTGGCCCCTTGGCCTCTTTTGTATGCTTGTTTCTTATTACGTTGCATGTTTGTTTACTTGTTTACTTCCCGGTTGTTTGCAATGCCATGATATACTTCATGCATTATCTTGCCTTCTTGGATGCCATGATGGACATCATGTTCCATCCCTCCTTGAAAACTAAAAATATTTTTAGTTTTAGTTCATTATAATGCACATGTTATTACATTGTTACATCTATCTAGGTATACTCCTATTGATCTAACAATCTCCAATATAAACTATGTTATATATTGAGACATCTTTTGGATTATCATTGCTATATCATGTATTTCATATCATAACACACTTTCATGGAGATTAATTTTGAGGGTAGTAATTATAGGGTCTTCATTCCTATCCTCAGAAGAGGGAGTAAGAAATAGGGGTTTTGTCATAGAGATCAGAGCCCTTTCTCAGTCAAAAATCAATTTTTAGAACACTCAAAATAGATATCATAATTCTAAATACATATAATAGACTTGAAAAATATTGAATAAAATAGAACAATAATAAATGATTATAGTACCTCATTTGGACTATAGCACTGGACACCAAAGTGTCCACTTTTCAGCACTTCTATCCAAAAATCTAAAAACCTAAATATTTTAGAAACAAACATAAAGGTAAGATCAACTATAATTTTTTTAGAAATAGTAAAGTTTAGATTAAGTATTTTTAGTATATTTTTACTTAGATTATCCATATATATGGGGCATCATGCATGACATGATGGATATCACTTCTAGTTTTAGATTCGTTAGTTGGTATAACTTCTAGATTAAAATCCCTATTATAGACACCAGTGATTGGGGGCAATGTATGTGGCACATTTTCCTTATTTTATTTCTATTTCATTTTATTAACTAGGTATTCTTAGTATTTTTGTGCCTTATTCTATATGAAAGTGGTTGGCATCATTTTAGAGTGGCTTTCATATAAGCCTAGTTCTCAATTTTGGAGTAGATTTCATACAAGTCTAATCTCCACCTTTTAGAGTGGCCAAGATTGGCTTAATTCTTAGTACACATTTAGATATACATGCCACATTTTCAGATTATAGACCATTCATGGGATTCATGAGACATCTCATATAACACATATTCATACCAATATTAATTCATAGCTCACACTTAGTGGGAAATGATAGAGCCAAATGACTACCTATCCTTTGTATTCTTGAGCCACCTACTCAGAGGGATTGGTCACTTAGTTTAAACATTGATTAACACATGCATAATCACATAGATTTAATACATAGTGGGTGATGACGGAGCCAAAGGGCCAATCTTTATATTCTTGAGCCACCTTTGAGGAATTGAGCACTTAGCTTTGTTCACGATCTTACTCTTGGTATAACACATACCCAACATCACTCAACATCACTTAACATCACTCAAAATCACTCAACATCACAAATAGGTTTTATATTGGTTTGTATACTTAGTGAGGTGTATTCATTCCTTTCTCTTCCTCTCTCTTTTACCTATCCCTTGTGCAATATTATTTTAGATATAGCATGTCTACTAAGAACTGATCTACTCCTTTTTTCTCTTTAAAATTTATGCTTCATGTCATGCTCTCTCTATGCACACTCAACATCATACATCTTCATGGGTTTCACCCTTGAAGATAAGTTCAGGTACACTTTCTATTTTTCTTTTATTTTAGTATTTTGCTTTGTTGCATCATTATAATAAATAGGGGGTAAATGTAGTCATATAAAATGTCCAAATTGGTAGTTTGAGTGTGGTTTATGACACCCCATCCATATGTCCTTTTTTCATGCTCTTGAAACCCTTTTAGACACCTTTTTTCTCATTACCAATCATCTAGAACCTTATTAATGATCATTCTACCTCACCTATGTGGTATTCCCCATGCCAAATGTATTCACCCAAGTCATAAACCTATAATAAAAGATCACCTAATTTGGACTATACCATTGGAAACCAAAACATCCACTTTTTGATGGTCTTGTCCATTCTCACTTTAAGCCCCAATGGTCATTTTCATCTAGTTTTTATCCTCAATTAGGCTAGCCTAGTGAAAATACATCTGACCCATGACCAATTATTCCCTACAAAAACCCACTCAAATCTCATTTATAGATGAGGTGACCAAACTTACAAAATAAGCAAGAATATAAACAAATCACTAAGGCAAACTTCCCTATTCTCTACGCATAATCACCCAACATAGCTACAAACATACTCAAACCCTCATACCAATCCCTAATAACCTCAAAGACTATCAAATTGGCATTTTCATCCTCACCACATTATTTCACAAAGCACACTAGGTGGGAGAACTAAAAATGGCTTGATCCCTCTTCAGAGTATTTTTATATAGGCAGCGTGCTCACACAAGGGGTGTAGATTGTACATTCAATACATCTTACACACTAACTCCTCTTTCTCAAGTGATTTGAATGTTTATTTATCAAGCATGATAGAGGGTTAGGGCTTGAAGACAACATCATATCCATAGAGAGTTTTGTCAACAATCAGTGCTCAATTTTTCATAGGCATGCTCACATAGTTATAACACAACTACCCAAAAAGTTTTAGGTCTTTGTGATTAGTTTGGATAATAGTAGCAGGAACAGATAATAGCACTAGACACCAAAGTGCCCTATTTTTGGATCTCCTATTTTTTTGTTAAATGAAATCTATATTTAGGTTTACAACATCTTCCCAGTCCTACACGACCATTTTCAACATCTGTATTAGTCATCTCAATCTATTTTCTAGCTAAGTTATATTTATTCCTATTTATTTCTATTTTTAGAAAGGTGAAAAGGATAAACAATTACACAAATCAGGACTATATTTATTTATATATTTTATACTAATTTATTAATCTGGACCCTTAACTAAAATAGGAATAAAACTCCATTATTCCCAAAAAAGTTAAATCAAATGGATTCCACTTGCTTAATTAGTGCCATTAATTCAAGATGGGGTGTAATCTGATTGAGTGGTGTGTATGAAATTGACTAAAACTAGAGATAAATAACTAAATAAAAACTTTATACAAGGTAATTTTTATAGTTAAACATTGTCAACATATTTATATGATGTCATGTTAGAACAAATTTATTTATGAATTACATCAGGTATTAGTTATTTTACAACACAAGTTCTAGTTTTTCACTCTAGATTCTTGCACCATCATTCTCTACCCATCCTTTAAGGGAGGAACATTTCCATGTTATGAGATGGTGTGGGGGATCAATGGTTCATGGTTGGTGTGTAAATGCATTCAGATGATGCCCTCCCTCCACATAATAGTAATACAATAGAGATTACTTATGGATACTTCAAATTTATTGAGACTCATAATCCATGGAGATTTGTCTCATTGTATTATTATTATTGAGACATTTATTATTTCTAAAATTATACTTTTTATTCATATGTACATTTATAATAATGGATGTAATGTTGTATTAGTTGTGTCTAAACTTGTAATGCTACTTTTATGAAATAAATGCAATCTTTATTTATACATTCAACATTATAACTATTTTGATATATTATTATTATGGTGATCATTAGCTAAATGGATTAGTTATATACCTTTTTTAACTTTAACTAAAATAATGTAATTACTTAAATATCACTTTGATAGGTTTCATCCTAATAAAATCTATTACTTGAAGTTGTGTAATTATTATGTTTTGAATACTATATTCTAGTAAAACCTAGTGGGGTTATTACACAAACCCTATGCCTTCATGTGATTAGGGAATTTTATTTTGAAAAAGTATTAAATGTGTGGTGTTATTTAGGTAGGTTGAACATCTTCAACACCACACTATGATGAAAGTTTCCTACATATTTATACTCTGAGGTAGGGTCAAGCTTGATGTAGTTATTCCCACCTAAACATTGGTTCAAATTCCTACGATGTTTTAAGCTTAGTATTTCAATATAGAGGTTATAAGGATAATAAAACTAAAGGTATGTGGACTAGAGGTATGATTACAGAGTGTAAGGGTACTTTTACACTTTAACACCACACTATGATGAAAGTTTCCTACATATTGATACTCTGAGGTAGGGTCAAGTTTGATGTAGTTCTTCCCACCTAAACATTGGTTTAAATTTAGGTGAAGATAATAAGAATGTCAAATTGAGTGTTTTGAGTGATGATTGAGACTAGAAATATGAGTATTATAAGCTTAGGAAGGTTGTATATGATTGTATGTAGAAGTAGGGAAGAATAGAGATTGATAACCTTGATTGTGCACAACTTGTTATGAGATTTTTATTGTGTTTTTTCATATCATTTACATCTAGTGGATAAAGAGATAAAATTCATGTGCATGCACATTCACACACACACACGCATGCACATGTGTGCACACACACATGCACACACTCACACACACACACACACACACACACACACACACACACACACACACACACACACACACACACACACACACACACACACACACACACACACACACACACACACACACACATGATGCTTATGTGTGGTTTCAAATAGGTATAGGATGACCATAGGTAATTTAGGAATTCAAAATATATCTATTATATCTCAAAATAAAAAAAGACAATAACACCCAAATAGGACAATAACATTATTACACTATTTTCCACTTAGGTAACTAGTTTCTATTGGCATAACTTGAGGTACTATGGCCTTGGATTCCTAAGGAAGGGTTTGGGACTAATTTTGAGATTTTTAGGGATGTGTGTGGCCGACATGAAAGATGGATAAGTGTCTAAATATGCCCTAAGATATTTCTAGAGCTAATCTAGGAATGGGAGGTCTCAAGTAACACTCTTAGTACTTAAGTGTCATTTTTAGATGATTAAACATATATAATTTTAATTCTATACTAAATTCTATGATGTAATTCAATTTAAACACTCATATGCTATGACATGATTACATCTTTCACATATTTTATAGTTATTTTTGTAGATTAGTGACTTACAACGTATACCTCTCATCTCAAAATGGGGGAATCACAATGGGCTTGTTTTGAGAATTCAAATGCCCAAGAGAAATAAGTTTTAGATTTATACTACTATACAATCTTCATAATATAGCATGATTCATACTTTTTAGATTATGGGGGGCATGTGATATGCATGTGCACTCATTCTTATAGTAAATCTAATACAACTTCACGTATACTTGATGCATATGCATGGGCATGTGAAAAATAATTTCAAGTTACATGTTTCAAAAGTTAAAATTTTAATTAGCATTCAATATTAAGTCAATGAAGATATAGGGGAAATGATATGTACTCATGTTCATGATTCAACATGGAAATATTTTTAATTCAAAAGTTTCAAAGTACAAAGTTTTAAAAATAATCTACATCCATATCCAGTAGTGTGATTCATCTAATTTTTATAAGTGGGTCATGTTATATTCTAGTGAAACTCGACATCTATGACCACACTTTTTCCATTGTAGAAAGCCACATTTTATGGTTTTACCCCTTCAATTATTGTATAAAGTATTCTACATATGCATAATAGAGTTAGAGCACATAATATTTTCAACTCAATCGATTTCAAAGGTTTTAAAATTAAGACTTGATCACTCTCGATTTGTCACAAGTTCATAATTTATCTAAATGCGTTCACAAGGGGGAAATCAATTTTATAATTTTAATTTATAGGAAAATTATATTACATACTCTTTCATGTGTATACTTAACTTTATCTATTTTTAAATTTCAAATTTAAAGTTTCATATTTTCAATTTTCAAATATGGACAATAACTACTTTCAGTTCTATTATTGTAGGATTTGCATTAACAAATATTTCACCATCAAGTTTCACATCAAAATACAATTTTTTTATAAAAACTTAGGTTCAAACCTAATTTAATATAGTAATTTCACATCATTTCTTTGCTTGATAAAAGTGGGGGGAAATATAGCCACTAAAATCTAATCATTAAGTGCTTGACAATGTTTAAACTTGACTCCTTACCTTGCCTAGATTTTTTCCATTATGTTAACTTAAAATATTTACATGAGTATTCACTATTCTAACAAATATCTTAAAACCAATCATAACATCATTAATACATTTCTATTTTTCGTATTGTTTATTATCAACCTAGTTCTAGCAATGTTTGTCCTTTGGGGACATGATCACACTAGGGAGATGGGGCCACAATCACTAGTGTGTCCTTGTATTCCATGCTTCAATGGTAAAATTTTTACTTTGAGTCATTTAATTTTACCTCTACTACTCTTTTATCAAGGTCAATTAATGTAAAAATTTAATAATTTCCTCTATAAAATCACATCAAGGTTTATCAAAGCACATCTAGTACTCACTTGGAAATTCTATTTCATATTGAGAAAAAGGGCACCAATCTTTCCAATTTAAATTATAAATAATTATAATAGTCATAGCCCAAGTTTGAGTTTATTAATGTGTAGGTCAAGGGAAATAATTTTAAATCATTAAATTCAATCTCTATAATAGCATACATTTATTAAAAAACAATATCAACATAGTCGCTATAGGAGGGATAACTACATTTACATGAGGCCCTTTTGGGATATGTAGGTAACACTCAGATTATGTAGATTTTTTTAAAGATAGCATGATGATTCCCCTTGATTGATTCCCCCATTTACATTTGATAGCTATTATGTTTATTATGAAGGATATATGATTTAGATTTTTCTATTCTTCCATGTAGAAAATCAACAAACATGGTTAATCAAAAAACCATTGTAGATAACTATAGGTGCTCATACAAGAAATTCAATAAAAAAATCAACCAAAATGTAACCACAACTAGAGGATAAGGCTATAGTGCAGTCATGTCCTCCTATTCTGACCTTGTCTTAGCACAATTTTAAATTCCACATTATACTATGACATAATTCACAAGACTTTTAAGTTAGTTTCCAACATTAGTCAGCCTACAGAGTTAGTAATAAATCAGATCATATATATGTTTTCATATTTATTTATAAAATTATTATTTGTAGATCATTTCCAATTCTATAAAGTATTTTATTTCACACTCAGTTCTATATATTATGTAATCTAAATCAATTTTTAATAGTTTATTTATTCTAAGCATTTAATTGTTAAATAAAAATTAAAAGTAAATAGATATGAACATTCCTCAACCACCACCTATGGGGAATAATTTATGTTTCCTGGGTCTAAATAAAGCATCCTACAATAGTTCAAAAATATTTTCATCCATTTTTATTTGACTATAGATTCATCTCTCTCCTTAAGATTTCTTATTATATGTATGATCATTGATTAATTTTGTTTTTTCAAATTACCCTCCATTGTTTAGTAGAGTCTATGTTGGTGACATCTGAGTCAAGTAGCCTTAATAGACTAAGGATCTAAAACTTGTGTTTCTTCCATATAATTAATTAAAACTATAGGATATTTTGAATGCAACCTTAAATCTACCCATAACACATGCCAATGATATGACCAAATAAATATGCCTCCTTTATGATGTGTTTGGCTACCTGTCAAGATACCACCTATTACGATAAAACTTAGGTCATGATATTTAATTTTTTTCTATCTAATAATAGTTTTATTGGCCACCCTTAGACTCATTTTATGAGATTAATGGCCTCTTATACATCTCAATGCATTCATTTTAATTACATTGGAGCCATTTATAATGTACAATGTGATAAAAACCCTTGTAATTTTTAATAATTCTAAGAACGTGGTGTCTATAAAATACTAACCCTTGAACCTTTACCTAGCATAACATTCTATGATTAATAGCATTTTAAATATCCCTTAAAATATAATTGAGATTATAGTGGTCACCTTGAGCTTATAGGATACATTCCACCAAACCTCATTGAATGTATTGATGACAAGATTGATGAGATTAGCTTGAAAATTGAAACATCAAATATTCCTTCTAGTATCATAGATCAATTACCAACCACCTGGAAACCTGATATCATCAAAAGGAAATTGATGAGTTTATTTCTCTTGTGGTTATTCCTAATAATCCTTCATCTCATTATATTATAGTGAGATAGTGTATTAATCCCTTAACATGTATCTCACCACTCTTGATTATGATTATAATTGTACCTTAGATGACCCATATGTTTTTATGCTAAATATTTTGATTTATTAAGTTCACTTACTCTAGATATCTACTAGATATGCTCATACATCTAGTTCATATTAATTTCAAGCCTTTTAAAGTTCAATATAATATAGGACCATGTGTTTTTGCTCCATTTGAAAATGATGATGACTTGTTAAATATTATTATAGACAAACCTATTTTTATTCCTACACATAGTTTGGATATGTATTCATTCCCAGCCACCCAAAAGGAAGAAACATATTAAGAGTTTCATAAAGTATCTAGTAATTCAACTCAAGACTATAGATCTTACTGGTAATTTTTAGCCCATCATAAATTGAAATTACAACTCATAAAATGGATGGTTAATGACCTCAATATTATAATTATAGTTTATATTATTATTTACTTTAGATAAATACACATTTATTTGACTAAATATCAAGCCCTTCAATTGTATTTAAATTTACTTCATCTTGATGTAGTTAACTTTCCCATTCATCCAAACATGCCATCTCAAAAAATCACACCTACTTATATCCAAATAAATGATGAGGTGTAATATATTTGGCATGAGAGTTATAAAAATTATATGGATAAGTGTAGATATATTCAACATACTTTTAGAGAACTTTTTATTCCCCCACCTCAAGACTCCCAACAACATATACATGGTCCACCTAAGAAGTGTGCCCCGTTCCTTCCTGAATGTCACCCTCTCCTCCACACTTATGTTATTCTCATTATAAATATCCATGTACTCATTATTATATCACAACAAATATTTCCTTGGATCTCATATGTAAGTTATTCCTTGCATGACTCAAAAAAGGTAGAAGAGACTATGGTTTGAGTTAGATATCAGTTACAATGAGACTTGACAAATTTTAGAAATGATGTGTGTAGAGATATTTTATGTCATTTGTTAGTAGATATTTCATTATTTAATTAACATATATTTTACATGATTTTATCCCATATTTTTATCATTATCATATATGATGCTTTTGTATATATCCTTATTGTATCATGATATTTAAATTTCAAAATATTCCTTAATTTAGATATTTTATCACACTTTTTAGTTTGTCAATATGGTATTTTATAGTCTTTGATATCCTTTTTAGCTTCCCCCTCTTTTGGGATGATTTATATTTGACTTTAGTTTCATTTATGGATCTTTTGTAGCACCTTTGGTTTTATTTTTTTAACATTTAATATTCCCCCTATCTTGTGATGATTTATAGTCAGTCTTGGTTTCCATTATGAATCTTAGGTAGAAATTTTGGGTTATATTTTCATTTTTTATATCATCTTCCCCCTATTGTGGGATGATTTATATTTGGCCTTTATTTCCATTGGTATATTCATAGTAGACTAACATATCTATAGGGGGTCCTGAGGAGAGGGGAAAACATGGTGGGAAGGTAGGATCCCTTTATTTTACATGCATTTAGAATTTATTAGATGATCTAAATACTTAAATTTCTAGACCACACTTATGATTGGTAAGTGGGTTTCTTCATGTATTTGATGTTGATATTATTAACCTTACTCAGTTGATTATATTATCTCATTTCCTCGAAGGATTTATACATCACCTTTGTGGTGCCCTACATCTATATATTTAAATCACATATTTCTTGATATCCCTTTGATGGATATTTATTTTAATTGATCACATACCTATTCTTTACACTCACATTTTCTATCTATTTACTTCATATTTAAGCTAAAGATTCCATTTATAAAATCTTTTAAAATTTTAATTTATGAGTTGTATTATAAGATCCTAGGGAATAAAACCATTCCTTACTCATTAATTCCCATCACCATTAATATCCACACCATATTTGTCATCATATCCATGTCTCTAGATAGTTATGTTTTCTTACATTTTGCTTTATCACAAGCATTGATTTTGAGTTTCCACTCACTAAGGTCTTTGCTTATTTTAAAACATGTCATTATTTTATTTGAATTGTTACCTATCTTACATTGGATGAAATTTATAACCACTTTATTATTTTCCCCTATGTTGGATTTGTTTTACCTGTCTTACATTGGATGGTATTTTTCACATATGTTTGTTAGAGTATATTTGATATTTTTAAAAATTGGATATCACATTCTATAGTTAATTTTCACATATTATGATTAGATTATCTTACATTTTTATGTGAATTATGAATTTTTACTTACAATGTTTTACATATATTGTGTTTTGTCTTATCCATATTCATTTACTCATATCATTTTATTTACATATGTTCTTAGTTTTTCTATCTACTTAAGATATTAATTTTCAAAATTAGTGTTTATTATTTTTGACCATGCATTTAATCACAATTGATATAGAATAATAAAACATACATAACATACTAACATTTCGAGACTGAGAATGAGGAAAGTTCGCAATCTGAATCAAAAGATGAAGAGGAATCATTGGAGAATCATTCTAATGAAGCCCCTGCGGAGGCTGTGGTTAGTGATATAGCTGAGCCAGAGGAGGAGGTGGTGGTCTCTTCCCCTATTTTGGAGGATCTTTCTAAGAGCCAGACTGTGTTTGACTCTCACAAGGATGTTATGCCCACTGGAGTCCAAAGATCATTGTCTTCTGAGGCATGGGTTTCTGAAGCAGCTAAGGTAGAGGATGGATGGACAACAGTAAGGAGAAAGAAGTCTAAGCCTTTGGTCCCTACTCTAGATATGAATCTTCGATCATGCAAAAAGAAAAATCTCAACTTAAAAGATTCATCCAAATTTCCCTTTTGATGATTAGTTTTTGGGGGCTGTAATCTAGTCGCTTTTTTGGTTTGCTGGTTACTAGTCTGGAAGGTTGTTTAGCTTGCTATTCCAGTTGGTTAACTTTCAGATCAGTGTTTTGACAGTAATTTTTCATGGTCATATTTGTTGGTTACAGGTCCCTATAGAACTTGGTATAGGTACTTTTCTGTAATTAGGTTCTTTTGTTAACTTGGTTGTGCTTTAAGGTTTATCTTTCTCCGTGTGTTGGGTTTCGGGGTCCCTTCAAAACCTGTTTTTACCTTAATCTAAAACATACTAACATTTTACCATAGCATGACATTATAAATATAGTGAGTGATGTAAATGAAAAATCATAAATACAATCCCATGAAGATAATAAAGATGACACACACACCCCCACCAATCCACCTACCCACCCATAGTAAAACTACAAGTAAGAATATCACTAAGGCATAACATGTATATCTCTAAGTCTAGAAACTTAATGCACACTTATTTTTTACTTGTTTTAGGATGTTCTTCCATGATAATATTCCCATATTCTAAACCTCATAAGACAAGGTTGATGTCTCAAATCAGGTTGGGTCAATCACTAACCCACCTATCTCTTTCAACCACTCAGATTCACCTACCCAATATTGAAATAGTTTATGGATGACCCATTTATCATGTCATATCCCCCTTTGTCATCTATAAATCCTAGGTAGCCATTACCTATTCCTCCTTTCCCCTTTTTGTCTATCATTACCACCAATTTATCCCCACATATGGGGAATGATGTGATCTCATAACTTATACTTTGGATGAAACACATTGTCCTCTTGACCCATTAGTTCTCTTTAATGACTCACCCAATGGGGTGGGACAACAAGAGGTCTAGCCAAAATTTCACTGGTATATGGTCACAATGGTAAGGATTAATCCATAAGATGTAAATATCCATGATAAAAATCCTCATACAAACTACTACCATAAATCACCAAGATGCTTATGTATCTATTATACCCTGGTAAGGCCTCTGTACAATCTGATATTTATGCATGCTCTCAAAAACTAGTTGTAGAGAGATCACTCATACCACATGATAGAGAAAAATATTTATTCATTTAGCCATAATAAATGATCTTGACCCTAAATGTTATGTATCACCAACTACCCATCATACATCACATTTTAATATTATTTTAAACATTTTTAGGGGAAATCCAATTACACATATTTGATCTAGAACCTAGCTTTCCTAAATATAGCATATCTACTCAAATTTAACATATGGTACATTAATTGTTTAACCTACCTACATTCCTCTAACAACAAAACCCACCTAACCTCCTACACATTTTCCTTTTCATCCTCAATATATTATCTCTCAAAATGCTAAATTTAGATAATCATAGCTATGGTTTTCCAAGAATAGCATTTGGACAAATGAAATTATTTTTACCTATTTATAATAAAAAATTAAAATTTCAACATTTTTAGTTTTTTTAATTAAGGGTAAAAGTGAGTTTTTTTTAAAGAGGGACTCTACCCTTCGTAAGAAAAACTATAGACATGGTCTTCAAACCATATAAAACAAAAATGTCTATAGACAAACAATAAGAAAAAACCAAGCACTATAACAACAACAAAAAAGTGGCACATTTGTAGGAACTGTGCAAACCAAAGAAACATAAATGACCCTTAAAAAATTTATTCCTTTTGTGATTTTAGGGTCATATTAAATGGAGTTAAATAATTATTCCGTTGATCATTATTTTTGTTACCCACAATACTCCACTCCCCCTATTGTCAAGAAGGGAATTTTCCTTACCAAGGGAGGAAGAAATTGCTGCCACTAATTTTTTTCCTTTCTAAGCCAAGGCCATTTCATTAGAAAATATTTTCTTTTCTAAGATTTTTGAAAGGTTATTCTTTGAATGAGTACTAGCCATCAAATTATCTTTAGCATTAATTTTGAAATTTCCTAAATTTGGTATACACCTTTTCTCTAATTGTTTACGATGATTCATAATAGGGGATGTGTAATTTTCTTCTCCATCTGTAAGAGGTTTCCCTAATGAGGAAGGAACTACTATAATTGGTTCTACCTCTTTATGAGCCAATACTATATTGTCCTTTACCTATACTAAATCACTATCTGAATCTGTGCTCTCATTTTTATTTCCCATGATATGATGCTTAGGGAGAGCCTCATTCCACCATGAGATATTATTTGTACACTTAGATATATTTTAAGAAGAAAAATATGTCTTATATGAAAATAATTCCTACATCAAAAGGGCAAGGTCTCATAGTCGATAGATTGCTTCCAAATTTGATCTTGTACTTTTAACTCAATAAACTCAAGGAATTCTTTGGAAACATCTATATTAATTAAAATCTGAGCAATGATTGTGTGGTGAAATCCTTGGGATACATATATAAAAAATTACCCAATCAATCCCCTATATCTTTAAAGAATAATTAAATTCAAAACTATAAGGGTAGAAAGGGCAACCTTACCCAAATTGATCTAACATCAAAAGCCTTACAATGAGCATCAAATGATGGAAACCATGGTTTGATGCCTAAGACATTATTATTATAAGACCATAGAGGATTTTGAAGCACTAAGTTCAAATCCTCTATAAAATTGAACTAAATAATAAAATACCCTTTAGTACAAGGAAAAATACGTAGGTTACCTTCTAAAAGAGGTAGCCAATTCTCTTTAATCCAATCATTCAGATCTAGGAGAGAAGGTTCAAAGTTATAAAACCTACAAATAATCCCCAAATATGACAAGTGTTTTCTCTTTCTATAAGACTTTGTAGTTTTTAAAAGAATATTTACCTCCATATTCTATTAATTTCCCATATCTATATTTTCATAGATCATTTTTACAAACCAAAAAAAGCATTATGATCCCAATGAAGTAGATGATTTTTAGGTACTAAAAGAATATTTTCACACTTTTTTTGGTTTTTATATTATTGTTTAGGTTTGCCCTTATTATTGATTGACACCTTATTTTAGCTAAAACACACCTAACATCACATATAAAATAAGCAAGGTAACTGAAGTTACACATTTTTATTTATTTAATGAAATTTAGTTTTATTTTTTTCAGTATTTATTTATAATTATTCTCTTATGTGTTATTATGTATCTATCCCAAACACCATCCTATGATAGACTATTATGGCATATGGTGAGATTTTTGGGTGAATAAATCTCCCTCTATGAAATCCTTAAAAGGTTCACACAAAATGGGGTGCGATCAACTCATGATACTTTATGAGATATGTTTACATAATATTTAATAATACCTTCGTTACTAGTCTTAACTTCTCCAAGTCTCCTTTCATATTATCTTTGTCTAATTTCCATTTATATTTTATATATTACACATATATTATTGTATCATCTAGGCCAATACAATTTATTTAACACTTGTCTTCCATATATTGTATCATCTTGATCGATACAATTATGAATTTATCTTCTATATTATGTAATGCATCAATTTGGTTGATATAGTACTATGTTAGCCATCATATTCCAAATGTATTGGCCTAGCCATTACCATAAAATTATATTTCATAATTAGTTTTTGGTATTGAATAATTATATATTGGGGTCATAATTCATTCATAATAGATATAACATAGTAAGTTGGTTTTCTAGTGTTCATATTTCTTCTCCTAAATAATATTTGGAGGATATATAGGTTTAGAGTCTTATCTTGGATGTATAATCCTATTATGGTATTTAAATATCAATATGAATATTTGAACTGAGAAGGTACACATGGTATTTGGATTTCCCAATTAAGGATACTTAAGCCTTCATCTTTCCAAATGTGGTATTCAACCCTCAACATCTTTTTTAAATTACCACTTGAGCCAAAGTGGGAGATTGAAGAATTGATAGGTCCATCAAAATGTTACTTAGTAGATTATATATTTCAAACTTATTTATATTGTGAATATATGTGCTCATCCTTACTCATGGTCCTCATTATATGAAATAAGTTGGTATAGATATATAATTACTCATGTTTATGATTATCACCTTAAGTTAGATAGACTACCCATTGGTTGACAATTTCACCAATCACCTTTTTTATAAATTTAGTGTTTATGTATATCTTAGATTAGGTTACCCTTATTCACTAGTTCCTTGAATGTATTATCCTTACTATACCCTTGATACACCCATTTATAGTCATTGTTACTATAACTTATCTACATGATCCTAAGTGATAAATATACCCCATGTCATATGCTTTAGATTTGGAACATTTTGTATGCAAGGAAAATAAGATAGATCTAAAAATTATCCAATATTGGAGAAGGTAATAAACTAATAATCCACTTATAAATACTTTGTTATATCGGGATCATGACAAATTATGGATCCACTAAACCTAACTAATGAATCTCTTACTACACAATAGAAAAGGAGAGGTTTACAAGGCCTCTAGTCAAATTCCATCATGTAATATACATAGATAGGTATTATAATGTGATAAATGTAGATTAGATAAAATATTAAAGTAACATACAAACTAATATATTAAATAAACATACAAGCTAATCTAGTGCTCACCAAAGCTTATGGTACAAATGGGGAAGATAATAAAAAAGCAAAGATAATTCTAATCAAGATAATATAAAATTAATATAAGTAAAGAGTGATAAAATTCAATACATTAATTATTCAATATATACTTAACCAAAATATGAAGGGATAGGAGTTTACATAATTTGTTGAAGTGAACCCATCATGCCTCAATTTCTCCCTTGGCCAATGGTGATTGGCAAGAGGTTTTTATGGTTTGTAAGGATCGAAAATATAAATAAACTCTAGGATAAAATATGTATCCTATGCATCCAATACCTTCACAAGATAAGTGCTACTACTTCAAGGCAAAAACCAAGCAATGAAAACTCCAAATGATACCATAAATAGTTTTTTGAGCTATAATGAAGCACAATTAAATGATGCCCTCTTTAGAAACAAGTTTAATGGGAATTTGTAGCCAAGTATTGAACCTAAACCCTCCCATTAATTTAGATTAAAATTTAGATTATTTTAACTTTATTTGGTAATAAATAGAGTTTTTAGGCCTTGAAATAGCTCGACTTAGGCTAACAAAGTTCCATAACATGTACTCAGTTCCCAACAAGGTCAACTAGGTTGATGTAGTAGGAAAAATGAATAAAAGGGGTGGTTCATTAGGTAGGGGGTTTATTTTATAGTGAATTTATTATGAAATTAGATAATGTTATCTTGTATTAGTTTTAAGTAATGGTATAGGGGCCAACAATCCTATGAATCACCGAAGGTATACGAACCCCTTTTTGGGTGCACCCTTTAAGGAATGCACTCAGATAGATTGAGATTTAAAAAAATAATACAAGAGATAAATCATCAGTGACTGATAAATTTTTAAAATATTTTGTGTATATATATGCCACACTTTAATCTCATCACATGTCATGCAGTGTTTAATACGAGGTGGTGCTTTGAGAAGGAACATAGCAACACAATGTTGAGCTTAATAAATTGTAATAAGCAATGAGAAATTAATGTAAGTAAATAATTTAAAA
>JARHVA010007467.1:95000-135000 GCA_037957365.1 Torreya grandis
AAAATAAACCTACCTCCCCATAACATTTTCCGTATTCCTTAGGACCTCTTACATATTCATCAGTCTATTGTGAAGATTGAGTACTTGTGTGAGAAATTAGGTAGCACAAGAGATAATTTTGAGATATCTTATCCCAGTCTATTGACCTAGTACACCCCAATAGACCTTGTATCTATCATGAGACAAACTATGAAGTTTGATCTTTGAATACGAATAAGATATGTGATAAGATATGAATCAAGTCTTTTGGTGTGATTTTGACTTTTAAATGTTTATTTTGTCCTTTTATCATTGACTTTTGTTTAAAATGATTTGGATTTTAACATTTTATGTCCTTAATTCCTCCTCCATATGGATTTGTAATTACCCAACATGAGTTATAAAAGTGAAAAACATAAATAAGATGTATGCTTTGGTTATAAGATACATATTACCTAGATATTTTTTCATGTTACTAAATAATTAGGCTTTCCAATAAACTAGTATGTGATCTCAATACTAATCAAATGTGTGATTAGTATGAAGGGAAAATAATTGAAAAATGGTTATTGAAGAGATATGTGTATACAATGATACAATGAGAAATATGCTTGTTAACTGAAGATATGGTAAATATACTATATTAAAGGGATGTAAATTTAGAACCATGTCATAATAATAACTATCTTAATTTTAGATAAAATTACATAATAAATAAATATATAAGTACACCTAAATATAATAGGGGATAGATAAATGATAATGAATTTAATACATGAAGATGAAATTAAACCATAAAGCATTTTTAAATGATAAGTGAAACATAAGATGCATATATTCTCATAAATAAAATCCAAATCATGTAGTAATGTAATTTAAAAAGTGATAAAATATCAATAAGTGTTCATAAACACTAATAAATCTCATTGAAAATAACATAAATAACATCTAATACATCCTTGTCTAGCTAAATTTTGATGTTAACTAGAGTCTCATCAATATTCACAAAGTCATGAAAAGACTTCCTAACATATTATCTCTATAAATAAGGTAGGTATGCCAAAATAATATTAATGATCATGATGAATCTCTTACATGGTATAATAAATGTGAGGGACATATGTCAAAGTATGATGAATGTCCTCAGATCTATAAGGAGATGTAGGATATGAATAAGGTGGAACCTTTATCCATGAATTTCCTAGAGAATGAGGTTGAGTCAGTGAAGGCATAGGCCATGGGAAGTCAAAAAATTGATCTTAAAACACTCAACATATATATTTATGGTGTGTATTAAATTGATTCCAAAGATCACAAACTTACCCATATTTATGGATGTATTTTTCCAACATCTTAGGAGGTGGTATGCTCTTATTTGTAGAATATGCCTTATCTAGATGAGGTATATCAATTTACTATCAAATCTATAAGTAATGAGTGTAATAATGATTACATGTACCATGAAATTAAAAATTATGTCAAGTATTCAATGGTGAATATTAGCTATATATAGTATAAGTATATCCTGAGGCTTGCTACTACTAATGTGCACAATAATACTTGGCCCAATAATTGAAAACTCCATGAATATCATAATAAGGTCATCTTCCCATGGTGTTGGTAGAGGATTAATATTATAAAAAGGTAGTATGCCATCTCCACTAGAAGGAGATCTCATAATAAGATCATGTCTAAATTGGGCCACATCATAAGATAACATTATAGTGGCTCATTATAGTGTAACTAACATCTATAGATGAAGTAAGATGGAAAGGTTATTATATATAGTGAACCTATAAGGACTTTTCATAGCATCATCCATAAGTATACTTTAAAGAGGATAAATAGTAACTAGAGGAGTAGTGTGTGTTTGATCCATCTCATACCTATGAATATTAGAAGAATAACTAACATAAATAACTATAGAAGGAGAAGTAACTACATGAATAGAACTAAGAGAATGTTATAAATAAGAATAATATTTATGTATCTCTACAATTTTAGCTTGAGAAAATACAAATAAAATGGGGTCATTTAATTAATACCCATAATCATAATCAAGAGTAAGAAGGTCAATAGAAAATGCATTGATGATTTTATTAGTCAAAGAGGTATGTTTGATGGAGTTTTTAGTTTCTGTTAGAATGACTAAAATCTTATCTAAAGGTTTTTGACAAGATCACGGTCATAGAGAAGGAGGTGATTGTGATATTATGTTAAGAGAGAGATTTAATTTTTTTATTTTTAAACTAATCTCATCTTGTTCATCATCGTCTATATATAAAATATTAGGTGGTATCTTTCCTATCAATTTATGATGACCATTATAACCTCTAGTAGAGTTGACGCGATAATTAAAATGATGTGATTTATGAAATGGGATTCTAGGTAAAGGTTAGAGGCTAGGTATTTAAAAAAAACCTCTTTCTTAGAATTCTTCAAGATTATAAGGACTAGTATCTCCTTAAATTTCTAATATAACACCATTCTAAAGAAACTTAACACATTGGCATATTGATGAGGTTATTGATTTCATGTGATGTGTTCAAGTATGACTGAGTAAAATGTTATATGAAAGTGGAAAGATAAATATCATGACTTTGACACACACTATGATAAGGGAACCATGATAGGGATCCAAACATAACCTAAATAAGTAATTTTCATTATATCATATCCTTTAAACTTACATGGATTAGATTTAAGATTACATTTAAAGTATCCAAGTTTTTTAATTATATTAATGGAAGCCATGTAAGTGCATGAACCTTCATCAATTAATGCACCTTTAACTTGTATATCTCCTATTTGGATGCTAATGAACAATGTAATATCATCTACATGAAGTAATATATCATAGAGAATCATGGAAGAGATAGGTAATTTGAGTGAAAAAGAGGTATTTATATTTCATAAATGTTGATATCCATTTCTTCACATTACTAAAGGATGTTATCTTCAAATCCCAATAAAGTAACTTATTTCCCCATAGGTGGGGATGATGGATGATAATTTTAAATAAGAGATAAATTATATGGTTACAATGATGAGGATAATTTATCATGAGTTATAATAAATTCATTTGAGATTGGAGATGTTAAATTTCATCTATAGGAACACATTCATTATATCCTATTAAAATCTTATCAAATAAGGGTGCATAGTGTTGTAGTAAGTCCTTTAAAGGTGTAGAAAAAGTACAATGAATTGATGTTTATAAGACATGTTTGTTTTATATTTGATTAATTTGGGTTGATTGATTGAATTTTTTGTGTTGTTTTATATGATGTGGTTAAAAAATTGATTGTTTCTTATGTTTGAGAGCAATGCATACCAATAGTACAAGGTTTTAGAAATAATAATTGAGGTGTTTTATTTTAAGGAGTATAACTTATATCAATAGTATGTGATGTATTATCTATTTATATTATTGGAGTTGACACTTATGGTTTTATTAAATTTGTTAAAATTAGTTATGTATGCCCCAATTCCATGAGATGGGATGGGTGAGATTCAAGAATAGTGCATAACTCAGAAATTTTTATGGTTAGAGGTTGGATAATGATCCATGTAGGAAACTAACCTCCTTATATTACTCATTTTGACCATATTATCATCATTTATATTAGTATCCACCAACATTTTGACATTTATAGTAGTATGAGGTTGGTTAATGTTAGACTAATGATTATGAAGAGAATCTTTTTAAATAGATAAATGAACATTTTTTTGTTTAAGGTCTCATGTTTGGTTTTAGTTTCATGAAGCTTAGATGTTATTTTATAATCTTTCTAATGTGTATATATGGGTGATTCATGATAAAATATATGTCCAAGGAGATAATCCATAGTAAATTTCACTAGTTTGAGACAAGTTTAGTGAGAATGGCCCCAACTTGCATGAAACTAACAAAATTTTTAGGGATCATACCAATATTTGGTAGAGAAATTAGGGTCAATATATCACGGGGAAATCCTGGTATGTGCTTTGAAATTTCTACTAAGTAAATTGGTTTATAGATAATTACATTATGTACTTGATAAAATGTGGAGCTATGATGAAAATTGTTGTAAATTGATGTTGATTGATTAGGTTCTATATAATTGTTTAGAGTAATGGCTTGAATTTTATGTATGTAATCATAGGTATCCATAACACCATCATTAGGTGCATGTCTATTTTTATCTTTCATGAGCATATATTTCCACAAAGGGATTCTTCCAAGGATTTTGGAGAAAGAGTCCACATGTGATATTTTAATTTAGAGTGAAGAGCATTAGTGAATATATAAAATAGATTATCATCATACATGTTAGCTCAATATTTTTAGACAAATATTTCAATCATTTTATGAAACTCATGTTGTTTCATATTTTAATTATGTGCAATTGATAAAATGTGCTAAGTTATTTTTAAGAAGATCATTAGTTTAGAATTCTTGAACCAATGAAATTACTAAATCTTCCAAGATAGCTATATAATGAATTTTTAGTTAATTATACCAATCTAAAGCATCACCTAATTTTTTTTTAAGAAATAGTTTGGTGGAAATATAAATTTTAATTTTAACCTAATATTTTTATAAATTTCCAAATGTCTTAAAATGCAAGGCTAGATCAATGGATTTATTATAGGTGATATTGGGAACTATGTTATTATTTAACCATCTAATGGAAAATATAAGTTGTTGGGGTTAGCATTAGATTATAATTAAATGGGTATATAGAAATGAAATGGAACAAGGGAGATAATAAAATTTATAGAATGACAATTAGATGCTATAACTTATATATAAGCATACACTAAATTTAATATGTTGAGATAGTCTAAATATGGAAAGTAAAGCTATGATAGATATATAAATGACATAATTGATGTAATTAGATTGTTTTGATGTTAATGTAGTTATGGATTTGGAACATGCAAAAATTAGGGTGGAAGGAGATTCTAGGGTAATTTTCATATTCTAGCTCTGATGTTTCTAGCTCTATAGATAACAATATCATCCTAGGATGGTTGTGTCAATACTACTATCTAATTTTAATGCTAGTGTCCTCTATAGAATATCTATTAGAAAAATATGTGACCACTTAGATGTTTCTATGTTTTTACTCAACTTTTTTCTAGTGAATTTAGATATGGGTCATGGACAATTAGTCCTTATGAAATGGAAAAACCCTAACTTTCCATCTTCATAGTGACCTTGGGGTAAAATGGTTTAATGGTAACATGGTATAGAGCTAATCCCAAACACCTTGATATTAGAGGTTATTTCCTTTGTACTTAATGCTCTAGAAGAGGGACTCAAACTCATGTATTTATCCCTTATGTGTTGGCTTATGTGTGAATCATACAATATGTGCAAATCAAGTGCAATAATGACTTATCTTATAACTTGGAAAATAAGGCTATTGGGATTCTCTTTTATTACTTTACACCTATAAATGTGTAGTCCATATGATTGGTATGTAAATAGGAATAAATAGGTAAGTTTTATTCAATTGAATGCTTTTTTGTCTAAATTCTAGGTGAATAATGAATTAGGGTTGATATTGTATTTATATAAATCCCTTTAGAGTATTAACTCACATTAAATCACTTAGGTTGATCAACCACATAAAAATGATCTGTTTCACACCTCCCCATTGGGAGTGACCCTACCCTTCATATAAGGCTAGATAATAATAATAGTGTGGATATTAAGATATAAATTGAAAATCATGTGTGTACTATCACAATCACATGAAACAATAAAATAGACCATGGAATCCAATCCTATATCTAAATTAAATTAATACACACATGTAAAGTAGAAGTAAAATTAAATGATAATGTCTTATATATAACATTACTTTGGACAAAGTTTTCTACCATATTTAGATTTAAAAATATAACTCATTTCACTTGTACTCTTTGATATCAAGGGATAGGTATAAGTGTTACCCACTATCATACTCATATATGTATCTCATGTTATCAAAATATAGTCTACACGTAAAGATTCAAAATAAGAATAGTAAAACTTAAATATGCAAAAAATACATTAAAAAAAATGATGTAATCAAACATTAATCAAGAATACAATTGATTCTAATCACTTAAACATCAATATGATAACATATATTTAACAAATCACTTGATTCCATAATAGATATTATTCATTAGACTAGAACAAGAATCAATTTGTTATATGTATTTTCCTAACATATATTTATATCATATTTATAATTTTATATGTATATATAATTGATAACAATTTTATATCGAAATGAAAACCATATATTTCATATCACCTCATAAAAGAGTGTTTTAATGTAAAAATAAGGCCATATTAAAATATATTCACATACTACCTATACTTATCACATAATATATCCTAATTATGCATATAAATTAGCCATCATAACCTTTAAGGATACATGAGTATGATCGTATAGTATACTCAACATATACGATCATCATAAAACAAACTAATCATATATAATTTAGCTCAAAATACCTTAAAATATAGTAATTATAAGATTAGATCTAATACTCCAACTCATACAAATTAATATACTATTTTTTTGAGATATATAATTCTATACTAACATATAACATATTTAATTAGATTTTCATGTATAAAAGCTTATTACTACATCCTCATAAAAATACATATGTTTAACAGGTTTGTGGGATTTTATTAAAACTTATATCTGGTTAAAAATTAAATAATTATGAGTTCAAACATAATATTATTATCGTATTAACTATACTATTGTATACTCCATTAAATAAAATTGACCTCACCAATATGAGTTAAAAAAATAGGGTGTGTGTGTGTGTGTGTGTGTGTGTGTGTGTGTGTGTGTGTGTGTGTGTGTGTGTGTGTGTGTGTGTCTACTTAATATTATTCCAAAAAACATGTATAACATATGAGATTTTAAATTAAGTGATCACATACAAATATTACTAAAGGTCTAAATTTATGCCTATGAATAATCATTCTAAATTCAACAGACATTCATAACTTAATGTAAATATATTTACATATATGCACGTGTGCACATGAACACACACACACATGTGTGCTTACACACACACACACACACACACACACACACACACAAATAGGAATGTATTCATATTATATATGTATCTATGTATTTATGTGTGTGTGTGAGTGTATGTATTCATATTATTGCTATTTATATGTATGTATATGTGTATGTACACAAACACAAATGTGTGTGTGTATGTGTGTGTGTGTGTGTGTGTGTGTGTGTGTGTGTGTGTGTGTGTGTGTGTGTGTGTGTGTGTGTGTGTGTGTGTGTGTGTGTGTGTGTGTGTGTGTGTGTGTGTGTGTGTGTGTGTGTGTGTGTGTGTGTGTGTGTGTGTGTGTGTGTGTGTGTGTGCGCATGTTTGTGAGGATTTGTATTCCACTATTTTTATTGATCTTATACAAATACTCAATTTGTAAATAAATAATGAACAAAGAACCAAAAAATAAATTGTTTAACACTTAAGATTTATAACATAATCTAAAACTATAAAAATTTATAAGATTGGTCTCATCCTTATTCAAAATCAAGTTGTAGAGAATACATGAAATCATATGCATGCATACAAGTATATATAAAAATGTTTATATACCTATAATCATGGAAAAGATAGTTAAAATTAGAGCAAAATCATACACCCAATATTTATATTTTATTTATGTATATTAAATAAAAATCCTCTAAAATACATTCGATATATGTAATAAAGAAACCATTCAAAGTAAAGTCCCCGAACTAGTAATGGGTTGAGGAATTTGAAGGAGGGGTCATTCAAAACCATATTGGATCATACTTATATAAATCAATAACAAATCTTGAAAATAACAAGATCAACTCTTTATCAAACAAGGTTCAGTCCTTAGCTCTATAGGCCTAAGGATGGAATCAAATTTCACCCTTAAGTCTATAGACCTAAAATCTAGAGTCTTCATTCAAGGTTTTATAAAGTCAGAACTTCCATATATTTAATATAGGTAACAAAACATAGTATATAAAACCATTACATTTCCTTCTTAAAATTTTCAAACTATTTACAAAAAACCAACTTGGTTATATAATATTACAGTCAAAAAATGTGGGAATACAACTCTTTTCCTTTTTCCAAGCTCTAAATTGTTTATCTTTTCTTCCCCCTTAGTCATCTATTATCCTTTATTACTTTACTATTATATTATTTATTACATTTCTAAACACCATGCATAAATTACATGACCCAATTTATCCCAAATTTTTTCTTGAGGTCTTCCTCATGAAAATTGAGTTCATAAATTCACCATTACACTACCTTTTATTGAACTCACAGAATGATCTAGAATTTTAGGTATGGCAATAAAATAATATACCTTATCCTCTTTTTAAGGTCAACCTTAATAATCATAACAATAAAAAAACTTGGATAAAGAGTATATTCATTTACATAAGTTAGAGTATTATATCTAAGCTTAGAATTACTTTCTTTGAGTGTATTTTGAGCTAAATTATAGATTATTAGTTTCCTTGATAGATTATTAGTTAGTATATAATTACAAATCTTAGATAAAGAGTATATTCATTTATATAAGTTGGAGTATTAGATCCAAGCTTATAATTACTTTTTTTTATGGTATTATGAGATATTATATATTATTAGTTTCCTTTATGAGGATCATATATGTTGAGTATATTTATACATTATGAGTTCTTTTACATACTTAGGAAATAGATAAAATTTGTGTTTATTTTGGATATATATTGACAATCTCTTTATGACATTCTATTTGAAAATGTCAAAAGTAAATTATAATTAATCAGGGTTTTATTTTTGTTTTTTATAGTTACGATTATTAATGTTGACCTTGAAAATAGGAAACGGGAGATTATTTGTTTTCCATGTTGGAAGTGTAGATCAAACTACAAGTTCAATAAAAAGTAGTGTAATGGTTAATATTTGAACATGAATTGCATTATGGAGACCTAAATAGAAATATTGGAGAGAAATTATGTCATGAGATACATGCATGGTTTGTGTAAAGGTAATAAATAAGAGAATAGGAAAGGAATAAAATATGAGAGATGATAGAGGATGAAGAAAAGATCTTGTCAAGGAGAAATAATTTTGAATTTCAAAAAAGGAAAAGAGTTGTATTTCTAAATTTTTGGACTGTAATATTATATAACCAAGTTGGTTTTTGATAAATATTTTTTAAATTTTAAGAATGAAATGCTATTTTTTTCTATCATAGGTTTTGTTACCTCTATTAAATGTATGGAAGTTCTGACTTGAGAAGACCTTAAATGAAAATTAGATGTAGGAAAACATACATATTAGATTAAATTTTTATTATTTTGGTGTTTTAAAGGTATTATAAGCTATTTATTATTGATAAAAACCCATTACTTTGGGTGTATTCTAGGGTCTTAAGACTGAGTTTTGGTTTCTCTTACCAAAATAAGTCATTTGAAAATTTAATTTTTGTTTAAGATCTATAGTGGATTTAACATTTTTTAAGTATAAAATGATGTAAAATCATCTAATAATGGTTATTTTATGTGTATGTATGTTTATTTATATTCTAATTCTCTCTTATACATGATTTCTATGTTTAACTTTGATTAAAGCCTAGGCAAGATGGTTGGTCTAGACCATTACCTACGTTTGCAAAGATGTAGGTATAGTGGAAAGTAAATAGGATAATATAAAAATACTAAAATTAAGTCCATTAAAATTAATTTAAATAAATTATCTTAGAAGATGTACCAATAAAGTGCCAAGAAACAGAGGAAGAAACTATGTTTTGTTGTATATGTAATTCTGGTGTACTATGTTGTCAATGATGAATGAAAAAAAACATTACCAATTTATTTATAGGATATTAATGTATTTATTATATGTGATTAAGTTTTTTTTATTTATATTTATTTTTTTATTTCACTATTTGTGTCAATTCCTAGGTTAATAAGGTGTAACACACACTACAATATAATTTAGAATAATTGTGTTAGTGCATAGTTAGAAGGACATGTAAATGATGTCTTTTTGAGATTTATTCAAGTGTTTTTTAATTTTATAAGTCATATAAATATTATTTATTATATTATTTTTTAAATTAACCTTTTTAAATTCTCATAACATAAGATTTATTTCAAATCTTCATTTCAATTTGACATAGTCTTGTCGTATAACATAGAACACTGCTAAAATGCATATTAGAAGTCTTGTCCTAATTTTTCAATGTAAAAAATATATTTTTAAAGTTAAATAAAGGTGATATATATCTAAAAAAATATTATGATTTTTTTTAACTATTTATAATTCAAATTTACTTCTTTTAAAGGCTCGCTGGTAGTCTCAGGTCTATTAAAATCCCAAACAAGGGTTTCTAAATTCAAATGTGATTATCTCTTAATTCCACCATTAAAAATTCATGAAATTTTATAATATATTGTATTTTTAAATTATAAAAAATATATAATATTTTAATGATAGTATAGGATCATACAATATGGAAACTAGATAGAACATAGAGAACTAGGTCTGATTAGACCCAAAAAATATGAGTTTTGTAAATTTCTTTTTGTTTTAAGCTTTATAAAGAGGATTCAAGGGATTTTTAAGTTAAAAATAGTATAATTTAATTATTTAGATTTATTTACAATCTAAATATATTTTTTTGATTCATATCAAGACAAAAAGAACTCAAATAGGGCTACAAAGATTGTAGGCCTAAAATAAGATACGTAGAAGTCATTAAAGAATTAAGTGAAAAAAAGACTCCTCCACATCAATTTTTGGTATCATAGCCAAGAGAATGAAATTTTTATAATTAAATAACTTAGTGAATTAAATTATATATTTTGAAAATAAATTTGAGTATGATGGTAGCTAGAGGATGTGGAGCTACAATAGCCTAGAGGAGGCTATAAGTAGTGGATACATTGGTGGAAAAAGCAATAAACTTGAAAGAAAGGCTTAAAGATATGGAATTAGCTTATAAGAGAGAGAATGATATATGGGATGTGATATATATATGGGAATAATATATTCAATAAGATGTTCAAGAAGAGAGAGAAGAGGACAAAATATAAGAAAGGATCATAAGAGTAGTCATGGGGGTTAATTCAAAAACTAAGTTTAAGGTGAATATGTATGCGGGTAGACTAAATTTTGAAGAGATAGTTTATTTGATTACATATATGGACATATAATTTGAATATGAGGAAGTTTATAATTCAAAAAAGGTGAAATATGTCATCACAAGGTTGAAGGGGCATCCATCCCTATAATGAGATGGAGTACAAGAGGAAAAAAGAAGAAGATGAAAGGAAAATATAAATTCATGGGATAGTATGGTGGGAAAATTGAATGGAAAATTAATACCTAAGGATTACCAAACTAATATATTCATGAGGATCCAAAACTTGACATAGAAATACTTGACATTGAAGGATTATATAGAAGAATTCTACAAACTGACTATTAGAGTAGGTAACATTAAGGAGGATGGAAAAAAACTTAACAGGTATATCAATGGATTTAGGTTTAATATATTAGATTATATTAATATTTTGTCCCCAAGGATATTATATTATGCATCTCAAGCTAAAATTAAGGAAAAGGAGAAACTATCTAGAAGACAATGTCCAAATTTTAAAGTAATGGGCAAAAATTTCAAAGGAAGAGTGCAACATGGAGGCATAAATCAGTTAAAAAATCATGGTGAAGTAGCTATTAGTATATATCAAGACTAAAATTAGTCTACAAGAGGTGGTAATTCATTTATAAAAAGAAGACCTTACACTAGAGGAAGAGGTAGAGGATTCTTGGGTAAGTGTTTCAAATGCAATAAGTATATAAGACACATGTATTATGAGTGTCCTGAAAACCTTGAAATATATTATACAAGGACAAATATGAGAAATAATATTTCTCAAGGAGAGGAAGAGAGTTTGGGTTATTTAAATCATGAAGATGTACCTGAGGTAGGAGAATCAATTTTTATGAAGAGAATGTCGATCAGACTAGCCAAGGAAATCAAGGATACACCACAGAGAAAGACCTTATTTAGGACAACTTGTAAGACAAAACATAAGTGATTCAAGGTAATCATCAATAGTGGGAGTATTAATAATCTAGTTTCTTATGAAATGGTGGAGAAGTTAAATCTAAATAAGATAGTTCATCCCACATGCTACAATGTCTCATAACTATAGAATGGACATCAAATTATAATGAATGAATAATTCAAATTAGAATTGAAAATAGGTATGTGTGTGTGTGTGTGTGTGTGTGTGTGTTTCATGTTCTATTAGGTAGACCTTGATAATATGACAAAAGAGATATTCATTATTTGAGGAATAATAATTATACCTTTGAAAATGATGGTAATAATCACACCCTTATTACACTAATATATGAATTTTGAGTAGCTTAAGACCATACTAAAGTGTTTCTAACTATTGTCAAGGAGTTCTTACATCTCATCAAAACAAAATATCCATGTTAGTTTTTATTTGGTAAGCCTAAAATAGTAATAAAAATTACTCATTTGACTGATCTTCCCATATAAATTCATAACATGCTTAAAGAGTTTGTGTGTATAATTTTAGATGACTTACCTAATTAGTTACCTCCAAGGAAAAGTATTAGTCATCATATAGACCTAATTCTAGGAGCTAGCCTATTAAGCAAGGCAGTCTATAGGATGACTCCAAAAGAGAATGAATAAATTAAGAAACAAGTGCTATAACTATAAAATAAGAGGTTGGTTAGAGATATTTTAATCCCTTATGATTTCCCAATAGTTTTTTTTACCAAAGAAGGATGAAGGTTGTAAAATGTGCATTGCTTCAAGGGCTATAAATAAAATTAATATCAAGTAAAAGTTTACATTACCTATAATTAATGACCTCATGGATTGTTTGAGTGTTTCCAACTACTTTTATATGATAAAAAAAAAATTGGATACCATAAAATTAGAATTAGAGAAGGGGATGAGTGTAAGACATCCTTATAAACAAATGATCGACTCTATGAATGGCTCATTTTTCCATTTGGACTAACCAATGATACAAGTACTTCTATGAGACTCATGAATGAAGTAATTAAGGCCTTTAATGGTAAGTTTTTTATTATATATTTGGATGATATCTTAATTTAAAACCAATCAAAATTAGAACACCGTGAACACCTTAGGATGGTATTGAGTAAGTTGCAAGAAGAGAGACTACTAATCAATATTAATAAATTTAGTTTCTAAAAATAGAGTTAGTTTATTTGAAAACTTTTATATATAAATATGGACTAAATATGGAAAAGGAAAAATTAAAAGAAATAATAAAGTGACCTTCAAAAAGTGATTTTGAGGTAAGGAGCTTACATGGATTAGCTACCTTTTATAGGAAGTTTATAAGAAATTTTAGTACTATTTATGCACAAATTTTAGAGACAATCAAGGGAAGTAATTAGCCAATTATATGAACCAAGGAAACTAAAATTAATTTTCAAATTATTAATAAAAATATCATATAACAATCCCTTTTTACATTGCCTACTTTCGGGAAACTTGTCCAAGTAGAGTGTGATGCTAGTGTAACTGCCATAGGGAATATTTTGAGTCAATAGGGAAAACCATTTTCCTATTACAACGAGAAGATTCATGAATCCAAGAAGATATACATAACATATGATCAATATTTCTATGCCATAATTTAAGCCTTCAATAAATGGAGGCATTACTTGATGCCTAAAGAGTTTGAATTATACATTGATAATCATGTTTTGTAGTTCATTAGTAGTTAAAATATGCTTAATCAAAGGAACATGAAGTGGGTTGAGTATTTGAAAAATTTATCTTTAGTTAATAATTGAAGAATTGGATAAAATAGTAAGGTTTTATATGCTTTACATAGGAGGAGTTTGATTTTTCTAGATTCACAAGTAAACAACTTGGGATTTTACTCATTAAAGGACTTGTACAAAGAAGATTATGATTTCAAAGATATTTATGAAGCATGTGAGAAACTAATGAACATAGATACAATTTCATGGATGGAATACATCCTATAAGAATTTTTATTATTTAAGGGCATCTATCTTTGCATTCCAAAACGTTCCATGAGAGATAATCTACTGAAGAAAAAATATAGTAGTAGCTTAATAGGACACTTTAGACAATCAAAGAAATTATCTTAGATGAGTGCAAATTATTATTATTCTAGAATGTATAGGGATGTGAATAAATTTGTTTAAATGTGTAAGAAATGTCATTATTCCAAATGAACAAGTCAAAATGTTGGATTAAATAAGGATTTTCCAATTCCTAAAAGCCCATGGGATTCGATCAATATCAACTTTGTGATTGTAGTGCCAAAGTGTTTTAGTATTTTTTCAATTTTTTCAATGTGGTCTAATTAACTACTAAAAACAAAGTAAATGCAAGGTTTTAAATATTAACTAGAGATGGAGATCAGTTATGCACCATTGATTAAGCTTGTGGGAACTCCTCTTTGGCTAGGGAGGAATTACCTACAAATCACACCAACAAAGAAAATGGATTAATAGAAAGATGAATGGGTTACCTAGTAAGAAACCAAACCCAAGAAGTGATATGCTTCCTTGGGTGGATGTCAACCCATGTTTAACATTCAAGTTTATAAATAAACATGAAATTACAAAGATGTATATGCATAAGATGCAATAGAAAACACAAAATACATCTATTCTATATCAAGATTAATATGATCAAAGTAATCATCCCAACATTTTGTAGCTATATCAACATCCTCTTGAATTATAGCTAATTTTTCATTAATTTTTTCTTGATTGGGTGTGAAAACCATAGTATAAAGACCTAATTCAAATGTAATATCACTTTTATCAATGAAAAAAGGTTGTTGGACAATGGGGAGATCAAATATGGTAACAATATCTTGCACTAATCTAGGCAAAGTCATTTACATGTAAAAGATATATTTTTAGAAAACAAAATATAGATTTTAACAAGTTTTAAGGATTTTGAATCTTATGAAAACAAACTTCAAGGCTGTTTTAATAGTTTAAAATGGATTGATAATGATCCTATAGGATCGACATTGATTCAGATGGATCGATGTCAATTCTGAGTAAAATGCTAAACTATGAAAACAAAAGATAATAATGCCTAGAAATATTGATAAAATGATAAAAACCAAATGCAAAAAATGACATAGAGGTGTAGAAGACTGTAAATTTCAAATTGGAATAAATTAACATGCAATACTAACCTTGTATGGTTGAAAACATATATATAAAGGATACCATAAAAGTAGGCTTAAAAACCTTCAAATTTTCTTTGTAATCTCATGAATATAGGTTCCAAAAGATAGTATAATGTTGATAAGGTCTCTATGTAGGTTTCAAGAGATTCCAATAGAGTTTCCTAAAATGAGCCTCTATGGCTTGTTGGATATTTATGGATTGATGTCATTCTGAGAAGATCGATGTTGATCTCAAAAAATTAACGTTGATTTTCCCAAAATGGGTGATGTTAATTCTTTGACCATTTAAATAGGTTGCTTACGAGGGTAAAGAATGCTTTTAAGTTGGGTTATTTTAACCATGAGAAGAGGTTATTTGGAGGTTGGATGAGTTTGTTTTTATGAATTTATATTTAGGAATGGTAAAATAGGGTTAATTACTATTTGAATATAGTAATTAACTTAATTAACTCATGTAGGAAAGGTAAATGGGTGAGGTAAATGTAATTATTTCAAATAATTATGAATGAGGGCCATTCTATTAGAGATGAAGGATAAACATGATGATGCATAATGTTAATATGAAAGGGTGTATAAAACTAGCATCTATATTTTCCCCTTTTTGTGGAGCAGTATGAAATAACATGTTGTGAGACGAAAACTATAAGGTGCTTAATGTCCCAAGTGTATTATGAGGAGGTATTCCCCCTAAAACTAGGCATCAAGAAATGAGATGGAATGGATTATGGGTTTGAAAAAGATGGAAGGTAGAAAAAGCTTGAATGAGTGGAAATGGAAAAAGTGAAAAATAGAAAAGGAAAATCAAAAGTGTGAATAGTGTAAGGAAGTTTCAAGGTTGCACTTAACAGGATTAAAAGTGATGCAGGTAGTAATGCCCTAAAGACCTAATCAAGTAAAAAAATACTATAGCTAAAATATGTAGGCTCAATAAAAGGCTAGTAAGAAAATAAATTATAGGAATGGTAGACCATAACATCTGGTGTGCATATTGTGTATGCGTTACCTATAGATGAATGTTCTCAAGAAAAAATATACCATTGAGATCAGACAATGACAAGATACCAAAAAAAGGGTATACCTTAAGGAGATTGGGTATACCTCAAAATCCTCAAATATAAAGGGTAAGATGTCATAAATGTTAGTAACTTGGCCTGTTAAGGCCAAATTACTACCCCTATTATCTGAAACTTCCCCAAAATGTTAAATTTTCCTAATATAGCTGGTCAAACTGGTCAATTATGGCCAAAAAGTGCAAATTTTGGCCAAAATGTTAAAAATGGGATAAAAATCATCTAAAATGGTTTGAAAATTTATAAAATTGTGCCAAAAAATATTTAGTGATGTTTAAAAAGGTTAATTTATCCTAAGTCTAAAAGTACAAATTATGAAAAGGTTAATTGATATGTTTTTTAGCTCAAAAGACTCCTTTTCCCCCTCCCATGTGCCAAATTACTGATTAAAATGGTCAAAAATATGTAAATATTCATGTATGACATGAATTTGTTCTCAAAAATTCTATATAAAGTGATGTGAAGAGTAAATTTGGCTTTTAAAAGAGGAAATTTGGTCTTTTTCACTTATTTTGCAAGAAGAGTATGGAATCCATATGGAATCGATACAGTTCAAGGTAGGGAAAGTATTTTCTAGGGAATATACCAGATTAAATATAAATTTAATGGAGTTATATTTCCATACAAGCCCAAAACCAACATTTTTTTAGTTTCTTACTCTTTGGCACAAAGGGACATGCTTATATATTTTCTGATGGTATGACCTACTGGAGGAGGGTTCAACTCTCTAATTTTGGGTGAATAAATTATATTTATAGGTATTTATGATGGTTTAAACTATTTTTCAATTAGATTCTCTAGTCTCATAAACCATCTAGTTCAAGTCAAGGCAAATTCTGTTACTTAACAACCAGAAAGGTAGTTGTTTTTCTTCAATTTCTCTTCACCTGGGTAGAGTTATAAAGAAATTTAAGTTGTTCCAAAATATTGAAGACTTTATATACCATTAAAAGGTATTATTTAGGTTTGATTCATTCAATTCAATTTCAAATAGAGGCCACAAACTTAACCAGTCCAAATTTGTAGTTGGCAAGCTTGCAAAGAGAATTGTATGGTCCAAGGAGAAGATTTTTAGCTTCAAGCTTTCAAGAGTTTGGTGTTTTCAGATTTTAAATAAGTTTTAATGATTTAAAATTTAAATTATTAGAGTTTTATCTTATTTTATGGCCAAAATTGTTCATCTTCATGCTCTAAAGGTGTCTTCAAAGGGTTTATTTAGCATAATTTGGGAATTTTTGCAAAATTTTTGGTTTTTGGAGAAGATCATGTTTCATTTTCATTCACTTTATCTTCTTCAATTGCTTAAAAATTTAGGTATCATGATGACCATATTATTATGATTGTGTGTAACTCCTTGTCTTGGTCCTATCATGCTTTGAAATTCTTGTTTCCCCATCTTTACTTCTTCCATTCCCTATGTCTGCCATATACTATCTAATCCCTATATTTTCCACTATGTTTGTGTCTTTCTCATCCCACTCCATCTTGTTTTCATGTTTATTTCACTCCAATCACCTTATATTCCATCTCCATTCTATGAAGATTGTCAAGAGATCCAAGGTTGATAAAACACCATCAAGCATGATCAAGGGGATATGAGCATAAGCTAAGCATCATGATACAATCATGAAAGATCATTCACATCAGTATTTGATAGTCAAGAGACTTCCACATGTTTGAGTAAGGAGATAGAGAATATGATAGATACATAAAGGACTATACATAAGTCACCTTGTTTCATCTCAAGGGACCTAAAGTTGATCAAGGGGCAATATGAATATGAGAGAAAGAGTTTGTAAGCCTTTGATAACATGACGTAGTCAAGAAATCTAATGAAGTCATAAGGAATCAAGAATAATGGTCTCCATATACATGATTAGTGCAAAGGATCTCATAAAATAATCAAAAGGAGAATGAGGATTAAATCTACATTTGGGCAATCCTTAATTCATATATAGGCTATTGTTTATACAATATCACCCTACAACCCCATATCAAGTTCAAAACCAAGAAATAAAATACCATCTTAATGAGTTTTGAGTTGTTATGTTGATTGATTTCAAAGTGATAAGGTCAATTAAAATAAGGATATCATATTAAGAGTCTAATTGAATGAAAGAAAGTGTAAAACCTAGAGAAAGATCACCTTCAGTCCTACAAGGCACCAATAGGCTTGTGCTTTGTACTAAGGCCTAATTGCTTGTAAGTTGGACCTTCAGGAGTTTCAAGAAGTGAATAAAAGTTAATATAGATTTTCTTAATTTTGAGAGAAAAATCTTCATCAATTAAAAGAGGGAAGGGTATTTTTGGGTTCAAATTTACAAAAAGGTTTTTCCATGAGGACCTACAGTCATATATACTTCTAGCTAGCCTATTCAATTCATAACCTATAACCCAAATATGCTCCTACAAGCCTATATGTCACAATGTTGAGAATGTGATCAACAAGTTTGAAAGGAGACTATAGTTCATATGTTTTTGGATGGACATAATAAGAGACACTAAACCAACATCCTATAGGCCACTATATAGACACCTACATTGACAGGGGTTTTAATCATTTATAAGCCTTCCAAGAAATGTAAGTATGCTTCAATATAAGGTTTGGAAGCCATAAAGAGGTGATATTTAATGTATCAATAATGATGAGTTAGGTATAAAAAAGGAAATAAAAGTGCACCTATAGTCCCAATTTGATGCTCTATAGGCACTATCCATACAAGACCTAATACATATAACCTACATAATCATGTCTAGGGAGAGATATGTTGGTTCTCAGGGAAAGTGTTTGTTGAGGTCTTTACATGATGATTGATCATGTATGGCCATCAAGGAAGAAGACCTAAAAGGGTTTTAGGAGGATAAATGGAAAAAAAAACACAAGAGAATATCATATATCCATTTCAATGGTACCTTATGGCCATGTATACCTTCAACCAAGTAAAGTCATGATATAGCTAATGGTAATGGTTTGGGTAGTTTACAATACAATTTCAAAGGTAAAAGAGTGGTGTAATCATTGATATTAAGTTTTGCATTTAAAAGTAGGAATATCAAAGGGATAGGGCATAATAGGTTCCAAGGAAAGACTGATGAAGAAAAATGAACTATAGTCAGCATAAAACAAACCTACAATGTTATAGGATGCATCCTACAGGCCTTTTTGAGGTAGAGCTAATTTACATGATGCTTCATATAACAATGGGATAGTTTAAGGCTTAAACATATTTGTAGATTATGATTACCAATACTCACCAAAGGATGATCATATTTTTACCCTAAGCTATCTAAAAGGCTAATGTTATCCTACAACCACTATGAAATTGTCCTACAAATGTGTACCTTGTACGAGGCCTAGTTGCATATAGATAGGATGAATAGGAGCTATCAAAGAATCCAATTTTGATTGGAAAAATGTAATAAATTTTAAAGAGACAACTTCTTAAGGTAATCAATCTGAGAACAAGACTTTTCAGGTTTCAAACAAGCCTAAAACCAAGAAAAGATCACCTTTAGCCATACTTAAATAATGTGTTATATCCAAGAGGATGGACTTGGTCCTTAGAAAGGCCTAAAAGTCATAGGCATTAGGGAGGGAGTTGTTAAGTTTGTTGAGGTAGAATTACAATGATCAAATCATGTTGTTTGTATATCAGGGTTTCCTAAGGCTTTGACCTTAAACTTAGTCCACACAAACCTAATCAAAAGGCAAACATAGTCAGAGAGCATGAGTATGGGATTTTTATTTACATAATATTTTGACTTAAAGTAAGAATTAGGTTATAAGCTAAACACATGATATTTTATATCAAGGGTTATTTTGAGTATAATGCAGGTTCACCTATAGTGACTCCAAAACCCTACAAGTAGCCTTAAAAGTTGTCACAGTCAAGTAACTCAATGCATCAAGATAGCATTTTCAAGGTGTTTTAACCATCTCATAAGGAATTAATGTTGTTAGTTGATCATGGTAACCTAGGTATGTTGTATTCATCATGGAGAACCCAAAATTAACCTACATACCATAGCTCTCACTTACAACTACCTTGGGTAAAGAGCACCTATAGCCAAAGGTTATGTACTAAGAGTGAGGTTTGTGTGTAAGAAGTTTTGAACTTTACCAAAGATTTCAAGTAAGCTAAGGAAGAGATTTATAAATATAGTATGATCAAGAAGGGAATGAAAGTGTAATGATGACCTATATTTAGAGCCATAAGGTTTACCTATAGGCCTATAACATAGTCCTTACTTTCAGCTGTATTAGAGGTAAAACACGTTCTAGGCCAAGAAAATGCCTAGTAACTGAGAGGAATCAAATTTTGAGGAAAAAAGAACTAGTTGATCATCAAAATGAAATGGATGAATCCAAACAACAAAGGGACCTACAAAAGAAGCAGCTACAATGCCCAAGCACTTTCAATAGGTCATTGTACAGATTATGAAAGCTTGAACTAGTCAATTTACTTTGAATGAGATGTGTGAAGAGATATATTTTTGTCTAGATATATTTAAAACACACATTTAAAATTTATTTACCTCTATTCATGCTCATACTACATCAATATTGATCTCTAAAAATAAAACATAGTCATTTTGAAACCTAATTGCCTTGGTTGAGGGTCTTGATGTGCTTGAAAATAGGGGTAGAGGCTATTTACAAACTCCTAGAGAGACTATTAAGCTTAATAAATATTATTTTGATATTAATATCCCATAAATACATGAAATTAACCTTTAAAATATGAAAACTCATTCAAAAATGTAGACAGTCCATGCATGGAAGTCAAAATTTGGAGAAAATTGAAGATTTTGGGAGCTACAAGCAGAGTTAGGAGAAAAAATTTTGTACATATGGTTGACATGAGTTTTGGAACCATCATAAAAAATTAATATCCATTTGAAAATATCACATATTCTTTGTTTTATCTTAGACCTCAGCTTGTTCGTTGAAAATCACCATTAGAGCATGCTCCATCCCAGAGTGCCATATAAGCTTATAGTGACAAATAAAGGATTGATAATAATGGTATGATGTTTTGTAAATAATAATTAGACATATATAGAGTGTAAAAACTCAAATTTTTTTTAACATCATGCTCACATAGTGTTTTGCAGGCAAATAGGCACTTAGGCCAAAAGGGGCATTTTTGACTTTTCATGGAAAAATGATATTCAGAGTGATTTGATAGCATGTTACAGGTCATATGATGATTTTTAAATGATTTTTTATATTTTAAAGGAGATAATTTAATTTTAGTGAAGTTTTTCACTTTTTACAATTTTGGGCACCCTTCCAAGCCACCTGTTTAGATGCTTGTTTTGTTCACCGCATGTAGGTTTGGGACAAATTATCATAGTATTTTTTGAGGACCCATATTAAATTATAATTAATCAAAAATTGAGATTATTTAATGGGATATGATTTATGAACAATTTCTAAGAGCATAGGTAGCCCAAAATGTAGTTAATTTCCCATAGGCAACCTTCATTCACATGGAAAATTTTCATATATTTTTCATGGGAGTCTAATATTTTTATGGATATTAAAGGGATAAATGTGATACACATAAATGAGATTAGTTCAATATTTGAAGGTCTGTACCTCATAAATTATTAGTTTTAAGTTCTAGCTTCAAAGCCTTCTTGAGCACCTTAAAAACCAATTTTGAGAAAAATGGATTTTATTACAGTAAAATCATAATGAATTAACATAAAACCTTTTCAAACATCTATTACACTCTGAGAGGATTCAATAAATGGGTTTTTTATGTATGGATCTATAGATTTGAGGGTAAAAATCACATTTTCTATTTAAAAAACATGCAAATTGAAGGACAGGGTAATTTAATGAAATCTAACCATTGTAGATCAAAGATTACAACTTGTTATTAGTCTTAAAATTTTCATTTTTTTATAAATCATCCCTGAGGTTCTCCTATTAGATCAATTAAAATGGCCAGTCTACTGGAAATTTGTGCAAAATTGGCGTAGTCAAGCATGTTGACTAATTGATAAAGTTTTTCTCATCAAAATCATAATTTTGATGATGAAGAATTATTTTTCAAATGTAATTTGTTGTTTTTTTGGGTTTCATGTCTTTGTTTTTATGTTTCATGGTGTCTAATTTTGTAAAACAAAGTTATTTGGCTTAACTAGTCAATTTGACTTAATTGATCAAGTAACGAAGTTTGATTTTGGCATTGAAAGACTATTCAAGGAGTTCATTTGAGTTTCACCACCACATTGCTGATGTTACATGGAGATTAAATACACTTCTCATTCACCAAGATTTAAACAAAATTCTAAATTCAAGTTTTGGTATTGATTTTCATGTAAAGGGGGATATTCTTTTGTTTTAACTTAGCTCTCAAGCACCTTAAGTGGAGTTTATGTTTGAAGTGTGGTGTAGCATTGCATGCAAGGCAGATATTTTGAATTTGTAACTTGGGACCACCTCATCTGTTCTATGCCAACATTGATCTTCATGCATGTTTGGTGGTTTTAATATTAATGACCTTTCAAATAGGCCCACCATACTTCTATGCCAAATTTTGGAGAGGCATACAAATTTTGTGAAGAAAAATATTTTATAAAATATTTTAACCATTGTAAAAGGTGTTAAGTCTTAATTTAGTCAACCAATACTAACCATTTCCCTTTTTGAACTCCACTTATGGATATTTTAGGTTTTGAATCATATTTATTGGCTTAATCAAGCCATTTTAGAGGAATTTATGTAGCTAAAAAGAAATTGTAAGCTAGATCATTATCAATAAAAGAAGTTTTTGTTCTGAATTTGAGTTTTGATTGAAGAATAGTGTGTATTTTATTGTGCATCATCATATAAGTGAGATTTATCTCCTTTTATTAGGTCCTTTCTTCACCTATCTCACTCTATCTCACCTTCTATAGGTCATTTTAAAGATGTTTTCAATCCTTCATCTGAAACATTTTTGCTTAAGGATAGAAATATAAATTTCATTGATTATTTGTGCATTGATTTCAATAACTTCAGAGGATTTGGTTAATTCAACTGTATCACCTCTTTTTAATTAGAATTTATTTTGATTTTCCTCTTTACCTTTTCACCCCAAAATCACAAAAAAAAAATCATAGTAATTAACATATAATTGATAAATAAAAATGGAAGCAACCCTATCGAAAAGTTCTTCTCATAAAAAAGTCACCCACACTCTGAGAAGTTCTTGTTGTATCAACTAGAGAGAAGGTGTTCTTACACATCCTTAAATAGAGTTTTCTCCAGAGTGATAATAATAAAATTTGGATAGCTATAGTAAATGCAACAAGATGGGGCTTTAGAACTAGATTGGGAGCATGTAAAATGGCCCACAAGTGCAAAATCTAAACAAGCCATGACAATCAACATCGATTTAGAATGATCAATACCCATTCATAAGAATCAACATCGATTAAGGAATTCATGTCAATCGTATAAATGGCTATAAATAGGCATTTGCCATGGCATAAGGCTCATTTAGTTATCTAGTGAACAAGAAATTGGGAGAAAAAACTTGATATGTTTCAACCCTTCAAACATAAGTGAAAGATGATGGAGGTGAGTAGGAGCAGATGATGATGATGATGATGACTACACTACAAGGTAGGAATAATGTATTTATGGAAAATTTTAATTTTTTTATTTTTGCTTAAGATATTTTATTTTGTTTCTCTTATTTTTTGTTTTCTTTGATATATTTGTTGGAGGGAGGGGGTTAGGTTAGAAATGTTAGATCAAAGGGGTAATTTTTTAGGGTAGAGAATTGACATCGATCTATTAAGATGAATGTGCTTCATGTAGATTGACCTTGATCCATAAATATCATCATCAATTTTTTGAAATCGACATCAATTCTTAGAGTATCTTTAGAAATAAAAAAACTTATGCTTTTGATTAATTAAAAAGATGTTTCTAACAGGCATGAGAGATATTAATGATGAGGGATAGGGTCCTTCCACTATTTGGATAGTTATGGGAGTTTATGGGTGATGAGGACTAGTCCCATATAGATGTTATAGGATTTGGAGGGATTCACCATTATCACCATGTCCATCGAGACATCGATATGATAGTGAATTTTATAGAAAGGTGGGATTATACCACCAATACTTTTTGGTTACCAACCAGTGTGATGATGATCACCATAAAGAAGATCCATCAAATTTTATGATTACTAATTTTGTGAACTATTAATGAGGCTAGGTGAGTGATGGTGCTGACATGATTATATGGTGAGGATACATTTGACATGAGATTCTCTACTAGGGAGTCTTCATTCTAGCCATTATATGACCAAGAAACTTGTAGAGAGACTAGTGTTGCTGATGATGATGCTAGTACTAAATTTCTATGTGCTACCTAATTATGTAAGAGGGAAACTACCATGGAGTTTTACTAGCATCATAGTAAACATGGTGGAGTTTAGGACTATTTTTAATTGGGAAGCCATAATATTGGGGTAGATATATAGGGAGTTGTGGGGTTGGCATACTGAGTACCGATTAGGGCTAGATATTACTTTTGTATTACATTGATAGGAATATAAGAACATTCATGTGATTTACCTCAGATGGACCCCATGGATGAGATTTAAAAACATAGTTTATAGCATAGGATTCCTTCAGTGGAAAGAAGACCTAGTCATTTCATATACATATAGGGTAGTGCATGATCTAACACACTATAGACAAGGTTTTAGTAGCTTAAAAATATGATATATTATCTAAAGGCCTTATGTATGCTTCCTAGCATGGCCTAGTTCAGATGTATAGATAGTGGATGTTTCTTAGGAGATATGGGTACATGGATGATGGATGGAACACATTGAGCTATTTTATTTTGATAGGGTCCATCATCAATTTAGATTAGTACATGATGTTCCATTAGCCACATGATTATATAGGTGGGATGATATAGAGCTAGACTGGCCTACCCTTGATACTATAGTGGTTTTGATGGGGCCATAGGAAAATCCTATGGCTATTGACCTAGATGGCATTGGTTATATTGATTATTATGAAACTTGGTTTGTGGGTAAGATGGTGAGGAGACAAGAGAGAGTGGTGAGACCTCAAGAGGAGGTAGTTATTGAAGAGGTGAGGGAGGAGGGTGAGGATAGAGGAGAGGCTAAGGAGGATTCCCTTGATGTACACATGGAGGAGGTAACATTATAGGATGCCCCCACACATGAGCATATAGATATATCTATATTTTTTGTTGAGAGGGATACACTATAGGTTGAGTTATAAGAGGTATAAGTAACCCATGATACCTTATAGGATTAGATTTCCACATATAGGGTGATCTTGATAGCATGAGAGGTCAACATGACCATGCTACATAGGATCGAGATAGCTACTAAGTAGAGTTAGAGTAGATTATATCTATTTTGGTAGAGAGACCAGCTCTATATATTATAGGATCTAGTGTTACTGATATAGATATGGTACCATGATATAGATATAAAGATTTGTTTGCTGAGATGAGTTATTATGAGATGATAACACATAAATGGCTACTAGATGTTCCTCAATTTAATTCATACATAGCTACCCATAGTAGATCATGAGGGAATCTTTGGGGGTTTACTATTACAAGAATCATATTAGGCTAAGGAGTAGATGATATGGGAGATGATAACATTCATTTAAGCAGGATTGATTTTATTGAGTAGATTGTATTATATGGGTTAAGATCCCCATATTATTTATGTTATGACATTTTTATAGACAATTGATGTATATATATACAAACATTTCTTATGTTTATGGATGGATCATGTGTGTTTATTTATGGATTTATTAATGGCTATGGATATGTAGTGTTTTTATGAATTATTGATGCGATGGATTATAGAATTAGATGTCATGTATTTGAATTCTAATCATTGTTATCATATATTATATGGATGCTTTATAGATTATGGATTATATATTTTACATGTTATTTTGATTTCAGATGTTATATCATGATATGGGTTTTAACTAATGGATAATTATTATGGAATATGCTACTTGTGATATAGACCATTATTAACCTTTTGGATGCTTATAGTTTCTTACATGATTTAATGTAAATAAATTATGGATTATGGATTTATGCTTAATGATGATTATGGATAGCTTTTGATCCTTTATTTTGTGGATTTATGGACTTTTAGTGATTATAGATTATGGATTTGCTCAGCATTGACTTTGGACCATAATCAAAAGAGAACCTCTCATACACATGGCCTATGTATCCTTAACTAAATGATAAGAGATATTGACACAACCTTAGTTATCTAGAGCTTTGACCTTGGTAATTTATGAGGATTACATGATTTTTGTTAGATGGGGGATGGATTACCTTAGAGATAAAATTTTACACACCATATTTTGAAACCAAGATTTATCTTCCAGGGATCATTTTTATGCCAATGTGTAGAATGATCAATATATGAATCCTACAAAAAAATTGATCGATACTGGAATATTTCTTGGGATATTTATTTTTACTATTTATTTTATTTATTTTTTGATTTATAAGGCTTTTAAGTGGCATAATTTTAAAACTAATTAAAGAAGGAAGTTTTCTACTTGGTAGCCATCCTTCAAGGGAGTGGTCTACATTATGATGTTTTTGCATAACTATCCTTTAAGGGATCAAATTTTTTATTTAGCCAATTTTGATACTTTGATTTTCACTACTTATTTGATTTTGAATCCCAAAGATAGTAATGCAAGTTGGCATAAAAAGATACCTTAGGATAATTTGCATGAGTTCATTACATGAGGTGATTATGTTATCTTATAAAATTGATGGCCTTTAAGAAATAATGGAAATAATGATATGGGGTTTCTCCCATTACAAGCTAAACTTATCCATGAGAGAATGCTATGAATAGAGCTAGGGTATTCATATTCAAGGTTGAGGTTATAGTGACTATTGAATAACCACATAACTCTCATATCATTATTTGGTATTTTGGGATAAGGGGATACGATAGTATTTAAGATAAGTTAACCAAGATGAACGAAGATATATTAACTATAAAAAGGATGTAGGTACAATGCATTTAAAGGTTATAATTTAAGTTTACTTTCAAGAGAGGCTAAATGATCTGATTTAAATCCATATTTATGGGTTATGATGTATGGTCCAAGCTAATTAGGAGAAAATTTACCCCTTTTACTTCATTCTATGTTGGTGACATAATTATTTTATTTAAGTACAAGGTCTCCAATATTAAATTATTATTCTCTTACATGTTGATAATATGATCATTTTAGTCATTCTTGATATATAATAAGGTGATCAAGGGTTGTTGCATGATGCTCATCTAAGAGTTGAAGCTGGGATAAATGCTCTTGATGAAAATCTTCATAAAAAATGATATCTTTAAGAGAGAGACAAAGAGAGGGAATTTGGACTTCTAAACGAAGTATAGATTCTATACCATAGACCATAGAAAAGGGAGTAGCACATATAAGGGTTTGAATACTAGTTAGATATGCCCATAAGTAAAAAGGGATATGAAGATGCCAATCCTTCCTAGCTTCATTGATGACTTTGGTTAGGATTTTAACTAGGGTTTTATTAGATGCTTCTGCTTGACCATTGTCTTAAAGATAGTAAGGTGAGGAAAAGCTTAATTTTATTTTAAATGAATCACATAATGCTCAGAATTTCTTATTCTTCAAATATTTTCCATTATTTGTTATTATTTTATATAAAATTATAAAATGACAAATAATGTGATGGTGATAAACTCCACAATATTTTATACCTTGGTTGAGATAAGCAACACAACTTCTACCCACTTGGTGAAGTATTTTGTAGTGGTAATGATGAAGCCATGATTTTGAGAGGACTTAGGGTTGATTTTCCCTATAAGATCGAGCCCCCATTGGGAGAATGGATAGAAGTCCCTTACTACCTGCAAAGATTTATTAGGGAAATGGGATAAGTTTGCATGCTACTAACATTTTACACACCTCTTAATGTATGCATAACAATCTTGATTTAGAGTGGGATAATATTAGCCTAGATGTAAGATTTTCTTAGTGACTGTGTGACCACTAAAGTGTCCACCACATAACCCATTATGTACTTCTTTGATAGCTAAGGTAGCTTCATGCTTTTGGAGACAATGAAGAATAATACCATTGAAACCACACTTATAAAGAACACCACCCAATATAGTATATCAGGTATCTTTTTGTTGGAAGACACACCTGGCACATTTGGATAGATGGGGAGAAGATAGTCCTATAAACAAAAAAGTTAATATTCATGTGTACCATGGCTCTTCTAGGTTTTCCTTGATGTTATTGATAGATGTAAGATCAATTCTCATATAAGAAGGCTAGTTAACTTGATGGATAAGGACAAATAGATTGGACTCTTGAGATGAGGATGGAATAAAAGAGGCAAGAGATGCCATTGTATCAATGAACTTATTAGTTAATCTAGGAGTAGTTTTGATAGCGTAACATTCAAAAGTGAATAAGAGCATATCAACTAATGTCTTATATCTTTGAAGGATATGATTTTTTAATTAATATATATCATTAATTTGATTGACCACTAGCTAAGAATCACCATAGATATTAAGGGATTTGAATCCTAATGCAAGTTTAGTTTGGAGGCATATGATCAACACTTCATATTTAGCCATGTTATTGGTGAAATTAGATGTCTAATTTAAAAAATAAAGGGAACACGTTGAGGAGGGATTAATATATTTCTTGTACTTCCTCCACACTCACATTTAACCCATCAAAGAATATATTCATTTGATATTTTGGGACAAATTGGGAAGTGGATGTGATAGATTCATCAAGAAATTTAGAATTGATCAGTCAATTATCACTAAGAGGTGCCTCATCTAGGTGATCAGTAATAATCTATCCTTTAATAAACTTGATGAGGCCAGCAATTAATTAATTTTATAGCCTCATCCATGCTTATTCTATATCTTGTTCCCTATAAATCCCATAATTATCCATCACTTAAGCAAATGAATGAATGAAGTTATGATTTTGTATGTACATTGATGTGTGTGCATGTGTGTGTGTGTGGTGTGTGTGTTATGTTATGAATTATTTATGGTTTTCATTGATTGAATTATATTGGTGTGACTTTATCTAACAAACATTTAAATGGTCATGAAAGGTTTCAAGATTTTTCTAAGCCATAGCTACTACAGGTTGCCCATAACCACTATAGAGTGCTCACAGTAGCTATAGGCTTCACCTACAAGTTGCTTACAACCACTATTGAATACCTAAAATAGCTATAGGATTCACCTACAAGTTCTCTATATCCACTAAAAAATACCCACAACAACTATAGGTTTCACCTATAGGCTTCATGTAACCATTACAGAGTACTCATAGTAATTGAAGGTTTTACCTACATGTTGCCTATAGCTATTGCAAAGTGCCTATACTCACTATGCAAAATAGAGTCATTATTGAGGAGATATTGTAGACACATATAGCTATCCTAAGGAACTAAATGGATGATTAGGAAGAATCATAGTTGTTGTACAGATTCTCTACATACAAGGAGACATTGGATGTACTTCGAAAGATGGGAAATACAAGGATAATGAGAAAAGACAAAAGGAAATAAAACAACAAAATAATATGCCTTGTCTCTAACCTAGTCAAACCTAAAACAATTAACTTCAATTAATAACCACTTAAAGGTTGACTGGGGTACTTTTTAAGTATTTGTACTTTTTCCTAGTTTTGTGTTTTTGTTTAAGAGTCAATAAACTACATTTTATATTTAAAATTAGAACCTATATCAGACTAGGAGTTAGATAATTTTGAGAAGGTAATAGTAGATTTTTTTGAGCTATATCATTTGAATTTAGAATTGAGTAATGAGAAAGTTGAATTTTTAAGGAGTTTATGAATTCTCTCAAAAAAGGATTAGAGCTTAGTTTTGAACAAGGAAAGGCCCCCTCAAAATGAGCTATTGTGAAAATCCTAACCCTCTATAATTATAAGTGTGTTGTGTAAGTTAATTTTAGTGTTAAGTTTGATTATATAAGTATAATGAATGTATGGTACATAAGTGTGGAATAGTTCTATAATTCTATCACAATAGTTTCATAATATATCTATCTAGTAAATTTGGCATAAATTCATTATACTACAACTAGAAAATCAAGTTGATTTTTGAATCAATAATGCATATATAGTGTCTAAACTCTTGAAAATATTACACACCCTAGGTTGATAATTAATGTTTAATCAGACTAGTGAATTTGGTAATCATTGAGTAATTAGTTTGTACAACATTTTGGCATCATTGTTGAGGAGGGTGTCAATTATTCTTTTTGAAATTAATAATTAAATTTTTTATTATTTATGTATTATTCTACCTAGTTAGGCAAGCTAAGTGAGGACACTATAGTGTCTTATGCTAGATGTCTAAGTTCCTATATATATATTTCTAACTAGGTATGCTAATTGAGTCACTATAATGTCTTATGCTAGATGTTTAAGTTTATAGAAGTAAACCATGCATAAGTTACTTAATTCATGTTTCTAGAATTCATTTCTTGCAAAAGTGATTTATTTTCCATAAAGTGTGCTTTTAAAGTTTCCAACTTAGATTTCATGATTTCTAGAATAAATTTTCCTTCTTTCATTTCTTACTTTTTAGAACAAATTTTCCTGCTTTCATTTCTTGATTTCTAGAATAACTTTTCCTACTTTCAGTAAATAATCTTTACTACTTTCTAGAAGCAGAATTTAAATTCCTATTATTTTGATTTCAACATTCCTTTATTACTTCATTATTTTTAAAAAATTAGTCTAAAACAACCCCCTTGAACACATGAAAATAAAATAAAAATTAACTTTGTGCAGGAAGGGATAAGATAGTTGAAGGAGTGGCATAACGTTTATGTAGAGAAAGATTCTTGAGGGAGATTCCTACCAAACAAGCCACAATTTGTGAGTGGGAAAGAACCACATATACCTATAACAACTAAGAATCCTTTTGAAGAATATTCCATAAGCCAAAAGGCTCTTGAAGAAGAGAACACTGCAAACCAAAGGAGGTAGCTTACAAAAAAAACATTATTGGCTTTAAGAAAGGAAATATAAATTGAAAAAACATTAGCTAAGTTGATAAGAAGAAATGAAGGAGAGGTACTACATGAAGCAGACAATTTAGAGAGTAATATATTTAAAACATTTTAGTAAGGCTTTATTAATCAAATCAAAGGAAGTTCAAGATAATCTCTAGACCCTTCATCTAGTAAAATGTCTAAGGATCAACAGATAAATGTTTATTATCATGTTGACCAAGAGATTAACATAGAGTTTGAGGATGAGATCTTGAGTACCTTTGGTATCCATATCACAAGAAGAGCCATCAAGAAAATAAAAGGAGACTTTATGGATGATAATGGGGCTCCTGACATAGTTAATTTTGAAATTCTTATTTTAGATGCAACAGGCATAACACAAATGAAAAACATTCCACCCACAACCTTGTCCACTTTTAGAGGTATATTATCAAAAGACCCAAACACATTCTTGTTCAAATTTGATATCCTCAGTAGAATATATGATTATAGATAGGATGCATAAAAATTGAAACTTTTTCTAGCTACTCTCAAAGACTCAGTAGTTCATTGTTCTATGAGATTGGATAGTAATTTGGACCAAATTTGAGAAGACATGAAAAATAATTTTTTTGTCAAGTATCATGAATATAGAAAAGGATGAAGTTATAAAAGAAATTACATCTTTAGGATGACTCAAGAGGAGGATGAATTATTAGAGTACTATGTTAAAAGAGTTCATGTTCAATGTATAAAAATTCAAGCAAAGTGCACTTGAAGATGAACCTTTGAAACTCATCTTCCTGAACGGAGTTAGAGAAGATTGTCTAGAAGCCTTAGACCTAATGAGTGGAGGGGATATTTCTCACCTACCATTCTTAGATATCAAAGAGATAATCAAGAATTATTCTAGATCTGCCATAAACAAAGTCAAGGGCAATAAGCTTTTATTGGCAGCTACAAATGGCCTATAAAAAATTAAGGTTAGTAACCTATTATAAGACATGAAATAGGATATCACTAGCCATTTGGCAACCCAACTAGATAGCATGCACTTAAGATAAAAGAAAGCAACTTTGGATCAATCCTTGACCATTTACTATCCATACTATAAGAATAAAAAATATAATTATAGATGTGATGAGGTTTGAGCTAAAGTAGCTCACGTCATAGCTAAAGAACCAAAAATAATAGAGCTACACATTGTAGGAGGAGATAATGACTAGGTTTTCTATGTTGTAAAAAGAAGGCCATGGGTTCAATGACCACCTTATTAAGGTATGGGAAAAAATATACATTTTAAACATTATACCTCCTTTAATTCATAATTTGAAAATTTTACTCCTAATTAGACTAGTCATTGGATGAACAATCCACCTCCTGATTCTAGCTAGTAGCCAGCTAAAACAAGCTACCCTACCACCTCTTGGCAACTTCCAAAAAATGTATCCCCATCTTGGATGCAAGTTTTTCAGCCACTTCAAGGCCCACCATTCACAAACTAGTGGAAACAGACTTGGAGACCTAATAGCCATAGAAAATATTTTTAGGAGGATTTCCTCAGAACAACAACTTCTTGCTCTTATTCCCAATACATAAGCTGCACTAAAGTTTAACCAACTACCTACCCAACTCATACAATATCTTAGAAATAAAATGATGCAATCTATATTTAGTGTTGAGCCTATTCAGTACCTAGCATACATAGTGAACATTAATGAAGATCACATCTATTTAGGGAAAGTTCTACCACCCCCAACACCACCCATAATAAGTGAGTCAGATGATAAAACCCTAGAAGAACATGCTAACCCACATCAAGAATTTTATAAACTAGAAAATAAATCTATTTATGAAACAACTCCCCCATTTCTAGAACATCTCAACCTTCAATGCCATAAAATTTAACTTGAGTTTGATTTCATAGGATAGCTTAAGAACCTTTGCATCAAAATCCTTATATTCTAGGCCATCAAGGATGTACCCATATATTCTAAAGTTGTTAGAGACCTCTATCAATGAAAATCAAGAAGGAAGAAAAATATCCTAATATTGTGCATGTGATTAGCCAGCTAGTAGACATCATGATGGGGAACACCCTACCAAGGAAATATTTAGATCTATGATGCCTAGTAGTAACAATCTAGATCCATGACCAAAATTTATCTAACACATTGATAGACCTAGGGCTTATAATAAATATAATGATAACTAAAACTATGCACAAACTATAGCTAAATAATATTCATCCCACATCTACACTACTATAAATGGTTGATAGGTATCTAGTCAGACTAGAAGGAATTATTGAAGATCTTGTCATTACTATAGATTCTTGGGAGTATCCTATAGATTTAATTATGCTACAACCTAAGTTTAATTTGGGAGGATATCCTCTTATCTTAGGATGACCTTGGTTTACCACATCTAATGCCTTCATTAGCTATAAAATAGATAACATGATGATATCCAATTGATACCACACTAAGCATTTGGTTCTTTATCCCCCAACACAGCTAGTTTTACACCAAAGCCTACATTATGGGCTAAAGAAGATGAGGTAGATCAACCTTTTTTAATTTCTATATTTACCATAGACCATGCATGCACATTGTATGATCAAGAGGAAGATATAATTCTCTCTAATGTTCTTCATCATAATTACCAAACTCCTACAAATCTCAACCACTTGCAATGTGTTAAGTTCCCATTTTCTAGCTTCTAAGAATTAGATAATTTTGATGAATTTATATAGAGAATATTCCAATCACTATTGCCTCATAACTATAGTCAAACCATATCCATTAATAATATGGAAATAATGAAATCACTCTCACAACAAATTAAAATCTCTTCAGGAAAAACATTACTTATTAATAACAAGTTGGAGTTAAATGAGGAAAAGTACCTAGTCAACATGTTGCATGCAAACCAACATGCTTTTGTATGGGATTATGAGGATATACAATGAATCATCCTATAAAATGCACACATCATATTTAAATCAAATAAGATTTCTAACTAATCATACATCTACTATGTAAGATGAATCTAGCTCTTTGAGAAATAGTCAAAAGTGAATTATAAAAACTTTTGATTGTTGGTTTTATATATCCCATCTTTGATAGTGAATGGGTATCACCTTTGGTAATTGTACCAAATAAAAATGGATAATGGTGTGTATGCATTGATTATAGGGAACTCAACATAGAAAAAAGGAAGGATCACTTCCCTCTACCCTTCATTGACCAAGTATTGGACACACAAGTAGGGAAGAAATTTTTGCCTTTTTAGATGGCTTCAGTGGTTACAACTAGATTAGAATTAATATTAAGGACCAAGAAAATACCACCTTTAATTTTCCTTAGGGTACTTATGCTTATGTTTTATTACCCTTTGGGATATGTAATTCTCTTGAAACATTCTAGAGGGTTGTCTTGAGTATCTTTGTAGATATGGCTAATGAATGTGTAGAAATTTATATGGATAACTTCATTATCTATGGAGATACATTTGATGAATACCTCAAAAAACTAGAATTTTTTTTTGTAATGATGTTAGGAGCACCATCTATCTCTTAGCCACTAGAAATGCTACATGCTTATGATAGAAATAATTGTTTTAGGCCACCACGTATCTATTGAAGAAATTAATGTTGACCCTACAAAAATAAGCATCACCAAAAACTTGCTTGTTCCTCAAAAATAGAAAGATGTTAGGATTTTTTTAAGACATGCTAGTTAATATAGGAGATTCATCAATAATTTCAATAAAGTAGCTACACTATTGTTCACCCTTCTGACTAAAGATGATGAATTTCTTTGGACTCTTGTTTGTGATACATCCTTCAAACAATTGAAGGAATTACTAATTACCACCCCTATTTTATGTGGTCCTGATTGGAATATTCCCTTCCAAATTCACATAGATGATTTAGATACTACCCATGGAGCTATTTTCAACCAAAAATAATAATCACTCAATTATGCCATCTATTTTGTAAGAAAAAACCTATAGGTAGTAGAATTAAATTACATAGTTGCTAAAAATGAGTTCTTGGTAGTAGTTTATGCTATCAACAAGTTTTATCACTACATCTCAAGGTGTTAGTTATTTTTTCATATAGACCATGAAGCCATTAATTACCTTATGAATAAACCAACTATTCTAGCCAAAGTGATAAGATGGTTTCTCTTATTACAAAAATTTGATATCACCATTATAGATAAGTCTAGTCAGGATAATGTGGTGGCTGACGTTTTATCATGCCTATAAACTCCTCAAGAGAACACCATAGTGGATGAATCATTTATATATGATCATCTATTCCCTCTCACCCTTAGCACACCCTGTTATGTTGATATGTTAACTACCTTGTAATAGGGTTACTTCCATAACACTTCCTCCCCAAAGAAAGGTGAGAATTGATTCACAAAAGTGTTAGATATTCATGCTTTTCTAGATTGCTTTTCTATACTGGGTCTAACTCTATCATCAAAAGATGTCTCAAATAATATGAAGTTATAGATATCCTAAAAACCTACCATGATGAACCTTATAGAGGACACTTTACAACCAAGTATACAATAGTCTAAATTTTGAATACATGAAACTATTGCCCCTCACTCCATAAAGATGTAATAAGATATACTATTCATTGTGATAGTTTTCAGTGTATGGGGAGACCCACATATTTAGATGAAATACCTTTGCAACCCCAGATGGTGATTGAACCATTTTAAAAGTGAGGCCTAGAATTTGTAGGGCCTTTCAATCCAAAATCCAAAAACAAATAGTATATCCTTGTCTTTACTAATTATGTCACTAAATGGGTGGAAGTAAAGGCTCTTACACATGCTAGAGATGAGAATATGGTAGCTTTCCACTATGATTAAATATTTAATAGATCTGGGGTGCCACGTGAAATAGTCATTGATCAGGGACCCCAATTCACTACTAATTTAATTATTGTCTTAGTCCAACAATATGAGATTAGGTATAAGAAATCAACTCCATATCATCCACAGTCTAATGGATAAGTGAAATTCACCAATAGGGAGTTATAAAATATTTTGACAAAGACTTTTAGTTTGTCTCATAAGGATTTGGATTTTATGCTTCTTGAAGTTGTGTGGGCTTACTGAATCACATCGAAGACCACTACAAACTTCACTTCATATGAGTTGGTCTATGGAAAGAAACCTATCTTTCTAATTGAATATGAGCACCAGACCTTATAGACAACACTAGAACTTGGGATGGATATATCTAAAGCCTAAAAAGGAAGGCTTATGTAGTTGAATGCCTTAGATGAATATAGACAATAGGCATTACAAAATATAGAGATTATACAATAAAAGTAGATTGGATGGCATGATAGGTACATTAATACTAGGTAATTCCATATAAGAGATTGGGTCCTTCTTTTAGACTCCAAATACAAGGACCACAAGGGTAAAATCCAAACCAGATGGCTTGGTACTTTTGAGAATGAACATGTTTATGATAATGGAGTGTAACCCTGAACCATTGATCTAGTGAGATTCTATCTACTGATCAATGGACACAAACTCAAACTATATAAAAAGTCACTTACTCAAGATGAATTTATCAATCACATATGCTAACAATTACAAGATTAAAACAATGATGTCATAGATATGCATGTTGACTTAACAAAACATGATATCACTAGTCCACACTCAAATGAAGGAGAGGAGGACATCCTTTCCCTCCTCTAGTAAGATGAATGAGACCTTCACTTGATCCTTGACAAGTCACATTTCTAGGTGACCTGGCTAGGACCTTGAATAAACATTCTACTACAAAGGGAAAGTGAGAAAGGATGCAGAGAGAGGGAAATACCTCCAATCCCAACTGTTCACATCAACATAAATTTTCTCTAGTTGCTATGGGAATTTCTATATCTTCTACAAGCACCTTCTACATAGTTGGCCATCACTTTATAGCTTACTATAGGCACTTTTGTAGCTATTATAAGTACCCTCTCATTCCTATTCTCACCTTTTTATATAGCATGTAAGATAGATCCTTTTACAACTCTCACCTATGGCTTGGATATTAGATTTTTGTCATTACATGAAAGTCATCAGATAAATTCATAAAATAATGGAGGATTGGGACAAAAAATGTCATATCTATTACCTAAAACTATCCCTAAATACCAAGTTATAGATCCATAAAAAGCATATAACTTCCCTTTCCTTGTGGAAATGTTGTAGATTGGAATTTATGCCTATAGGGACACTCATGATTCATTTTCAGTTCTAGTCATTTTATGAATATCATTTCACTATGTTAACTAGTGATATCTTAGATTTCATTAGCTCATATGTTCCATATTTGATAGCCCTACTGATTACTACAACCAAGCCCACTAGGCACAAAACCTCTAGGGCATAAGAAACATCTAGACACTTATCAACCACTTCATGTAGATTAAGGTCACTAGGTAGTAATTCCTTTAGCTACTTGCTCAAGATATTCTAGACCATCACTTGAATCAATCACCTTTTCAATTTCTAACTTATGGTATGACAACAATCATTTCTTCTCCAAGTCTTAGACCCTTATTCGATGCAGACTATTTTACATCACATGCATGTGAGCTATAGGAATCATCAATCCCTAACCACTGGTGATATCCTAATCACTTCATAAAGGGTCCACTTCACTCCAGTTCCAACTACCAACCTAATCATTACATCCATTAATCTTTCACATGTAAATATTTTCATGTCAACACATGTGTAACTACCCAAGAATCACATCAGGAACACCATTATTAAAATGTACATCATATCTTTCATCATTGAAACTATATTCATTATTATAATATAACATGTATGGTATTAATAAATCATATTTAATTATGAATTTAGTCATTCATTCAAAAAGTCTATCACATCACCTCTAAACCTACACTTCTATTGCTTATGATGACCCACATTATCTTCTACTTCTTACTCATTCCATGTCACTTGAGGACATGTGACAGGGCAAATAGGGGGATAATACTATGGTTTATAACCTCACGCACCATAATAAAAATTGAGATGGCATAATTTAAAACTTACAACCTCACATCTGCTATTATTGATCTAAACCTTACAAATCCCACATTTGTCATTATAAAACAAACATGTTGTAGGTAGATTTCCATAGGTCTAAAGAGTGTGCAACTAGCTATTCGTTTAAGGGACTAATAGAGAAGTTTAAATGGGAGGGTCATTCATGTGAAAATATCCCTCAAACCATAGGCACTTATGGGGAGACCAAGCTAGTTGAGATGACTTCTATAGATCTAGTTAGACCACCTATTTTGAATGGTTGCAACATTTTTAGAGCCTCTTGCCAGGGCAGTTATTAGGTTATTTTGATGGAAACCAAGCCACTATATGTGGATTCATATTTATAGTTATTGAGACCTTGGTGAACCAATAAAATGGGCTACCAAGCATGGGGGAAAATTGGTAGGATAGACTCAATGGCAAAGAAGCCAAGTAGTAGTTTTGCCAAGCACATGAAAGATTGGTATTAAAGAAAGGAGGTGTGGAAAGACTTAGTCGACCTATAAAATGGAGAGAGATATCATCATGTATTATAAATTACATGATCTATCATGGAAGGTATTCCATCATTTACATGCTCTAGTTCAAATTTTTAAATCATTTAATACATAATAGAGTCATTAATGTTCTAAATTTATTATGTAATATTTTGAAAATAATTTCTAAAGAATATCAAAACGGCATTGAAACAACCCTATCTCACCACTGCCTAATATTGATCATAATTAAATAAGGATTAGCTTTTGTCAGACCTCACCTCACTTGGGAGTAATTTTTGGCCCTATAAAATATTACACCCCAAAAAGAAGAGGGCATTGGTGAGAGGGAATTCCCTGAGGAGTAGCCCCAACGAATTATTGAGGAAGATGTTGAGGGAACTAGTGTTGTTGGTTAGCCCATAGCTATTAAAAGTCTAATTGAGACTACTATGGGGAAAAAGAAGAGGATAAGACTAGTCTTATTCCATTCTCACATAGAGGAGGAAAGCCCACAATATCATGTCCCTTCTCGCATATGTCCTCACCTTAGATTGATTCCTCCACATTATCTCCTATTGGACAAGAAGAAGTTCCCCTGTCAACTGATGCACAAGAAAGATAAGATCCATTACTCACCCCTCTTAAAAGGAAAATAAAAACCAAGGGGAATAAACCCATGGTGTCAAAAGGAAGGAGACATCTTATTAAGAGAACTTAAATGACGAAGAAATAAAATACCACTACAACCTCCTTAATCATAGCTATCAGTGATGATGAAGAACCAAGGAAAGAGCCTAGGCTTAAGAAAAATATTGATAGATATGAAATATAAGAATGGTATACTGATGAAAGATATACTAAGGAAAATTAAGAAGAATGGTCACCTTTCCCATTTATATTCATTGAGAAGGACATTGATCTCCTCAGAAACATTGGATATATAGAGGAGGAATTGAGAGAAGTAGAGAAGAATGTAGGAGAAGAAGAATTGGTTGAAGAAGAGGCTATGGAAAAAGG